>OZ030016.1:41030555-41518055 GCA_964023405.1 Apodemus agrarius | reverse complement strand
ACAGTGCGGGGCCTTGCAGGGGGCTGGTGGTTAGGCAGAGCTGCACGGAGGGCTTGCTGGAGCGACACAAGGGGGAAGTGTCCTCTGTGTCCAGCTTTGGACATGGCTAAGGGACAGGAGCTACAAAAGGCTTCAGCACCTCCTCCGCACTGCCCTTCCAGGCTGCAGTGACGGACTCAGTAGAGTAGAGCTTTGAGCGTGAGCTGACACAGACTGGGCTCAAGAAAATGAAAGTCATAATCCGAGCAAGGTGTGATGGTGCTTCCCGGGACCAGCCCCAAACGAGCCACTGCATTCGGATATTTGTTCTCAGACCTGCTTCTGGGGATCGAAATCAACAGCTCTTTTCTCCCCAGCCTGGCCCGTATACTGTTTGCCCCCAGCGCTGAGCTTCTCCTTCTGGAAGGTTCTGAAGACATCACCTTTCCTGTGACGTCAGGTCTCAACCACCCAGTTCCACCATCTGTGGCATCCGGGCCTCCCTCCGCTAAGGTCCTGGGTTTCACACAGACTTCTAGCTGCGATTGTATGTGGGCGTGTTTGACTCTGCTCTCACTAGAAACTATGACTTACTCATCTTTGTAAACCAAAGCCTCAACAGGATGCTTTACACAGAGTAAAAGCCCAGTAAATATTTGATGAATGAATAAAGGACTCCCCTGACGTCACTGGTTTCCTGCAGCATCCTGATGCTCTCAGAAAGGAGGTAGAAGCCCTATTCCTGACCCACAGTCCTAGGCCAGAGGAATTCTTCTCAAGTCTGGAGAGGAGGTTAGGAAAGCTCTTCCGCTCTGTCCACGGGGCATGCCACTCTGATCTTAGAAGACAGGGACCCACCCCTTCCTTCTCAGGCTGGTCTCCACGCTGCCATACCCAGGAATCCAGAGTAAATTGCAAGGCTGTGCAAGAAGCTAGGCCTGAGGGCTAGTCCAAATCCAGGGGCCCGCATTATGAAATGACTGTAGATAAGACTTAGGCATTTAAAGAAGCCATCAGTCCTTAAGGGAGCTGCTGTAGTTTTAGGTTTTATCTCTGGATGATGGTAAAACCCAGCCCTGGTGTCAGCTGAGGGCTAAGTAAATATCCCCAAGGAAATGCAGTCCTGTAGAGGAATCTCAAGCAGTCATGAACAGCAGCCAGGCTTGGGGCTCACACACTGGTTCGGTTGACTGTCCGAAGTGTGCTGTGGAGTGGTTTTAAGCGTTTATTGCCAAGGAAGACCTGATGCCCTCTACAGACTTCCGAGCAGTAGGAATGGTTGGCGCAGGCTCATCCCTGCAACGTGAGACTTCAAACAAACAAACAAAGCCCATGCTCTTAGAGTCAGGAAAAGGAAAGCGAGCCTTCCCTGCTGGGCAGAAACCGACGTGAACAAACAACCTGAAGCATATGAAACGGAGAACTGGCAGAGCAGAGTGCAGAATGTGACCAGAGTGCAGCCATGCTGGTGGTGGACGTGAAGAAACAACCAGGAAGGCTAAAAGATGGAGAGAAAAGTGGGGGGAGGAGGGCACATCACGCAAAGTGCTGTGTAGGGAAGGGAGGGTTGGCATTAAGGTGCTGTCGTGGGACAAGCAGGTAGCACCCCTCTGTCCCACGTATCAACTCTTGTAGTCATCCTGCAAATGAAGAAACAGGCTCAGAGAGGTTCAATGACCTGTCCCAGCGAGGAAGAAATGAAACGGAGGTCAAATCCGTTCGTTGGCAGTTCAAATCACATGATCGCTCTCGATGTTTGATTTAGGTCCTAAGACCAATGTGCCAGTTCGACACTTGGTGGGTCTAGAGTGAGGTGGGAGGCAGAGTTCAAATCCAGCCTCTATCCAGGGATCTCTCAAGTTTGAAGCCAGAACATACATTTTCTCCCTTTCCATTTGTAAGTTCTCTGCCCTTGAGTGCATCGAAAGGTGGAGCAGCCGGGCAGTGGTGGCGCACGCCTTTAATCCCAGCACTTGGGAGGCAGAGGCAGGTGGATTTCTGAGTTCGAGGCCAGCCTGGTCTACAGAGTGAGTTCCAGGAAAGCCAGGGCTACACAGAGAAACCCTGTCTCGAAAAAACAAAAAACAAAACAAAACAAAACAAAACAAAAAAAAAAGTTGGAGCTATGACTGTTGGGGGAAGAGGCTCCGCCAGCCAAGTTTAGGGCGGGCTATAGTGCAGTGGTGAGTGCCCACCCTGCTCACTTAGGGCCTTGGGTTCCCACCCTAGAATCACACGGGCGCACCAGAAGAGTGTTTAAAGAGACTTACTGTTTGGAAAATCTCCAAAAGGAGGAGAGGAAGAAAAGGAGTTGGGGGTGGGGAGAAAGGGTAGGCTCAGGATGGGTCACACGTCTACACTTGGTTAGAACCAGAAAGACACAATGAGAGGCAGAGAGATTGGCAGCGCTACCCTGTTTTCTGTTCTGAAGTCCGAAGCAGGAGTGCTTAGCTATGTCACGAGAAAGCCTCTTACTGCTGTCCTAAGACCCAAACAAAAACATAGGAGGAGGTTCCCATCTTGAAAGTGGTGATTTCCAAGGAGGCCTCAGTCTTAGGACTGTGAAGTTTCAAGGGTCACATTATGTGACTTGCTGCTATTAAAAATGATTAGTGAGAAGCCGGGCGGTGGTGGCGCATGCCTGCAATCCCAGCACTCTGGGAGGCAAACACAGGTGGATTTCTGAGTTCGAGGCCAGCCTGGTCTACAGAGTGAATTCCAGGACAGCCAGGGCTGTGTAGTGACACCCTTTCTCACAATCCTCTCGGCCCCCACAAAATGTGAGTAAGCATTGCTATGTATAATTTTGCCTGTCTCTTTAAACGGGTCTACATTATGATTCCAGGCTAACACCAATCGTTTCTATCATAGAATGTTTCTAGGATTTAAAAAAAAAAAAAAGTGTTTATGAGCAGAAATGTACACATCTGAGGAACAGCAGAGAGAAAATATAGAAATCCCTTTGAACAGTTTTATCACCGAAAGTGCCATCTGGCCGGGCCCATGAGAAAACTACTGGAGATTAGCAGCTGGCAAGTTTGACTTCAGAAACTCAAGCAATGTTCTGACTTAGCTCCCAGCGCAACCTAAGTTGTGGTCAAAAAAAAAAAAAAAAAAAAAAGTGGTAAAGTGTCCTTCTGAGTCAAGGCTGGCGAAGCCTCCTGTCCCAAGCCCCATTTAGCTTGTTTTGAGATATGGTCTATGTAGCCCTGGCTGGCCTGGAGCTCACAGGGGTCCTCTTGCCTCTGCCTCCTGAGTGCTGGGATTGAAGACATGTACCACCACACTCGGCCTTCTTCTGCCCTCTAAGAACTGGCCTTGTTCATTTGCTGTTGAGTGTCAGCGCACAGGAAGCACGGTGGTTTCTCCTAAGAGCATGTACTGTGCAGCAAGATGTAGTAAAGGCACTAACAACTTAAGTCTCATCCGTAGACTCCACACGGTTGGAGGAGAGAACTGACTCCCAGAAGCTGTCCTCTGACCTCCAAGTATTAGAAAAAGAAAAAAAAAAAAAAAAAAAAGAAAAAAAAAAAACAACCCAGGAGGCCAGTGTGAGATGTGATATGACTCAGTAAAGACACCCACTGCCAAGTCCGATGACTGCCAGGGTGGGGGTGGGGTGGGGGGTGGGGGGGTAGGGATACTGAGGTATCACTGAATGGTTGATCAGCCCTCCCTCTCTCACTGATTATACCAACTTTCATTTACTTGGGGATGGATTCTGACAACGAAGAAAATGCCTCTATGAAATCACTTAGGGGCAAGCTTGTAAGGCATTTTTTTTTTATTAGTGACCGATGGGGGAAGGGCTCAACCCATTATGATGACACAATGGGTGGTGTCATCCCATAGGCTAATGTTCTCTAAGAAAGCAAGCTGAGCAAACCATGAGGAACAAGCCAGTAAGTAGCACCCCTCCGTGGTCTCTGCACCAGTTCCTGCCTCCAGGATCCTGCCGTATGTGAATTCCTGCCCTGACTTCCTTTCGAGATGAACAGTGCTGTGGACATATAAGACAAATTAACCCTTTCCTCCTCGACTTGCTTTTAGTTTGGGGAGTTTCATCACAGCAATAGAAACCCTAACTAAGGCAGGAGCATAGCCTGGTGGTGGAGCTCCTGTCTGACATTCACAAGGTCCGAGATTCCATCTTGGGATGCACAGATATCGTGTGTGTGTGTGTGTGTGTGTGTGTGTGTGTGTGTGTGTGATGCACAGATATCGTGTGTGTGTGTGTGTGTGTGTGTATTTGTTGTTGTTGTTGTTGTTGTTGTTGTTGTTTTTCAAGACCGGGTTTCTCTGTGTAGCCCTGGCTGTCCTGGAACTCACTTTGTAGACCAGGCTGGCCTCGAACTCAGAAATCCGCCTGCCTCTGCCTCCCAAGTGCTGGGATCCACTGCTCGGCTCACATGGATATTTTTACCTGCTAAAGCAAAAATGATTTCAGGCACAGTGAGAGAGGAAATATGAGTTGGGGGGAAAAAAAAACCTATACTTTTCAAAGCAGCTAGAGACAGAGAAACATAACCCTGTCTTAAAAAGAAAGGAAGGAAGGAAGGAAGGAAGGAAGGAAGGAAGGAAGGAAGGAAGGAAGAATTGGAAATCAGATCTCCTGGCATTAGAGTTACAAATAGTTGTGAACCACCACTCAGGGGAACTGAACCTGGGTCCTCAGCAAGTGCTCTTTTTTTTGTTGTTGTTTTGTTTTGGTTTTTTTGTTTATTTATTTTTTTGTTTGTTTTTTGTTTTTTTTTGTTTGTTTGTTTTGAGACAGGGTTTCTATGTGCAGCCCTGGCTGTCCTGGAACTCACTCTGTAGACCAGGCTGACCTCGAACTCAGACCAGGCTGACCTCGAACTCAGAAATCTGCCTGCCTCTGCCTCCCAAGTGCTGGGATTAAAGGTGTGCGTGTGCCACCAACGCCCGACAGTTCAGCAAGTGCTCTTAACTGCTGGACAATCCCTCCGGCACTATAAGTAATTTTTATTATGTATATTTTAATATATATATTAAAATATACATAATAAAACATATATATATGTATATATATATACATATACATATACATATACATATACATATATATATATATATATATATATATATAGAGAGAGAGAGAGAGAGAGAGAGAGAGAGAGAGAAACCTAAAAGCCTACTGCAATGACAGAGAATATTGGGAGAATGTTTTCCAACACCTCAGTGTATTTGGGTCTAGAGTAAATATTCAAAGCTAGTTTGAATATTTATTGTGTACCTATTGGATACAATGACCTACATAGGATACAGTGGAATACTTAAAAGCAAGGATGATAGAAAGAAGAAAGAGGGAGGGAAGAAGGGGGAAAAATGAAACCCAAATAGAACAAAACCTCAGGTTTATCTTTAGCTGAATATGATAGTCTAAAACCAATACCAGTAATCCATTTTTTTTGTTTCTTTTTCCTCTTCCTTCCCTTATTCCTTTTATTTTGTTTGTTTGTTTCTAAAGTCTTTCTGTCCAGCCATGTCAGTATAGACAATGCTCCTTCTGCATCCTCTTCCCTAGAGCTGGGATTACAGGCATATACCAGTCCATCTGGTCTACCCCAGCAGTTTTACATTTAGGTAACCTGAGTCCTAATGACATCAGGTAGCTAAACCAGACTCACAGTCAGGCTGCCCGATTCTAGAGTTTCCACTCGCAATGGCCTTGAGATAGATTTAGATAGCTTCCCCGTTTATTAATCAATGACCAACCCATGCAGGGAAAAAAAAAGTCACAAGACAAGGCTAAGATTGGAATCCCCAAGCATGCAGTCCCGCCCACTCGTACCAGCTGCAGGCAGTTTCCACCTGACCTTGGCCGGTTGTTCACTAAGCCTGATTAGTTTTTTCTGATGTTCTATTTTCTCATACTTAACCCGAAACAGAAAGTATCTGCCTGATCTATAGCAAGTGAAGATATAAGACATGGGCCTCCTTGTTTCTCCACCTGCCTCTTGGTTTCTCTGTCCTGGAATTTGCTATATAGACCAGGCTGACTTTGAACTTACCAAGATCTGCCTTTCATATTATGGGATTAGAGGTATACTTTCTTTTTAAATTAAGATTTAAATTTTTATATATATTTTTTGTGTATGAGTATTTGCCTATATTCATTGGTACACTAAATGCAGGGCTGGTGTCTGTGGCACTCAAAATAGGATATCAGATCCCCTGGAGATGCAGTTACAGGCAACTCTGAGCTACCACATAGGTAGGTAGTGGGAATCAAACCCAGGTCTTCTGCAAAAAAAAGGGGGTGGGAATCTTAACATCTTAACCCCTGACCCATATGTTTCTTTCCTCCTCCCCTCTCCTCCTAACTCCTTCCCTTCTTCTTCCCCCCTCCTCCTTCTGGAAGTTCTTCTGCTCACATTATCACTTTATTAATATTATTTTGCCTTAGGTCAAAGCATGGACAGAGTTTCTCTCTCTCTCTCTCTCTCTCTCTCTCTCTCTCTCTCTCTCTCTCTTTTTCTTTTAAACTTTTATTGATTCTTTGTGCCTTTCACAACATTTCCCCAATCCTACTCATCTCCCTGTACCTCATATCCACCCTCTGCCCTTGTAACTTACCCTCAAAAAGAAAAGAATATAAGACAGAGTAAGGAAACAAAGCAGAAAGTCTTGTCGTGGAAGCTGTAGTGTGTAACCGTGTGTCATGCAGTGTACCCTTTACCCACACATCTTTACTTGCACCTGTTCGTGGCAAGGAGTCATTGGTCCGTTTCAAGGCCTCTGGCTTCTGCTACACTATCAATACTAGATCCTCAGTGGGATTCCTCTCAGATATCTCATTGTTGTCCTGGGTCATGGAGATCCTGCAGCTTTGGATCTGTAAGACGGACCCTTTAATTCCCTCCAGCAAATCATAGATGGGGTATATGTTTGATGGGCCATCTTGAAGATTCTGATCTGGGCCCGGGAGGTAGCTGAGATGGTCAGCCCACCAGCTGCCCCGCGCCCACACCACCAGGACTAGATCTCCAGCACTGCCCAGCTAGCTCGTCCAGTGCTGCGGCCAGCAAGTGGCAGGGGCAGCTCTCCCGCTCTCGCGTTCTCAGGACGCTCACCTGCATCTTCACCACCAGGATCAGTTCTCCTGTGCTGCCCCGATGAAGTGCATGGCCTCCTCTCCCCAGGGCATTAGCTGGTGAGGGGCAGGGACGTCTCTCCTGCTCTCACGACCTCAGGGTCAGCTCTCTCACCTGCCACAGGCATCGAGGAATGAGGGCATCCTCATCCACGCCACCCCATGGCAGAGGGTTGTCACAGGATTCCCCAATCACATTAGTGCAGAGAAGGCCTGTGGTTAGGGAAAATGGAGGTGGCGCTAAGGGTTGGAGAGACAGACATCATCCCAGAGGAGAAGGAAGATAGCTGTGGACGTGGTACTGTTTACCAGCTACGAGTAGTTGTGGTATCATAAGGTTAGATTAATTGGGATAAAGCTTTTATGATTATCATTTGACTCTGAAATTATTGTATTTGTCAATCAATCTTGTAGATTGTGATATTATTGATACATAAATCTGATTGGTTAATTAAGCTTTAAGAGTCTTGATTTTACCGGGTTACTGAGTATTGTGATATGCAACCCGGGGGTTGGCGGTTCCATTTGGTTATTAGACTGTGGGGACAGAGCCAGCGGAGGAGAGGGAACTAGCAGCTCCCGGGACAACTGAGCTATATGTTGGGGGTGGGGGAGGGTAACTGGAGAGAGTTGCCAGTGGTGGCAGGAGTGTGGGAGTGTGGTCTGGCCCCACAGAGAGTTGGTGGGTTATTTTTTTAAAATATTTCCCACAACAGAGGGTCTCCTGAGCTTATGCACTTGGGGTCAACTCATCTGCTCTCCCACCATTAGGGTCAGCTGTCCAGATGAGAACAAGGCCAGCTCTCCCAAGTGTGGTAGCTGGCAAGGGACAGGGACAGCTCAGTACGGTCCCCCGTGTGGCAGTCCAGACCAAGGACATCTGCATAGCCTTTGGTGGTAATACTGGCTTGCGACACCAACAGAGACCCCGGCTACCATAGGGCCACCAACCCAGACATAGCCCCTATCAGCAGCATGGGCCCAGATGTCCCCACAACCTCAGGTGGCAGCACAGGACACTCAGATCAACAGTTCTCCTGAGGCACCATCGCCTTCAGAGAGCCGCATGGTCTCTGTCAGCAGCCCAGAGCACAGGCATCTGCTGGGCTTTGGCTAGTAACTCTGGCTATAGACACTGACCCAGTCTTCCATGTGCAGTACAGCCATGGACGCAGACATGGCTCTTGGCTGCAGCCCAGGCCCCACCATGGCCTTATCTCTGCCTGTTCCCACCACTGTGGAGTCTCCACTTCCACCTTTCTCCATAGAGCACAAACCCCTCGGCTTCACTGTCTTTCCCATCTCCCCATCACACGTTTGTCAGTTGTAGTGGCGCCCTTGGCAGGTTCTTGGGTCTCTTTCTTAGGCTGCCCCTTCTTCTTTATTCTTAAATAATTTATTTTATGTGTGTGAGTGTTTTGCCTACATGTATGTGTGTGTGTGTGTGTGTGTGTGTGTGTGTGTGTGTTTGACTCTGCACTAGGAGGTCAGAAAAGGGCGCCTAATCTATTGGACCTGGACTTGCAGACAGTTGTGAGCTGTCATGTGGGTACTGGGAATCGAACCTGGGTCTTCTGGAGGAGCAGAAGGTACTCTTAACTAATGAGCCACCTCTCCAGCCCCCTTCACTTTTTATTAATAAATCTACATCATATATCCATTTTTTTAAGAAATGGTGTTGCACTCCTTTAATCCAAGCACTTGAAAGTCAGAGGCAAGCAGATCTCTGTGCGATTGAGGGTATCCTGGTCTACATAGTGAGTTCCAGGCTTACCCCATCCAGTACTACATAGCTGAGACCCTGTCTTAAAACAGAAATAAACAAAAACAACAGAAAACACTGTCTCTGCTCCATTCAAAAAGAAGAAAAAATGTATATGAAAAATTATTTTCTTTTTAAAAGACTATTCTTACGTATTTATTTTTTATCTTTGTATATATGAGTGTTTTGATCTCATGTATGTCTCTGCATTGTGGGGAGTGGAGAGTTATTAAACCCTTGTCATTAATGTTACAATGGCTGTGAGCCTCCATGCGGGTATTGGGAATGGAACCTGGGGTTTCCTACAAGAACAAGCAAATGCTATTAACCACTGAGCCATCTCACCACCCCCATAAGGATTTTTCTCTTGATATATACTTTCTTTTCAAAATACAAAGTGACATTCTATATACCAAGCTGGCCTCAAACCCTCCATCAGCCTGGCTAGTCCTAGAATTGCAGGTGTGGACCAGCACAATGATCAGAGGGATTTTTTTTTTAAGGATTGTATTTGAACATATAATGCATGTGTACGGTGAAGTCCATACACATACACACACACACACACACACACACACACACACACACACACACAATGTTACCCTGTAAAAACAATGTCATCTTCCTTCTACTGCGGTCCTCTAGGCTTCTGGAGGTAAGTAACTATGGCGAGAAAGGTGACACGTGTGATCCTTGAGGACCATCCAGCAAACACACAATGTGTATACTTAACCCCTTTCTCTTTTAGAATAAACAATTAAGTACCTCACCCCCACATGTCCTTGTATTTCTTCATTTACAGTAGAACTTGAAGGTATAACTTGCTTCTCTGTGGACCTATGGTGCTGCCTCAGTTCTTCAAAAGGGTGTTAATATGCAGTTGTGGATTTGTTAGTTTGTTTAACTGATTTCCCTCCTGTTGGCCATGTGTGCTGTTTCTGGTTGCTAGCTTTAAATGGGGCATCAAGCATGTTTGGATATACTCTGCAAAGGTACTTTGAAACCCATCTTTAGGATATTATATATACAAACCAATTAGTCATAAACATGTACACTATTCAGTTTAGGAAAGGGAGCAAAAGGTAATTGTGTTTGTTCTGGTCAGGTTGCCTGGATCTAGGAGATAAGTCAATTTTCAAGGTCATATAGAAATCCTATGGGAAGCCCACGGTTCACTCCTGATCAATTCTTCAGAGCTTTAAAATGCATGTGTGATAAGCCGGGCGGTGGTGGCGCACGCCTTTAATCCCAGCATTTGAGAGGCAGAGGCAGGTGGATTTCTGAGTTCAAGGCCAGCCTGGTCTACAGAGCTAGTTCCAGGACAGCCAGGGCTACACAGAGAAACCCTGTCTCGAAAAACAAACAAAAAAAAAATGCATGTGTGATATAAATAAACTCAACCATGGAGTATTGAAAACTTCCAATAACAGCTTCCAAAGTTATTTAGCTAATTTATTGATTTATTCATGTAGCATTGGTGATGGAACCCAAAACTTCAAGTATTCTACCTCTGAGCTACACCCTACCCCAGAACATACTTGTTTTGAGTCAAGGCCTCATTATGTTACCCAAGCTGGCCTTGAACTCACTATATAGCTCAGGTTAGCCTCAATTTTTTTTTTTTGAAATCCTCTTGCTTTAGCTTCCTAAGTGCTGGGATTGCAGGCATGTACCACCATGTATAGCTAAAACTTTTATTTTCCACAGATGAAATAGGAAACAGAATGATAGATTAGTACCTCAAATCATTCTTTTTGTTGTTGTTGTTGTTGTTAAATATATTCTTGGTTTTTGTTTTTGAGACAGGATCTGGGTGTCCTATCTAAAACAAACTGGCTTACAACTCACTCTGAGGCCAAGGTTGATTTTAAATTCACCATCTCCGAGCCGGCGGTGGTGGTGCACGCCTTTAATCCCAGCACTTGGGAGGCAGAGGCAGGCAGATTTCTGAGTTCCAGGCCAGCCTAGTCTACAGAGTGAGTTCCAGGACAGCCAGAGCTACACAGAGAAACCCTGTCTCAAAAAACAAAACCAAATTCACCATCTCCTGGCATCTACCCTCTCAAGTACTGGAATTACTGCCTCATATCATATCATCATGCCCAGCTTTTACGTTTTTCCAGGAGAGCTGGGAAATATGTGTCCGGCACACTGTTCTTTAAAGACTCCCCACAAGCTTCAACATGAGCTACAAACCATACAAAAGGTCACCACAGTGTGGAGTATCAGCATTTGGTCAAACTGTCAGAATTCCCGTATTGCTGTCTTTGTGCAGCAGAAAATGACTTGAAGCTGTGGAAACCCAAGACTTCACGTATTCTTCCACTGAGCTCCACCCCACCCCAGAGCATATGTTTTGAGCCAAGCCCTCATTTTGTTGCCCAGGCTGGCCTTGAACTCACTATATAGCTCAGGCTAGCCTCAAACTTTTGGCAATCCTCTTGCTTTAGACTCCTAAAACGTTAGGGCTGAGAACCTCAGTTGGTAAAATGGTCACCTAACAGGCACAGCACTCTGGGTTTGTACCCAGCACTGACTAAACAGGGCGTGGTGGGTCTATAATTCCAGTGCAGGGAAGGTGAAGGCAGAAGGGTTAGAAGATCAAGACCAGCTGGGCAATGGTGGCCACGCCTGTAATCCCAGCACTTGGGAGGCAGAGGCAGGTGGATTTCTGAGTTCGAGGCCAGCCTGGTCTACAGAGTGAGTTCCAGGACAGCCCAGGCTACACAGAGAAAAACAAAAACAACAAAAACAAACAAACAAACAAACAAACCCAAACAAAAAACAAAAAACAAAACAAAACAAAAAACCACAGGACTGGAGAGATGGCTCTCCCAGAGGACCCGAGTTCAGTTCCCAGCAACTGTGTTCATCAGTTCACAATTGCCTGTATCTCCAGCTCCAGGGAACCAACATCATCTTCTGGCCTCCTAGGACATCTGTAGCCACATGTACATACCCACAAACACATAAACATAACCAAAGAGAGTGCTAATAATAGTTCCTATGCCTAGGATTTTTGTGGGGTTCAACAGCTGGGGTCTAGTAGTCCCTCCTCACTGCCTGCTGCTGCTGTTGTTGTTATTGTTTGGCTCTCCTGAGGTTTCCAGTCCTCATTTATAAAGTCAGACATCTGGGGGAGATAACCTACAGAGGAGTGGGCGTGGTCTTCTTTTTGGCCAGATGATAATGGATGATGGAGAATCAGCGCTGTCACCTGGGAAGGGAGCAGCTGATGATAACTTGGGGCTCTGTTTGGAAGCTCCTCTCTGGCCCAGACTACAAGCTAGAAGAACTTCTTGTGAAGATCTTTTTCTGGGGTAGTGACAGTGAATTTCATTGTCTCTTGAGTGCATTTAGACTCACCGTGTGTCCTGTTTAGTCTTATCTGTCTTCACACAGCTTAGAGAGTCACTGGCGAGGAAAGCCTTGGTTGAGATTTTCAGAGATTAGGTTAGCCCATGTGCGTGCGTGTCTTTAGGGAATCGTTTTACCAATCAACGCAGGAGGACAGCCCACTCCGGGCGGTGCCATTCCCTGGCAGGTGGTCCTGATCTCTTAAAGGAAGGTCGTTGGGCATGAACTTGAGATCCAGCTGGCAAGTAGCGTTCTCCCTTGGCTTCTGCAGTGCTTCCTTGGTCACGAATTCCTCCATCTGAGGTAACAATACTGCACAGAATCTCGAGCAGCCCCGCCTTCAGGTTTCTGCCCGGCCTTCTGTCAGGGTGTGATGGACTCTGACATGGAAGTGAATTTCAGATAAACCTATTCTTCCCTTCCGTTTCATTTCGTAGGGTGGTTTTTTTTTTTGTTTTTTTTTTTGTTTTTTTTTTTTTTTTTTGTTTTTTTTTTTTTTTTTTTTGGTTTTTCGAGACAGGGTTTCTCTGTGTAGTCCTAGCTGTCCTGGAACTCACTGTGTAGACCAGGCTGGCCTCGAACTCAGAAATCCGCCTGCCTCTGCCTCCCAAGTGCTGGGATTACAGGCGTGCGCCACCACGCCCAGCCGTTTTTGTTTTTTTTTAATCACAGTAACAGAGGGGAACTAGTGCACCATGGAAATACTTCTGGGCATGTCTATGAGGCTATTTCCAGAAGGTTTAACTGAGCAGGAAGGTCACACCCTTTAAGTGGGTGACACCATCTTATGGGCCAAGGTCCTGGACAGAAAGAAAGAAAGAAAGAAAGAAAGAAAGAAAGAAAGAAAGAAAGAAGGGAGGGAGGGAGGGAGGGAGGGAGGGAGGGAGGGAGGGAAGAAAGAGAGAAAGAGAGAAAGAGAGAAAGAGAGAAAGAGAGAAAGAGAGAAAGAGAGAAAGAGAGAGACAAAGGAAAAGAAAGCTAAGCACCAGGGTCCAGTCTCTCTCTGCTTCTCAGCTTCAGATACAATGTAACCGCCTGCCTTGTTTTCCTGCCGTGCACCTCTGCCATGATGGGCTGGCTGTGTCTTCATAGTGAATCAAAATAAACCCTTCTTCAAGTTTCTTCTTGTTAGACATTTTATCATAGCAGTGAGAAAAGTAACTAACACCAGGGTCTCACTGTTTTCCTGGCTGGCCTGGGACTTGCTATGCAGCCCAGGATGACCTCAAACTTGTCATTCTCTTGTTACCTGGGATTATAACTGTGTACCATGACTCTATACCAGACCGGTATCAACTTTGACTGACTGTCAATAGCTGGTTCTTACATTTTCCCCCCCTGGGAATTTGATGAGCCAGTAATTAAATGCAGTAACTGCAAAAACAAAATGATGTGAACGTCACTGAGATAAATTACATTTATAACGAAGTGGAAAATACTTGTGTTCACTCCCTATGATTTCATCACGGTCCTCTGTTTTTCTGGCGCTATATTGTATTTGAGGGGAGGGTAGAATGTGAAATGGTGTGCCGAGGCAGTGTGAGGTAAAGCCTAGATATGGCCCCGGGTGGGAGCTGGGCATTAGCCTCACTACAGAAACCCACAAACACTGCCAACACTCCATTCCCCCAGGCTGCTGGTTTAATGTCCGCCATCACGCCACCAGCTAAGATGGCATGTGCCATCCCTGCGGGTCTCTGAAGAAAACCTCCCTTGACTCGCCAGCAGAAAAATGCACAATTGTCATCTCACGGCGTTTCCATCAGTGGGACTGACCCACAAAGTACGAGGGTTGTCGACACAGTCCTCTTCTCTATTTCCTTCACCAAAATAAAATAAGTAACTCTGAATGCTTGGCCGGTCGCCAAGGACCTCTCAGGTTCAGTTCTTCATCTTCTGCTTGCAAGAGTTAATTACAGTGAGGGGCAGGCGAAGCAAGGGCTCTTTGTGTTCGGAGTAAAATAATGACTGAGTCACCCCTGCGACTACAGAGGCTCTGGACCTTAGCTCAGCACGGCCAGCACAATTCCCAACCTGATAGCATGTGACTTTCTTTTTCAAATGAATCAGACTTTATGAATAGACATCTACTTTTCCTCCCCCTCCCCCTCTTGCCCAACTGTGCCAATTAGCATATTTTCTGCTTTTCTAGTTGAGTTGACTCACCAATAACGGTTAAGGACCTGCTAGTTTGCATGTTTCCTCCTGACAGGAAGCGGGGATCCCTGCCTACACACTTGCTGATTGTATAGTATACATTTGCCACTGTTTTTGTTGAGAGGAGAAGAAGAAACATACTCCTGAAACAGAGAATTGAGCCCTGGCTTGGAAAGGGAATCTTTTCTCCCCGGGTTTCTAGGGCAAAGGCTGGGAGTCAAAGCAAGTCAAAGTCCAAAGTGACTTTTCATGGACCCGAAGCACTAAGCAAGAGTATTAAACTATCACCAGACCACCTAACTAGTTACCTAGTTAGGGCCTAAAGAATCCATGCCTAGCTGGATTCAAGGACACGCATCTGTCATACTAGTTCTTGGAACAATTAGGCAGGGGCATCTCAAGCTCGAGGCCAGCTTGAGACTTTGTGCAAAACCAAAGGCAGCTACTGGGGAAGCTAAGTTAGGGGAAGTGAAAGTCCAAGATCCATGTCTTAGGGTATGATAGCTGCGAAGAGACACCATGGCCAAGGCACCTCTTATAAAGGAAAACATTTCATTGTGGCTAGCTTACAGGACAGAGGCTTAGTCCATTATCAGTCACGGTGGGAAGCATGATCTCACGCAGGCAGACGCGGTGCTGAAGAAGGAGCTGAGAGTTCTACATCCACATCCACAGTAGGAAGAGACTGACACACTGGGCCTGGCTTGAGCATCTGAGGGCTCAAAGCCTGCCCCCTCGTGACACACTTCCTCCAACAAAGCCACACCTACTCCAAGGTTACCCTTCCTTTTGCTCGGTTGGTTTTTTTTTTAAAGACTTATTTATTATATGTAAGTACACTGTAGCCGTCTTCAGACACCCCAGAAGAGGGCATCAGATCTCATTACGGATGGTTGGGAGCCACCGTGTGGTTGCTGGGATTTGAACTCAGGACTTTTGGAAGAGCAGTCAGTGCTCTTAACCCCTGAGCCATTTCTCCAGCCCAAGGTTACACTTACTAATAGTGCCACTCCCTGTCGGCTGATGGGGGACATTCTCATTCAAACTGCCTCAGTCTGACTGGGCTACAGTGCAAGATGTGTTTCAAGATGATAACAATAACAATAACAGCCATAATAACAGGTTTCATCACGACATCTTCATACATGTATGCAATGTATTTTGATCATATTCACCCAATCATGCTCCCGACCCTTCCCGTCCTCACTGATCTATCTCCCTTACGTAAGTGTAGATGTAGAAATGCAGTGAAAGCTGATCAAAGAGTTCTCTCTTCTCATCTTTCCCTAATGCCCACGTTTTCTATAACTATAATTTGATGATGAGAGCCAGAAAGTCAACACTGATACAAGCTTATTAGGTAAGCTATAAACTTTATTTGCACTTCGTCAGTTTCTGCTACTGTCTGTGACTTCACACTGGCTCTTTGCACTGCATCTAGCTGATGCATCTGCCTGGCCGTTGGCTTCAGGACCATGACACCGTTGACCTCCGAGACAATGGCAGCATAGGTAAGCCAGAGCCCATTGTTTTATACAGGTCTCACAGCTGGGGTGTTTGGTACTAATCACTAGCCTGAAATTCACCTTCCTGACCACAGTACCATCCAAGCAAGTGAGGCTGAGTTTGGGAACATCATTCTGGGATGAATGTGGTAGTTTGAATGAGAATGGCCCTCACAGGCTCCTGTGTCTCAACACTGGGTCCCCAGATGGTGGGACTGCTTGGGAAGATCTAGGAGGCGTGTCGTTATCCGAGGAGGTATGTCACAGGTGAAGGGCTCTGAGGTCTCAAAACACTCATGCCATTTCAAGTGCGTGTGTCTCTCTGCCTTGTGGATATAGATAGAGATCTGTGCTGCTTTTCCAGCTGTCTTTGTGTCTTTGCTCAGCTATCATAGACTCCAGCTCTCTGGAACTGTAAGCTCCAGTAAACACCTTCTTTGAAATGTTGTCTTGGTCATGGTGTCTTTTTTTTTTCCCCGAGACAGGGTTTATTGGTGAGTCAACTCAACTAGAAAAGCAGAAAATATGCTAATTGGCACAGTTGAGCAAGAGGGGGAGGGGAGGAAAAGTAGATGTCTATTCATAAAGTCTGATTCATTTGAAAAAGAAAGTCACATGCTATCAGGTTGGGATTTGTGCTGGCTGTGCTGAGCTGAAGTCCGGAGTCTGTGTAGTCCTGGCTGCCCTGGAACTCACTCTGTAGACCAGGCTGGCCTCGGACTCAGAAATCCGCCTGCCTCTGCCTCCCAAGTGCTGGGATTACAGGCAGCAAACATTCATAACTGCTAAGCCTATTTGTTTTTAATCTTTATTTTTTGAGATAGGCTCATTCTACATTGCCTGGCCGTTCTCAAACTCACTATGTCAACTTGGCTAGCCTCAAACTCACAGAGATACTCCCGCCTCTGCCTGCCTGCCTCCCAAGGGCTGGGGTTAAAGGGTGTGTATCACTATGCATATATATATATATATATATATATATACATATATATATAATAAATTTTTTTACTTTATTTGTTTAAGATATGTTCTCACTATATAGACCTAGCTGGCCTGTAAAGTGATACATAAATCAGATTGGTTTTGAAGTTGTGGAGAACTGCCTGCTTTTGCTTCTTGAGTATTTAATTAAATGCACACTACTGTGTTTGGCCTTTATATATATAAATATGTGTGTGTATATATATATATATATATGTTCAATATATTTTTAAAATAAAGATTTATATTCTAGCTTTGCATGTTTGTGTATGTGTGTGTGTGTGTGTGTGTGTGATGCATACATCACAGCATTTATGTGGAGGTCAGAGGGACAGCTTTGTGGAGTGAGTTGTCTCCTTTCACCTTTACGTGTATTGTGGGGATTAAGCCGAGGTCCTTGGCCCTGGATGACAAGTGCTTTACCCTCCGACCCACCTTGCCAGCCCCTGTTCATCTTTTCCCCAGTGTACTTCATTATTTAAGTTATTGTAAGAGATACATATCTAACTTAAAATATAATTGGAAGTTTGGCTCGTGCTTGCAGCTCTTCCAGAGGACAGGAATTCAGTTTCTAGTGCCCATCTCTGGCTACTCATATGCTCCTGCATCTCAGGGATCTGACGCCCCTTTCTCGCTTCCACACACATCTACATGCCATGCACATGTGCTCGTGGGCACTTGAGCATGCACAACATAAATAATGAAGTAAACCTTTAAAGGGTAAGACGCCATGACATGCATCTTTAATTCTAGCACTCAGGAGGCAGAGGTGGGCATCTCTCTCTGTGAGTCTGAGGTCAGCCTGTTCTGCATAGCCAGTTCCAGACCAATTAAGATTACATAATAAGACCCTGCTTCAAAAACAGCAACAAAAAGCCCGGTGTGGTGGCACACGCCTGTAATCCCAGCACTCTGGGAGGCAGAGGCAGGCAGATTTCTGAGTTCGAGGCCAGCCTGGTCTACAGAGTGAGTTCCAGGACAGCCAGGGCTGCACAGAGAAACCCTGTCTCGGGAAAACCAAACCAAACCAAACCAAAACAAAACAAAACAAAAACAGCAACAAAACAAAACAAAAAAAATCTACAAGCCAACCGTGTGTGTGTGTGTGTGTGTGTGTGTGTGTGTTTATTCTGTCTATAAGGACACAGATCCCCTCACTTTCGGCGCTGAAAAATATCTAGGGCTGGGCACATGGTAGACAGGTGCTCTGCCATTGAGCCACACCCCAAATCTTACGAATGTTTTTGTTATGTATGTGCCTGGGTCTCATAAGTAGTAAGACACCTGGTGTGTGAGCTTAAAAGTCCATGTCTTACTCTCATTTAAAATGCCAGTTTTCCTCTCCTAATCAAAAGAGGGAAGAGGGCCAGGCCTGGATGCAGCGGTTCATGCGTGTAATTTTAGCACACAAGACTTGAGGCAGGAAGATGGTGTGTTCATGGGTATCCTGAGCTACACAGAGACCCTATTTCATTTAAAAGTCACCAACAGGGGCTGGAGAGATGGCTCAGCGGTTAAGAGCACTGACTGTTCTGAGTTCAAACCCCAGCACCCACATGGTGGCTCACAACCATCCATACTGAGATCTAACGCCCTCTTCTGGTATGTCTGAAGACAGCTACAGTGTACTTACACATAATAAATAAATCTTTAAAAAAAAAAGTCACCAACATCTTTACTGCCACCACCCAAAGCCCCAGTGTGCTGGCATACACATTTATTCCCAGTATTAAGGGACAGAGGCAGTCAGATCTCTGAGTTCCAGGCTAGCCAGGACTACATAATGATATTTATGTCTCAAAAAAAAAAAAGGGGGGGGGTGTAAGGAGGTATGGCTAGAGAGATGGCTCAGTGGTTAAGAGCATGTACTGATCTTGCAGAGGACCTCAATTTCCAGCACCCAAATCATGTACCTCACAACTACATGTAACCCCAATTTTGGGGATCTAATGATTTCTAACCCCATGCACCAGTACATACATGTTGTACCTAAACACACTCATATCCATAATAAATGAATATTCTTTTTTTTAAGATTTATTTATTATTATTATATGTAAGTACACTGTAGCTATCTTCTGTCCCGCGCTACTGTCTCGCCAGCAAGAACGACGTGGCACACTCAGGATCCTTCTGCAGCAAAGCTTTAATGCTCTTGAGAGAGAGAGCATAAGCCTACAGAGCAGAGACCCAGATACCCAGAAGCCCATCCCTTATATAGGCTGCAACCCCTGCCTCGGACGTGTCATCCCCTGATTGGCTGCAGCTCGGGAGAGGCGGAGACCAAGGGATGGTAAACTACCCAGCACCTGCGCACTGAACTTCACGCCGGCAGGATGTTTGAGCCAGCAGGATGTTTGGGCCGGCCATCGGCTCCCCACAATCTTCAGACACTCCAGAAGAGGGAGTCGGATCTTGTTACGGATGGCTGTAAGCCAACATGTGGTGCTGGGATTTGAACTCAGGACCTTCGGAAGAACAGTCGGTGCTCTTAACCGCTGAGCCATCTCTCCAGCCCGAATATTCTTTTAAAGACAGGCAGAGCAAGAGACTCCAGGAATTGATTGGTGCTGCTGTTCTACAATGTACCATGGCTTTAGGCAAATTAAGGGCACCTCCTCTTCCCCAGAACATGTAAAATTCCATTCAAGCAAACGACCGAGAACAGACATTGTAGAAGGCAATTAGCTGTGTGCGACATCCTCGGTTCCCCAGGCCTCCTATGCTGAAGGCTTGGTCTGTGGCAGCAATTCAGAGGTGGAGTTCTGGGTAGATCGGCAGGGCTCTGTTGTCCAGATTCCATAGGCTCCTGGGAGGTGATGTACATGTAGAAGGCAGAAGCCATTTGTGGAGAGCATGTAAACAAGAACTAAGAACAGGACTGAGTTGTTATGGCCATGACCGGTTAGCTCCTGTCAGCTGTGTGTAGTAGGTAGGAGTCGGTGAGCAGCCAGCTCATGTCAGCTGTGTGCGGCAGAGAACAATGGAGTACTGTGTAATGACGTAATGCAATGCTAGCGTGTGATTGGCTGGAGTGTGACTGCCCTTGTAGATAGTAAAAGCAGAGGCCCACAGCAGGCAGGCAGAGGTCCTGATGCTGCAACAGCGAAGACTGTCCTGCTGTCTTGCTCTCTGACCAGAGGACAACTGACCATGCTGCTCTGGCTGCGTCAAAATAGAGGCTCCAGAGGAAGGAGCCGCCACCCGAGGCACTCCGAGTGGCGGACATACGGCAAGCCTTGCTGCGAGCCTCTCTTCTCCTTGCTTATCAGGTCAGGTATCCCAACGTGTGTTGGGGACTGACGCCTGTCATTGTAGTGAATAAACCTTGAGATCAAATGGTGTCTGGACTCCAGCTCTCCTTTCAGCCTTAAGCTGGACGTGAGTTACGGTAGTTGGCAGAGTCGGCAGTATTCCACCTTCAAGGGTGGGATCCTGAGAAGGAAACTGCACCCTCCGAGGACTATAGCTGTCCTGACCATTACAAAATTTTTACCAAACTGCAATATGCTTTTGGTCATATAAAATTGATTGCAGTCCAGGAGCAGAGCTAGCCAGAGCTCTAAAGGAGGTAATGAAAGAAGGGACCACCACCCCAAAGCCAACTGCTGCTGAGGCAGTAGGAGGGGCCAGGATGAGGGCCCTCCCTCATCAGTAACTGGTTACCTACACCTTAAAGCCAACTGCTGCAGGCGAGGTAGGAGGAGCGGAAGGTACAGGGACAGCCATGAGAGACTGTTTGGCCAAACGCCTGGTGAGAAGGGCAGATACGTAACTGGAAAAAGTAATAAGATGCCCACCCCAAGCTAATTGTGGGTGGTATATAAAAAAGAAAACTATTAAAGCCCTATACTCCCTAGCCTATATGATAACACCAGAATGAATTACTAATTAGTAGCTTTAAAGCCATGAAAGTGAATCCAGATGCCACAGACACCCACAGAGGAAATGGCTTGGAACAAAGAATAAGGTCAAAAACAAAGTTGGGTTTAAAGAGGTGAAGATTGAGGAATCTCTACCAAATCCACAAGGAGTAGAGCCCCTGCTAGAGCCCCCAGTTAGTAAAGAAGTTCCTGCAATGCTGATGAAAACTGTACTAGACATAAAGACAGAAAAATGGGCAACAGGCTAGCCACTAATGTAACTAAGAAATGGGGAGCAAACAATCCTGTTAAAGATGCTGTCCTAACCCAGGGCCTGGGCAAGACAGCCATATCCCTCCCAGTGACATCTTCCAAGGCTAATACACTGAGAGAATTCACACTATTTGGTAACAATGAGTAGTAGTAGCTCAAGCAACAAAAAGGAATTAGACCATACACTATTCAAGGAATAAGTCAGTTGAGACAAGAAGATGCCCAGAAAGGAATGAAGGCTGCATCCGATATGATAAAGCTCTGAGAAAAGGGGGCAGACACAGTCACGCTGTCAGAATTAGACAATGATGAGGAAAATTAAGAATTTTCCTCAGGAGAGAAGCTGGGCGATGGTGGCACACACCTTTAATCCCAGCACTCGGGAGGCAGAGGCAGGTGGATTTCTGAGTTCAAGGCCAGCCTGGTCTACAGAGTGAGTTCCAGGACAGCTAGGGCTATACAGAGAAACCCTATTGAAAATACTATATATATATATATATATATATATATATATATATATATATGTGTGTGTGTGTGTGTGTGTGTGTGTGTGTGTGTGTGTGTGTGAACCCAGCAGTGTATGAAGCTCTAGACACTGCTCAAGGTGATGTACACTGTTGCAGGATCTTCCCTGTCCAGTGGGGAGGTCTGTGATTGGACAGGGAAAAGGAAGGTGGAGCTAAGAGTTGTAGAAACAGGGAGTGTTGCATCTCAGGGGAGAGAGGCAGAGGAGGAACCAAGATGGCCACAGGCGTGTACCTGTGTGGCAGTTTCCAGCCATAAGTAGCTATGATTTCACAAGGTCAGAAATATTGGGATATTAAAAGGGATATTAAAAGCTTTTTATCATTATCAACTGGCTCTAAAATTACTGTATTGGCATCTTGTAAATTGTGATTTTATTGATATATATATAAAGCTGATTGGTTAATTAAGCTTTAAGAATCTTGATTCTATTGGGTTACTAGGTATTGTGTTACGCGGCTGTGAGGTTGGCGGTTCTATTTGGTTATTGGAGTGTGAGACCACTAGTTATAGTGGATTGTGACAGAGAGGGAACTAGTGGCTTGTGGGTCAAGCAAGCCAGATGCTATGGGGGAGGGGATGATGGGGGGGGGGGGGGGATAGCTCCAGAGAGCTGGCCACAAGAACATGATCTGGGCTGGGCGGTGGTGGCACACGCCTTTAATCCCAGCACTTGGGAGGCAGAGGCAGGCGGATTTCTGAGTTCGAGGCCAGCCTGGTCTACAGAGTGAGTTCCAGGACAGCCAGGGCTATACAGAGAAACCCTGTCTCAGAAAAAAAAAAAAAAAAAAAAAAAAAAAAACATGATCTGACCCTGTGGAGAGTTGGCAGGCTTGTGTTTTGTATTTCCCACCACACCACACCCTCTCCTGGACTGGATAACCGCATCCTGGAGATACACATTTCCTTACCCAACTTGAAGCAGCGGCAGAATGGAGCAGTTTCCAAGAGGCTGTTCAGCCAGTGGAAAAGCCAGGAGAACTGTGGTTTACATATAACCAAGTAGCTACACCACAGGTGCTCTATTCATACCGCAATTCAACAGAACTTTAATTAAGGGGGCACCACCCCACAAGAGAATTAATTTGGCAGGACCTCTTCAAAATTGCAGAACCGTCTCTGAGGCGCTTGATTTCTTTAATGGATGCAGGAAGTTAGACCAAGAAAAAAAGTAGTAACATTGAATATAAGAAGAAAGCCATTTACATTAAAGGAAAACACCCAGATTTTTCAGAGCGTTCCCAAATATTAGATCCTTTGGCAGAACACCTGGAATGCAACTTGTAAATTGTATCCCACAGAGGGATACATCAAAGGAGATTTTTGGAGGAAGCACAGCTAAGTCAAAACAAAAGTGTCCACCAGTACAAAAGAACAATCAGCGCCCAGTTATAAGAAGGCAAACGTGTATACCTTTCATCAGGAATCAAGTCGGGGGCCAATAAAGCCATATATTATGTTGCCCCTAAGAATTAAGAATAAGAAGATAAATGTTAGATGGTTAATTGACACAGGCAGTGGGGTTAATATATACACAGGACTACCAGACACGATACCAAGTAAGGAAAATATAACTATACAAGGAGTGGAGGAGAATCCACAGTACCAGTATGTAAGTTAGAATTAATGCTATACGACCAAAATAATTCCTGGATGTTGCATGTTGCAGTGCACCAGAAAATATTTTAGGCTTCTGAGTGATTTCAAAACTTTTTCCTGATTTTCTAAATTTTAAAAAGATTGCCAAAGTAAAAGGTAATCTACTAGAGGTAAAAGTAGGACCTATAAGGCTACCAACAATTAAACCCTCGTGTATGCCACATTGCCCAAGGAAAGGAGGAAGCAAGGAGAAATCTGAAACCATTAAAGTCGACTAAGGAAGGAGGAATTGAACCAACTCAGAGCTTCCATTTCAGTGATCTGATTTGGCCAGTTTTAAAACCAAATGGTAAATGGCGAATGACAGTAGATTATAGGAGAAATAATGAATTGTCCCCTACACTGCCAGGACAATCACCAGATGTCGAAGATATTTTCATGAGGATTAAGAAAGCAGCACCAAAATGGTTGGAAACTATGTATTTGTCAGGCATGTTCTGTGGCATACCACTGCACCCACAAAGCACAGAATACACCACATTCTCTTGGTAAGGAAGACAGTACCATGTCTAAGTACCACAGGGATACATAAACAGCCCAGTAATTGCCCGCAACGTTCTAAGATGGCCATTGAATAGGGCCATACCAGCTCCTAACTGTAGTATATGTTCATATGTTGATGACCTTTTAATAATAGGACAAGAAAAGGAAAATATACAGAGAACAATAGATAAACCGTTGGAGTATTGAGAGATGATGGTTGGTCTATCAATAAGGATAAGGTGTCAGGACCAGATGCAAAGGTCACATTCTGTGTGTAATGTGGTCCCCTACAGGACCAGAAATACCTACAGACACCATAGGTAAATTAGAACAACTTAAAATACCAACCAATAAGCCAGGCAGTGGTGGTGCACTCCTATAATCCCAGCACTCTGAGGCAGAGGCGGGCGGATTTCTGAGGTCGAGGCCAGCCGGGTCTACAGAGTGAGTTCCAGGACAAGCCAGGGCTACACAGAGAAACACTGTCTCAAAAAAAACCAAAACAAACAAACAAACAAAAAAATACCAACCAATAAAACAGAGGTACAACATCTTATAGGATTACTTGGATATTGGAAACAACACATACCATATTTAAGAGTCATTCTGCAGCCCATATATAATATTACCAGGAAAGCAAATGATTTTATTTGGGATAAATCCCAAGAACAAGCTGTGAAAACAGTGTATAAAGGAATATTCTAAGCTACAATACATCCAACCAGATGATATAGTATATCTAGACAAACTGTACCTAAAGCAGTATGGAAACTGGCATATCTTTGCTAAAAGAAATCATAGAGAATGACCAGTAAACTTCTATTGTAAATGCTTCCCATGGTCGAAAAACAAATTCTATTTGAGAAAACAATTTGGACAGCAAATGAGGCCTTAAAAACTTGCCATAGCATGTTGCAGAACAGTCAAGTAATATTCAGAACTACCATCCCAACCCTGGATTGGATCAAGGCACCAGAGGAAGCATGGGCTGGTCTACCCGTGGATGGAAAGTACGACAGTGAAAACGGTACTTAGTCGAGCCCCTTTGGTCTGGTACCCTGACTGCAAAGGGGTCGGTGCCAAACGTCAATACTTCAGACGAACTGCCCTATGACTCCACAGGGATAATCAATCATCCCAAATGCCTCCCCTCCCTAGAAACAGGTACCACCGAGGCACTGGGGGACAGGAGAGTACCAGCCTTCCCTGGTTAATGCCTGGTTTATGGATGGCTCCACAACCAGTGGACAGAACATTGTCTTGTGGAAGGCGGCAGCCTGCAGACCCAGGGATGAAATGGTGATTGTAGAACAAAGAACAGCTAAATCTGCACAACATGCAGAAGTAGAGGCAGCAGCAGCAGCAGCAGCAGCAGCAGCAGCAGCAGCAGCAGCAGCAGCAGCAGCAGCAGCAAGGCAAAGCCTCACAGCAACACCAAATGTTTTGTTTTGTTCACCATTTGTTCACTGACTCTTGGTGTGTTGCCAGTGGTATAGCCATATGGTCAGGACAATGGGAAGTGAACAATTAGAACATCAACGGCAAGGATATGTGGTCCAAGAAATTTTGGATGAAATGTAACATAGCCAAGGAAATTAAGGTGTATGTATATCATGTGGATACCCACACTAACAAAAAGAGTGACCAATGTAGATAAAATGATTAGATTAAAATGAAATTGGAAGGCAGAACAAATAGGCTCCAACACATTAAGGCTTAAAGCAGAATGGAAGCTACCAACTAGAGACCTGGAGACAGAGATTACCACCACCGAAGAAATATTAAAAATACGTAAGCCATCTCTTGGGCTGGAGAGATGGCTTAGTGGTTAAGAGCACTGACTGCTCTTCTGAAGGTCCTGAGTTCAAATCCCAGCAACCACATGGAGGCTCACAACCATCTGTAATGTGATCTGATGCCCTCTTCTGGAGTGTTTGAAGACAGCTACAGTGTACTTACATATAATAAACAAATAAAAATATGTAAGACCCCAGGACGTGCAGGAATGCACACCACGTATCAGTGATTTTCAGGCAGAAATTTAAAGGTGAAATGGAAAAGGATTGAGAATGCAATAAACCAGTGCAAACCTTGCCCAAGATATAAAACTAGATTCACATACAATTATAAGAGAAACATGGGGCATAGGCTGAGTTACAATCATACCTTACAAATAGACTTTATAGGACCATTAAAACAATGGCCTTAAGCTGGAATAATGATGTCACCAATTGATAAGAGTGGGTCCTGTGGCATGACCTTAGGGGTTATCTGATAAGAGTGGGTCCTGTGGCTTGTCCTTAGGGGCTATCTGTCAACCCAGTATCACCACCTCTCATCTTTGCCTTCTGTATGCCTTGAAGTGAGGAATTTTGCTCCACCATAAACTTCATACCACAAATAGGTGCAAATAAAACAGAGCCCAAGCCGGGTGTGGTGGCGCATGCCTGTAGTCCCAGCATTTGGGAGGCAGAGGCAGGTGGATTTCTGAGTTTGAGGCCAGCCTGGTCTACAGAGTGAGTTCCAGGACAGCCAGGGCTACACAGAGAAACCCTGTCTCGAAAAAACAAACAAACAAAAAACAAACAAACAAACAAACAAACAAAAAACCCCCGCTGAGTGGTGGTGGCGCACACCTGTAATCCCAGCACTTGGGAGGCAGAGACAGGCGGATTTCTGAGTTCGAGGCCAGCCTGGTCTACAGAGTGAGTTCCAGGACAGCCAGAGCTACACAGAGAAACCCTGTCTTGAAAAAACAAACAAAAAAAAAAACCAAAAAACAAACAAACAAACAAACAAACAAAAAACACCCCAGAGCCCAGTAAGCATACCATGCACTTAAATCTCGGAAACTGGGAGTTAAAACAAACCTTTGTTTCTTATAAGTTGATTTTTCTTGGGTATTTTGTCATAGCAACAGGAAGCTAACATAAGTATAAAAAGACCATTCTCACTTTGAATAATTCCTGTTTTTTGTTGTTGTTGTTTGTTTGTTTGTTTGTTTTTCAGCACGAGTCTGGGTTCTTCATCCCTGCCTACCAGAGATGTCCATACTGGGCATACCTTAGCTTTTCCTCTGCTATAAAATCAACCACACGTGTGCCTGTGCCTCTGTATCCGAGGGGGATGGGCTCATGACCCTGTGGATGTGTTATCCACATCTGTGAATGCTGAATATCTGTGGCTGCTTAAGATATTAAGAGAAAAATCATTTGTTATTTTACCCCCTAGTGTGTGTGTGCATGTGCGTGTGCATGCACACACTATGGCCATAATCAGCCATAACACAAGCATCGATGCCAGAAGATAATTTCTGGGAGTCAATTATTTTCTTCTACCACATAGGTTCTAGGGTCTTGGCAGCAAGCTCCTGTACCTGCTGAGCCTCTTCACCACCCCACTTGCTCTGACGAAAGATCTTCATTCATAGCCCAGGCTGCCCATGAACAGTTTTTTGTTTGTTTGTTTGTTTTGTTTTGTTTTGTTTTGTTTTTTTGGGTTTTTTTGGTTTTTTTGAGACAGGGTTTCTCTGTGTAGCTCCGGCTGTCCTGGAACTCACTCAGTAGACCAGGCTAGCCCTGAACTCAGAAATCCACCTGCCTCTGCCTCCCAAGTGTTGGGTTTAAAGGCGTGTGCCACCACGCCCGACTAACCCATGAACTTTTAATCCTGTTACTCTATCTTCAAAGAATTAGGTGGCACACACCACTACCTGGCTTCCAGAATGCACATTTAACTGATTTTCATCCTTTATTACTTCCATAAACAGAAGGTAAATGCCATGTAAACATTGCTATGTTATGTTGTTTATAAAGACTAGCAAAAACCTGTACATGTTTGCTAGGGACACATTTTTTTTCCCAGAGTACTGAATTTATGTCGTGGGTTTATTGAGACATGGTATGTGTAGCTGAAGTGACCTTGAACTCTTGATCCTCCAGCCTCCACCCGCCAAGTGTTGCGTGTCACCACACCCTGCTAGTCATTCTGTTCTGGTTTCTGAGGGCTGGCTGCCTCTAGTCCGGGTATCATCTTTAACCCCTTTGCCGTCCACACCCACATTCCTGAGGCACCTCCACTGTACGTTCTAAACTCGGCTCACACCTCAGTCCCTGTCCTCTGAGCATCACCAACCCTAGCACAGAGGACTGCAGCGTCTGGCTGGGTGGCTTCTCCTTTTCTCCTTGCTCCCTCGTCTACACCTTAGCCACACCCATGCTCCTTTACCAACCGAAATCGCTTGATATCCCCTATTTAAGGCCCCTCAGTGACCATCTACTGCAGTCCCGAATGCTGAATGCCTGGAAGCCCCTGAATGTTGGGGATAAGCCTGGTTGGTTGTTGGCCCTAATGATGACTTCTGAGATCTCACGCACCCGTGAGAGCCCTGCCTGTCTCCTTGACTCACCTCCTGCCGCTGACTGCCCAGTAGCTAGCCCCACCCGATACACAGTGGCCTTTGCCAGGTGCTCTCGTACCCTGGCCTTTCCCATCTAGAGATCTTAAAGGCTGTGATCACCAATCCGGAATGTTCTGCCATGGCTGGATATATCTCAGCTTCTAAGGACCAGCTTTAGGAAGGTTCCCCCAAACACCTCAGGAAGGTCTTCCCTGGGGAAGATTAACTCAGCCTTTCCTACTGTTCTGTAGGACTCTTCTCTTTCCTCCTTCAGCACATCTCACTGGTTGAAAGCAAAGCATCTTCCGTCTCTCACAGAAGCATTTCTGACACCTGCTGTTAAGGCTACCTTTTCATTTACTCCTGTCGGCCTGTCCATTCCTGTAGCTTGTTTTCATGTCTTTTCCAAGACAAGGTCTCACCATAAAGCCCAGATGTAAGTAAGATGCACTATTTAGCCCAGGCTACCCTCCAAGTACCTTCTGCTTCTACCTCCTGACCACCGGGAAGGACTGCATGAGTGCTCCGTTGTCTCTGGATGTGGGGCTCCTCCTTG
Organism: Apodemus agrarius; assembly: GCA_964023405.1. Classification (NCBI taxonomy): domain Eukaryota; kingdom Metazoa; phylum Chordata; class Mammalia; order Rodentia; family Muridae; genus Apodemus; species Apodemus agrarius. The sequence goes on along the minus strand of OZ030016.1, from coordinate 41,489,442 downwards.
TCTGTTCTTGTTTCTTGCAGGACAGGAAGTCAAACCTGGGGCCTTGATCATCTATAAAAGCAGTCTGCCACTGACCCCAGCCCCAGCTCCAGTCTCTCAGTCTCTGTCTTAGTCTCTCTCTGTCTCTGTCTCTGTCTGTCTCTATCTTTCCCCCTTTCCCTCCCTTCTTTTCTTTGTTTTGTGTAGATGGAGTTTTGTTATATAACCCAAACTGGCCTAAAGTCCACAATTCTCATGTTTCTACTTCCTAGATACTGGGATTACAAATCTCCTTCCTGGGACTGGAGAGATGCCTCAGTGGTTAAGAGCACTGGCTGCTCTTCCAGATGACCCTGATTCAATTCCCAGTACCCACATGGTAGCTCAAGACTATAACTCCAGTTCTGGAGATCTGGAACTGGGTCCCTCACACAGACGGACATACAAGTAGGCAAAACACCATCGCACATAAAGGAAAATTAAGTAAATTTAAAAACAAGTCTCCCTGGGCAGTGGTGGAGCATGCCTTTAATCCCAGCACTTGGGAGGCAGAGGCAGGCAGATTTCTGAATTTGAGGCCAGCCTGGTCTACAGAGTGAGTTCCAGGATAGCCAGGGCTATACAGAGAAACTCTATCTCAGAAAACAAACAAACAAACAAACAAACAAAAAACCAAGTCTCCTTTCTCCCCTCCCCTTCTTCCTTCCCTCAAGACAAGGTCTCACCCTGTTGCCCCAATTGGCTGACTCAAAACTCATTGCAATCCTCCTGCCTCATTTCCTCAGTGCTGTGTTTACAGGAATGTGCTGGCATACCTAACTCCTATTTTTATTACATCACAATACCAGGCTAGTTTTGACTTATTTTCCATTACTTGTTTATGATCTTTTTTGCAGATATGAGGGTTAAGGTCTTGTCCTCATGGTTCACTGTGTGTTCCCAGCAGATGGTATATAGAACGTACTCTGACAATATTTTTTGAAACCAATATTTTAGTCTTAAGCCGCACCCTATTGAAGATCCAGGTCTTAAAAGAACAGAGGCTAAGCAAGGGCTCACAGATACCAGGATGTTAGCCAACCCTGCTCCTATTCAGTTCCTTCAAGAGCTGAGATCCGACCTCAGAAGGACATAAAAGGAATTTTGGGATTTCCAAAGGCCTGAGGTCTGGGTATATTTACAAGGCATCCCTAAATATGCACACCCAGTGTCCGTTCAATATAGAGCAAGAACCAATATTTCCTGATTCTCTTACCGACTGGGTTCTAGTTTCAAAGGAGTGGAATACAGGAGGAAATCTCAGGCCTATCTGCTCCAGCCTCTTCACACAGACTCCTCATGACTCCCCTGAGAAGATAAGCCCTCTAGGTCTCTCCCACCGCGGCCGCTAAAGGCAGGAAGGGCCGTCATTCCTATACCGCACTGTCTCCAGATCTTAATCTTGTTTTTCTGGATTTTATGGATGCATGACTCAAAGCTTTTCTGCTTTGGACTGGTTAGCAACCTTAGAGGAGGGGAGCTCAGACCAGATACATTGACTGAAGAGATTCAAATGATAGCTCAGACAGGACGCATTGTCCGAAGAGATACAGATGCTTTTTTGTTTGTTTGTTTGTTTGTTTGTGAGCCCCTACAATGAGCTGTGAACCATTCTGGATGTGGGGTGGGATACAAGGATGAAGGAAGCAGAGCAAAGGCATGGTAGCATGTGTCTACAGTCTCAGCTACAGGGGGCCGGGGCAGAAAGAGCTCTGGAGTCCCTAAAGCCTCTGACAGGAGTCTGAGACTAGAAAGGGAACATAAGGAGATCCAGTATTAAAAAAGCACACATGCCGGGCGGTGGTGGCACACGCCTGTAATCCCAGCACTCGGGAGGCAGAGGCAGGTGGATTTCTGAGTTCGAGGCCAGCCTGGTCTACAGAGTGAGTTCCAGGACAGCCAGGGCTACACAGAGAAACCCTGTCTCAAAAAAAAAAAAAAAAAAAAAAAAAAAAAAAAGAAAAAAAAGCACGTGCGTGCGCACACACACACACACACACAGAGACAGAGAGAGAGAGACAGAGAGAGACAGAGAGAGACAGAGAGAGAGACACAGAGAGAGAGACAGAGAGACAAACCCAGAGACAGAGAGACAGAGAGGAGAGAGAAGAATCTTTATTGTCGATTGCCCTAAAGCTTGCATATCCAGGATGGGAAAATTCAGTGTCTGCTAACACAACCACTATCTTAGGGCTGGGGATAAAAGCCTGGGGCTTCGCACATGCCGGAAGCTATAGGCCTAGCCTCTGTACATTTTTGTGTGTACGCATATCAGGTTGCCATGGTGCTAGGGAAGAAAAATCAAGCCGGGAGCTGGGGACACAGCTCAGCAGCAGGACACTTGCCTTCCAGCGTCAGCTCCGGGGTTCAACCCCCAGTATTACAAAAACTAAAACTAAAAAGGATTGGCCTTGGGGGGTGGGGTGGTCTGCTCGGTGAGTAGACAGCAGGCTGGATGGTAGGTTGCCGGCACCCATCTACAAAACACCTGTGATCCCAGCATTGGTGTGGGGAGACTGGAGGATCTGGGGCTCACCGGTCAGCCAGTCTAGACAAAATGGTGAACTCTGGGTTCAGAGAGAGATGCTGCCTCAGAAGGTATGGTGGAGGATAGTGCAAGGTGCCAGGATCATTCTCTGTCCCGTTCACAAGGGCACTCATGGCTGTATTCACTGACACCACCCCTCCCCAACCCAACCCCCACACATATAAAAATAATAGGGTGAAGGAATAAAGACAGGCAGGGAGGCACTCTCCGCAGGCTACGCACTTATCTTTTTTTTTTTTTTTAAGCCTTTTGAGTAGAGGCTTCAAGGCAGGTCAGAAACTAGAGAAATTTCCTTCTCTGCCTGTGTTAGTAAGGCTTGGCCACGTAAGGAGAGTAAGGAGGCCGTGTGACCTGAGAGGAGGGCAGTAAGCCGGAAGGAGGAAAGGTCACAGGAGTGTGTGGGTGACGCAGATCAGAATGACAAACCCTGTACCAGCAACTCCCTCTCAAACTGACAGGTCTCTGTGAAACCCGAGCCTGACACAGCCAGTGAGAGGGCTTTTCACTGGGTGTGTTTATGCGTGTGAATAAGGCCGCTGCGTTTGTCTCCCTAACTGCTTCTTGCTGCTAATCCACCTAAATCCACCAGCTTGGCATGTGTGGAGAGCCAGTCACCTCATCTTAATTTAAAGAGGAGACAACTCACGTACCTTGACAAACCGACACGGCCCCTCCCGCGGGCCCTCGTCCTTACAGAAAACCAAGCTATTGTGCAGGATGGTTTCATGTTTGTGTCTAAAAATAAGCAGGAGTCTGAGTCACCCCTTCCTCCATCAGAGAGCGCTTTACTTCTCTTTTATGCTAGCTATGGATGCAGGTTCTACCCAGTGAAGCGCTTGAAGCCACTGGGCCTTCCTCCACAGAGGTATTAACCCTGCAGCAGTGTTTTGCTCCTGTGTAACAAATTAGCGCATACAGGCGTGATGAGGTGACAGAGAGATGCCACCCAGCTTTCCCTCCTTGGTCTCCTGCCTCAGTCTTCTGAACTCAGGTTTTAACAGAGAGCAGAATTCAGAACCTTTTGAAGGACTGGGTGTGGGCATCCTTCGAGAGCAGAGAAAGGCCCCCGACTGACAGCCAGCAAGGAGACAGAAACCTTGGTCCTACCCTATAATGGATGATAATCCTCCTAATAACAAGGACACACTGACAAGAGCTCTAGGAGAGAGCTCTAGGTATCAACCTACAAGGAACCCCTTGTAAGACCGAGCATGAGGACCTGGGTTAAGAGTGGGGCATGGCGGCCGGGCGGTGGTGGCGCACGCCTTTAATCCCAGCACTTGGGAGGCGGAGGGAGGCAGGCGGATTTCTGAGTTCGAGGCCAGCCTGGTCTACCGAGTGAGTTCCAGGACAGCCAGAGCTACACAGAGAAACCCTGTCTCGAAAAACCAAAAAAAAAAAAAAAAAAAAAAGAATGGGGCATGGCAGGCTGGAGAGATGGCTCAGTGGTTAAGAGCACTGGCTGCTCTTCCAGAGGTCCTGAGTTCAAATCCCAGTAATGGGATGGCTCCCATGGTGGCTCACAACCACCTTTTTTTTTTTTTTTTTTTTTTTAGTTTTTCGAGACAGGGTTTCTCTGTGTAGCCCTGGCTGTCCTGGAACTCACTCTGTAGATCAGGCTGGCCTCGCCTCGAACCCAGAAATCCGCCTGCCTCTGCCTCTGCCTCCCAAGTGCTGGGATTAAAGGCGTGCGCCGCCGCCACCACCACCGCCCGGCTCACAACCACCTTTAATGAGATCTGATGCCTTCTTCTGGTGTGTTTGAAGATAGCTACTGTGTACTTACATATATTAAATAAAATAAGTAAATAAGTAAACAAATCTTTAAAAAGGGGGGGTATGGATGGCAGTACATGCCTTTAGCCCCAGCGCTGGTGGGAAAGAGACAGATCCTAAAGGCTGCTGGCCGGCCAGTCTAGCCAAAATGTGAGCTCAAGGTTCAGCGAGAGATCCTGTCTCTAAAAAGAAGTCAGAAATAGGACCTTTACTTCTGCCATCCACACATGCAAAATACACATGTACACACACACACACACACACACACACACACACACAAACCAAAACAACAATGATGATAACAAAAAGCAGGGTACTTAAAAGGTAAAGGCAGGAAAACTAGGAAGTCAGGGTCTTCCTCAACTATATAGTGAGGTTGAGATCCATCCTGGGCTACATAAGACCCTGCCTGAAAGGAACAGCAAACTAGTGTGTGTGTGTGTGTGTGTGTGTGTGTGTGTGTGTCTGTGTGTGTCTGTGTGTGTGTGTGTATGTTTATGTGTGTTTATGTATGTAAATATGTAAACACACACACATATGCCCAAACTTATAGTTATCTATGGCAATTATTATTTTGTATTCAGGGAGCTAGAATCCAAGGTGCTGGGCATGTGCTCTAACCATTACGCCACATCCCAGACCCTCTAAACAGCTATGGCTATTTTTTTTTTTTATGTACAGGTTTTTGCTGTTGTTGTACGAATCGTTTTGGGCACAGGGACTCATAGTCCAGGCTGGCTCAAACGCACTGTGTAGCTGAGGGATGGCTTTGGTTCTCCTGTCCACCTCCCACGTGCTGGGGTTACAGCCAAACCACACATTTGTTTTACACAAGGCTAGTCATGGGACCCAGAGCCTTGTGTCTGCTGTGTAAGCATGCTATCAACGGAGATGCAGCCCCCGCCTGTGGTTTTTCCGTTCCTGGAGGGCAGCCTCTCATCTGTAAAGAGTTTAAACTCTGGAGTCAGTCTGTAAGGTTCAAGTCCTGTCTTAGACATCATCTATCTCTGTGACTTGGGACACGCTGCTTAACCTCTCTGTGCCTCTGTTTTCTCATCTTCTGAGCACCTACCTGTTGGGTAAGTGTGTGGCTTGAACGAAATGTGTTCAAGGGTTTACAGAGGGGATTGGTGGAGACTAGAACTCTGGCTAAGTGTTGGCTAAGTGAAGACACTGTTTCCTTCACAGTTCCTGTGGTGCTAAGGATGAAACCCAGAGCCTGGCACATACCATGAGCTCCGTTTCTACCTAGCCTTCTTCACTATCGTTTTCTTTAGCAGAGTGGTATCAGAATGAGTCATCACGGTATCTCTTCTAGCCTTTCGCACTGGTGTTTGTTGTTTGTTTCTGTGGGTATTATTGTTTTTAGATGGGATCCTAAGGTAGACTCAGACTTGATAATGTAGGCATGGCTGGATTTGAACTGCTGGTCCTCCTGGGTCTATGTTGAGATTACAGGCATGTTCTACCACACTTAGTTTCATATAATATATATCTCTAGAGAGAAAGAAAGGAGGGGGAGATGGCAATGACAGAGAAACAAAGCAAAAGAAAGGAAAAGAAAGGAAAGGAAAAGAAAAGAAGGAAAGTTGTGTAAATAAATTTCCTTCCTTGATATCGTACCAATGTATGTTTTTTTTTTTGTTTGTTTGTTTGTTTTTCCGAGACAGGGTTTCTCTGTGTAGCCCTGGCTGTCCTGGAACTCACTCTGTAGACCAGGCTGGCCTCAAACTCAGAAATCCACCTGCCTCTGCCTCCCAAGTGCTGGGATTACAGGTGTGCGCCACCATGCCCGGCCCAATGTATGTTCTTAACAACAATATGTGAGCTAACATCAATATGTGACTACCTGGTCATCAAAATATTAAAAAACAAAAAACAAAAAACTTTTTCTGTGGATGTTAACCCTAGTTGATGCCATGGGGCATGGCAAAGGTGAAAGCTTACTTGTTTTGGTCAAGGACTTCTGCCACTTTTATTCTGACAACGATCTCAACAGGTTTGGCAAAGTTCTTCCCAGGCAACCGTGCGTGTGTTTCCAGCCAACGGTGTACAGAGGCAACTGGGGAGTGCAGGAGCCAGCGGAGGACAGCCTGCTGCCTGCACCGCTGCACTGCTGCAGCGCTTGAGCTCCTGATAAGAAGCAGCCTATACTTTAACCCGCGAAAGCCCAGGGGCTGCCGGGACATGGTCTAGCCCCAGAGGTGTCTTCTCTGGATGAATACTCATCATTTGGTCATTCCTGGTAAGGTACTTTGTGCTATCTTATTTCTTCTTTATTATTTGTGGGATAATATAATGCTATAAGAGTGGTTTTTATGTAGCAGGATAGAGGCAGCTCTGTTTAGTTTTGGCAAAACCGAACGAGGCATGGTGACACATGCTTGTAACCTCAGTTCTTTGGAGATAGATAAGAGAAGAGGGTCTGGAGTTCAAGGGCATCATCGGCTACATTGAGAGTTTGAGGCCAGCCTGGCCCAGTGTTTGCAATCACTACCTCAAAGGAGTAGTACACATTGGATTCTTTTGGGGATGCAGAAAACGATTCTTGACACTTTAGTGCACAGAAAGTAGGAGTCACATATCTGCCGTGAAAAAAACAAAACAAAACCTACCGAGGGAGCTGAAACTAGGGAAACATTAGGGTTCTATCCTGACTCACAGCTCACGGAGCCCTTGCCAACACTTAATGGGTCCTGTTGTGAGAAATATTAAAAATCGAACCTGCACGTTCCTGTGCTAGTGCCGGTAACTCTCTGCCCGAGAGGGCCTGGCTAGCCATGCACTGGAGGGCAACGGCTGACCCGTTTTTATCTTGTGGAGACTCTGACTCAGGGCTCCAAAACCTCTCCTCCCAGCTCACTAAGTTCCCACTGTCGGGTCCCTACCATGCCAGACCCGTGCTTCAAATCCCCCACGGCCTTTGTGGAGCAGCTCAGGCAAACCCACGCTTTGCCACCGTACCTTTCCCTCTTGAACCCAGACGAGCCGCCACGTGAAGGAAAACACCGCACACACTTAGTTCAGAAACAACAGTAACTCAATCGCTGGGTGCAACAACTAAAATCCTAATCTGTAAGCCTTATTAAATCTAACGGATCCGCCATTGAAACCGGGAGACACTCGCAATTACATCTTGTCTCACGCCATCCCCATCCAAAAAGACCTAACTCTCCTGCTTCCTCTCTTCCCCCATCCAACCCAGAAGTCCCGCCTACTCACCCAGCGATTGGCTCCTTTATTCATTAGGGGATTGGTTCACAAGAACAGCACCAGGCCCTTCTGCAACAAGTCCTTCCTTGAACTTAAGAGATCTGCCTTCCTCTGCCTCCCAAGTGCTGGGACCAAAGGTGTGCAGCACCACCGCCTACCAAGTCTTCTTTCTAAATTCTAGACTTCACCTATGCTTAACACACTTGTCTACATAAATAACACATATAAATTATAGGCTAGGATCTTCAGGTGTGAGAACATGGGATTTTTTTTTTCTTTCTGAGTTTGGATCACCTTACTTGATCATATACTTTAAGTATCCACCCACTTTACAGTCCCAAATACTCCAACATGTGTAATGGTTTTGAAGCAGTAATTTCAAACACTGGGGTTTCCTTTTAATTCCGTCCCTTATCAGTGTGGCAGGTATTACACATGGCTTGTCATTAAACATGCTTATCACATCGACCCACTTAGAAAAGTTTATTTTAAAAAAATAATTTGTTCTAAGGAGAATGTTTAGTAATCTGAAGTTTTCCATTTGGTTCTTCTATTCAAAATAATATCAAATCATTCTATGATGCTGTTATTTAATGTGTTGGTTATAAATTATAGCGTTTCTATGCCGGCTCTACGTAGAGATGCATGCAGTGTGCATAGGTGCCAAGTTGTGATGTTTCCAGCATGAAGATCTTCTCTTGGTTGGAAGATGTAACCTTCTGAGTGAGTTGACCCTCCTGCAATTGAAGGTCATTTCTGTAAAGGTATTTTTTTATTCTTCTGTATTAATTGTTGTCTCCAAAGGTTACTGCCTCAGTCTGCTAACCTAGGCCTAGTCCTGATAGCTTCTAGCCTCCCTGAAATCTAATCTAGGTCTAGAGTGTTTTCAGCCTCTGAGACTTGCTGCTGAATAAGATCACCCTTTCTAGTTCCTTTTGATCTCTAGCTAGCTGATTCAACTTAGCTGTTCTGGCTCAAACTTCTCTCCATGCTAACTGATTTAATTATGTGCCTTCTCCTCGGCCTCTGACTGAATTTCTCTGCTTGGCTTCAACTAACTTAGACAATCTGTCCTAATCTTCTGTTCCTTCTCATCCTCTAGTTCATTCTGTCTTTACCTGTGTTTAGCATGTTCTCTTTCTGCAACCTGCCTCTGTACAACTATCCCAGTAAAACTGCCTCTTCCCAGTAAAAATCCTAGTAAAACTTTCTCTCTCTCTCTCTCTCTCTCTCTCTCTCTCTCTCTCTCTCGTCTGCCAGGAATGCTCTCTTAAGTAGCTTGCCTTTCCTCTCTCTTCTCATGAGAGTTGGGCATATCCTATTCTTTCACATCTTTCTCTGATTCTATATCTGCCACTCAATTAGACATCACTTTCAAACATAGGTGCTTCCTTCTACAAACCATCTGTCTTAGTCAGGGTTTCTATTCCTGCATTAACATCATGACTGAGAAACAAGTTGTGGAGGAAAGGATTTATTCAGCTTACACTTCCACATTGCTGTGGATCACCAAAGGAAGTCAGGACTGGAACTCAAGCAGGTCAGGAAGCAGGAGCTGATGCAGAGGCCATGGAGGGATGTTTCTTACTGGCTTGCTTCCCCTGGCTTGCTCAGCTTGCTTTCTTATAGAACCCAAGACTACCAGCCCAGGGATGGTACCACCCACAGTGGGTCATCTGGGACACTAACTTTACCTTCATTGCTTTGGATTAAAAGTGTGTACTAATTGTGTGTTTTCCAGCCAGGGGGAATTAAAGGTGTGTGCTAAAGGCTGAGCCCACACCACTAGAAACAGGCTTTTCATCACAAGAGAACACAATCTCGGGCTCCTGCAACAAGTTTCCATAGAAGGAAGAAGGTGTGAGCCGTTAGGAGACAACTCTGAATGGATGGCAGGATCACATGCATGCAGGTCAAGAGGATCCGGGCAGGGCATCTACAGTACACACTATATATCTAATATTGGGAGATTGGAGATTTGGGCTTGTCATAAAAATGCCAAAGAAATAACATGCCGTCTTCTGTTTTAGATGGACTTTCCATCACTGCAACAAAACATTTGACACAAACAACTTAAGGAAGACACTTATTTTGCTCGTGATTTCAGGCTATTATGGCTGGACATGAGGCAGCCAAGAAGCAGAAACAGAGAATCCCTGAGCCCCAAGCTTTGCCCCTTTATCCTGTCCAGCTACCAGCTACTGGGATGGTGGTGTGTGTATTCAGCCCTCCATTATTCCTCCATTTTATCTGCCTATCTATCTATCTATCTATCTATCTATCATCTCTCCCTATCATCTATCTATCTATCTATCTATCTATCTATGTATCTATCATCTATCTATCCATCTATCTATCATCTATCAATCATCCATCCATCTCTATCTATCTATCTATCTATCTATCATCTATCTATCTATCATTTTTGTTTTTTGAGACAGGGTTTCACTATGCAGCCCTGGCTGTCCTAGAACTCACTCTACAGACCAGACTGTCCTAGAACTTGCACAGATACACCTGTTTCTGCCTTCTAAGTGCTGGTATTAAAGGCGTGTATCACCTCCATTTTTGTAAACACTAGATAAATGGCTCTGTCTCTGTCATTTTCATCTCTCAGAAGGAAGTTTCTCCACCATAAAGCATTTTCTACCACATAACAAAAAATCATGTTCCCCCCTTAATTTTGACCACCTCTGAAGAATGAGCAATGAGGGGTAAGTGTCTGGACAAGAGACAAGGAATATCAAGTTCTAGAAATGCCAACGTGAGCCAGCCCTTCAGCCAAAGGACAATTTTGAGTCCTTACTCAGAAGGACTTATTCAGGAAGGTAAAACTGAAATGGATATATAAAATGTAGATGCTGACTATAATGGGACCCCCAGAGGTGGCCTCCAGTGTTAGTGCCCTCTGTGCTTCCTCTCTGGCCTTGGCTGTTCTTGGATAAATAACTTACCCGAGCGGAGTCAACCTGTTCCTCAGCCTAAGACAATCTGGCCTGTTGAACTGACGATACTCATGGCCTTTCACAGCCATGACCTTCCATTCTCATGAGGTAGTGTTCTACTCCTACCTGAATAATTTTATTTATGTATGTATTTCATGCTATGAGTACTCTGTAGCTGTATAGATGTGATTGCTGGGAATTGAACTCAGGGCTTCTGCTCCCTCCAGCCCTGCTCGCTCTGGCCCAAAGATTTATTGATTATCATATGTAAGTACACTGTCGCTGTCTTCAGACACTCTAGAAGAGGTCACCAGATCTCATTATGGATGGTTGCGAGCCACCATGTGGTTGCTGGGATTTGAACTCAGGACCTCCAGAAGAGCAGTCAATGCTTTTAACTGCTGAGACATCTCTCCAGCCTGCCTGAATAATTGTTAACTTTTGGGGCACATTTGAACCCCAAATATGCATACGATGTGCATGCTCTAACACCAAGCTATACCCTAAGAGTCAGGGGCTTGTCACATGGCACAGCTTGATCTGAAACTTACTATGTAACCCAGGGTGGCCTCAAACTTACTATTCTCCTGCCTCAGCCTCAGAAAAGGACCACTCTGCTTGACTACTTGTAATCTACTCTGACCAGATTCTATTTCTGTTATTGAAACCAAAAGAACATTAGATAACATGGCCTGCCTACAGTCAGACTGGACATGCCTCATATATTACTATTATTTTTAAACATATTACATTGTTAAATAACACTTTATAAATTAATATTCAATTAGTAGCTTGATAACAACCTTTTTCCATTATACATTTCTTTTTTTTTTCTTTCTTTCTTTCTTTTTTTTTTTTTTTTTTTTTTTGGTTTTTCGAGACAGGGTTTCTCGGTGTAGTTAGTCCTGGCTGTCCTGGAACTCACTCTGTAGACCAGGCTGGCCTCGAACTCAGAAATCCGCCTGCCTCTGCCTCCCAAGTGCTGGGATTACAGGCATGCACCACCACACCCTGCCCATTATACATTTCTAATAAATACTAAATGTCCAAATGAAGTAAAGATGTATTGAAATTACTAAGAAGTTGTAATTAAGGAGAAATGGAAGAAGCCATTACTTTAAAACTTTCTTTTAAATTTATTTTATCTATCTGTCCATCTATATGTCTGTACATCCACCTGCCCACCCACTCACCCATCCATCATCCATACATCTCTCTCTCTCTCTCTCTATATATATATATATATATATATATATATATATGTGTGTGTGTGTGTGTGTGTGTGTGTGTGTGTACATGCATATGTGTATGTGCACCCATATGTGCGCATGTGCATGAACCATGGTGCCCATGGTCAGGAAACAACTTGCAGGGCTTTGTTCGTTTATTCTTGCCTTCCACCATTTGGGTACCAGAGATTTAACTCAGGCTGTCGAGCTTAGTGGCAAGTGACTTTACCTACCGAGCCATCTTTCCTGCCTTCTTGAAGGCTACCTAATGGGACAGCTAAAATGGAATGACAGTACTAATGAAGTAGCTGTAGTTTGAGAACTGACAAAATTCATCTTCTGTGGATAAGGACCATGACTCATTGCCTCTTGCTGCTAACAGAGTGAGTGCTTTGCTTAAAGGCAGCAATTTTCTGCAGATGTGCACATGGTGAGAGAGAGAGAGAGAGAGACAGAGACAGAGACAGAGAGACAGAGACAGAGACAGATGCTGGGGATTGATCCCAGCTCTTGGGTATTTGAGCCAAGCACTCTATCTCTGAGCTGCATCCTTAGCTTAGACAGCGTATCTACTTCAACAGTAAAAATTGAAACTCATTGGTCAAACAGGAAGATGGCAGAATGAGTGTTCTTTCTATGTGCTCTCTCATTGATTTATTATCAATGGGGTCTTTTCTCTTTTGTTTTTGAGATAGGATCTCACTGTAATTCAGGCTAGCCTTCACTCATTGCAATCCTCCTGCCTCAGTCACCTAAGTATTAGTATGATGGGCATACGCCATTCTCTGGTTTGAGATTACAGTTGTAAATGATTGTAAGTATCACAAGTCTTTCATAAAAGTCTAACTGAGCTATAAAGTGGGGTTCATTTTAACCAGCTTATCTGTTTCATCAATGGAAAAACTGTACGCCCTGTTGCAAGATTATTTGAAAATTTTCTTCTTTTTTTTATTTAAAGATTTATTTATTTATTTTCTTGTATGTATGTATGTATGTCTGTCTACCAAGTGAGTGTCTTATGTCTGAAGAGGCCAGAAGAGTACATCAGAGCCTCTGGTTCTGGGTTTACAGGCAGTTGCGGGATGCCCTGAAGATGCTGGGCATTGAACCTAAGTCCTCTGGAAGAGCAGCCAGTGTTCTTAATTACTGAGCATCTCTTCAGCTCTGGTTGTTGAAAATTTTAAAGATAAACTGCATTTTAAGTGCATGAAATCAATAATAGTTTTAGAGAAGGGCTTTAACAGCCACACGCCATTTCCTTCAGCACTGTCTCCCCACACCCTGCCCTCTGCCTGGCCCAGATGAGTCATGGAAGCAAGCACTGAGCCCGAGAGCGTCAGTTACTGACCACAGAAGCCACGCTGTGTGGTTGCTGTGCCTGGTGCTCTGCCGGACTGACTCCTCACCCTTCTCTAAAGGCACAATGTCGCATATATGTGTGTATATTATATATATATATATATATATATATATATATATATATATATATATACACACACATATATATATACATGTCTCATATACATATATACATACACACATATGCTCACACATACACACAAGCACATTCACACACACACACACACACACACACACACACACCACCTCCCCATATAAATTATTTTAAAGAAATTTGGGTTGGAGGAAGTGTTGGCGATTGAACCCAAGGCGTTATACACTTTTGTTATGTGTTCCACCCATTAGCTACATACTCAGGTCTCAATAACGTCATTCTTGTTTAAAAGCTAAACCGCATTTATTATTATTGTGCATGTGGTATACATAGGGAGGTGTTTGTGTGGAGGTCAGAACTTTGTGGTGTTGGCTCTCCGCACATCCTTACTTGGGTTCTGGGGATGGACCAGGTTGTTGGTCTTGTGTATCAAGTGCTTTTACCTCCTTGTTCTCTTGGTCCCTAATACATATCTTGGCCAGAGGAATACTGGACTTTCTTTTTTTAAAAAAAAAAAAAAACTTTTTTAAAGATTTATTAATTATTATAACTAAGTATACTGTAGCTGTCTTCAGACACACCAGAAGGAGGGCATCAGAGCCCATTATGGATGGTTGTGAGCCACCATGTGGTTGCTGGGATTTGAACTAAGGACCTCTGGGAGAACAGTGAGTGCTCTTAACCACGGAGCCATCTCTCCAGCCCCAGGACTTTCCAAGCTACTATACACCCTCAGATGGAGTAGAGACCACCTAGAGACAGTATACAGCTCCATCTGTGAAACCCTAAATGAGTCCCAGCAAACAACTGTGCCAAGCCTGTAATCTCTACTTCTGTCATTCATTTACATCTGAGATGAAAATGACTGGTCAGGTCCTGGCTCTATTGCCCCAATACATTAAAAAACTGGAGGACCAGCCAGGCGGTGGTGGCACACGCCTTTAATCCCAGCACTTGGGAGGCAGAGGCAAGCAGATTTCTGAGTTCGAGGCCAGCCTGGACTACAGAGTGAGTTCTAGGACAGCCAAGGCTACACAGAGAGACCCTATGAAAAAACAAAAAACAAAACAAAACAAAACAAAAAAACCTGGAGGACCAGAAACTACTCTCATCAGTCTGTACTGATCAACATTAGGGATATTTCACTAATCAGATTTAGTACTGAAATGGCCCAGTGAGTGAAAGGACTTGTGCCAAGCCCATTGCATGGTCTGAATCCATATCTGGGTTCCACATAATGAAAAGATTAAACTTGACTCCCATACATTATCCTCTGACTGTCACATGTATACTCTGACATAATCACACACACACACACACACACACACACACACACACATAAACACACGCACACACACATATACACATACACCACACATACTGCACACATGCATAGACATACACACCACACCACCACACTCATGCATGCATACCACACACATACATATTCACATACCATACACACAGTATACACATACCATATGCATACACATACATACACATACATACACACATACCACACACACATGCACACACACGACACACACAGAGACACAGATATATACACATACATACACACACAGAGACACAGATACATACACATACATACACACACAGAGACACAGATACATACACATACACATACATACACACACATACACCCATACACACATACAAATACACATACAAATACACCACACACACATACAAACACACCACACACACATACACACACTGCACACACACATACACACACCCACATACACACCACCATACACCACACCACACACACACACACACACACACACACACACTTAGTTAATATTTGTAAAAACATGAAAAGGAAACTACATTCCTGTATGCTTTTCTATCTACTCTATTAATTAAAATTCTGTTCTGATAGTTCAATATTCTTTCCTACTTTATTTACATATTATTCTTATGTCTATGCAATGATTTTCTCCTACCATGTGGGGCTGGAGACCAAACTCAGGTTGACAAAGTTGTTAGAAGGGGTCTTGCCAAGGCGATGGTGGCACACACCTTTAATCCTAGCATTCAGGAGTCAGAAGCAGGTGGAGCTCTGAATTTGTGGCCAACCTGCTCTACAGAGCAAGGTCCAGGATAGCCTGAGCTACACAGAGAAACCCTGTATTGAAAAACTGAAGGGGGGGGGTGTTAGTCTCTACCTGCTGAGGCGCCTGGCCAGGGGTGGCAATTCAATTTTGGCGTTTCATCGCTCCCTTCGGGCTGGAGCGAGGTCCTATGCATGGAAAAGTACTGGCTACTTGGACAGTCTATCTCAAATATTTTGCTTTTGATTTTGAGGTCTGGATTTCATGTTGCCAACGTTGGTCTTGGAGATGTAGTGGGAGAAATGACCCGAGTTCTAGATCCCAAGGGCTGGGACGATAGGCTGCCCGGCCACACAGGGCCCAAGCTGCTGCAGTTGAGTAACATACACTAAGATCATTTTCTACTGGGAAGGTTTTTTGTTTTTTTTTTCCTTCTTCCCCACGGACACAAACGCCAAACCCTGGACAGATCCCACAATAGTTGCACAGCTATTCAAACCTAAAACAGGTGCTTTTGGCATATCATATGACACGTTCTCCTAACCACCCCTAGCATGGTTGTGCAGTTGCTCAAGTTTTCTTATCTGGAATCTTAAATCTCCCATTTTGCAGCCACCGATTATATGGTGGATCTGGGCAAGGGGTAATAACAAAAGAAAACAGCAATCAATGAAAAAAAATAAGGTGTGAATTTGAAAGAGAGTGAGGAGGGGTACGTGGGAGTATCTGGAGGGACTGGAAGGAAGGGCATAACCATTATAATCTCAGGAGATAAAAAGAACCGGCCCGGCGGTGGTGGCACATGCTTTTAATCCCAGCACTTGGGAGGCAGAGGCTGGTGGATTTCTGAGTTCGAGGCCAGCCTGGTCTACAGAGTGAGTTCCAGGACAGCCAGGGCTACACAGAGAAACCCTGTCTCGAAAAAACCAAAAAAGAAGAAAAAAAAAAAAGACAAAAGAACTAAAATTGGCTTCAAAATACTTTTAAAAACACACACACCTTTAATCCCAGCATTTAGGAGACAGATCACCTCGGGTTTAAGGTCAGTTTGGCCACACAGCAAGTTTCATGCCAGCCTGAACCCTGTCAGGGAAAAAACAAACCCTTTGTCATTTTGGAGTCACGCCTCCCCTGACTGCCAGCTCAGAGCTGTGCTTCATTAGCCATGACTATTCACGTTCTTTTGTTCTGAAGTCGTAACCTGCATAGACTGTTTTTTCTGTGTGGACTTGTTTATTTTCTCCAGGTCACTATGAGTCCATGTGAGTCCATGGGCTCTTCTACTGCACATGATGTGTGTGTGTGTGTGTGTGTGTGTGTGTGCGTGTGCGTGTGCGTGTGCGTGTGCGTGTGCGTGTGTGTGTGTGTGTGTGTGTGTGTAGGGGGTCCATTTAAATTCACATCTAGGTTCAGTTATTACCCATCTCCTCATCTCCACCCTTGACCCACCTGGCACTTGAGAATCTTAGAGAATATGCTCATTATTTCATTAGCGCTTTCAAGTTCTCTTGCTTCGATGTTTTGCTATTAGATGTAGAATTGTGCTAGTCTGTACCAGCTGGGCTCCAGTGGACACCAGTTGATTCTAGAAGCTCTTGTGGCCGATGCCAATCAAATGGTGAGCTGCAGAAGTGGAAAGCTGGTTGGGAAACCTGTCGGACATCTGATGACAGAAGTGAAGTGGAGGCAGTAGGTTCTGAGAATGCAACAGAAGGAGCAGTTCTTAGCAGAAGAGAAGGCAACGGACACCCGAGGATGCTGGGGATGAGAGGAAGAGAAGTGCACTGTAGAAAGAACAGCAGTTCTCCAAGCTGTGTTCTCCTTTCCAAGCTGTGTTCTCTTCATTCTCCTCCTCTCTTTTGGTGGTTCTTGGCATTGAACCTAGAGAGTCACGTGGCAAGAAAGCCTATCAAAGAAATTGTATTCTAACCATGGTTGTTTCTCTGTGTCTCTGTGTCTGTCTGCCTCTCTCTCTCTCTCTCTCTCTCTCTCTCTCTCTCTCTCTCTCTTTCTCTCTCTCTCTCTCTCTGTGTGTGTGTTTGTGTATGTGTGTTTTAAGACATAGTTTCACTGTATACTCTAAGCTTGCCTGGAACTTACTATGTAGCCTAGACCAGTCTTAAATTTACAGCAATTCACCTGCCTCTGCATCCCAAGTGTTGGAATTAGATACCAGTCTCCAAGCCTAGTTTATTCTGCTGCTCCTAAAGGACAGCCATGACTTACTTATATGTCTATGTTTTAGGAAAAGTACTATAATCTTCAAAATAAAGAATATCGAACTGTAAAGCACCTTAATCTGAACTGCTTTTTTGTTTGTTTTGGCTTTTCGAGACAGGTTTTCTCTGTGTAGCCCTGGCTGCCCTGGAACTCACTCTGTAGATTAGGTTGGCCTCAAACTCACAGAGATCTGCCTATCTCTGCCTCCCAAGTGCTGGGATTAAAGGCATGTGTCATCGCTGCCCATCTGTGCACTGGTTTTATTCTGATATTTTTTATTTTTGGGGTTTGTTGTATATAAGAAGAAAAATTCACAGCTCCAGCTACACTGATACATCAGGAAGTATTTGTTTATCTACTCTTTCAATAAACAGTCAGAAGTACAGGGTTGGCTGATGCTCATATCTGGTTTATGGTGATCGCTGAGGATGCAAAGACCTATGCCGGGTCCTTGCCACTCAGGTCCAAATCCTAAGGCAAACAGGCAGACAATAAATAATTAACACAAATGGGGTAGGGGGGAGGGGAGCGCTGAAAGCGTGAGTGTAGACCCATGAAGTACATACTTTTTGAGTTGTTTCCCTGGGCTTTGGTGTGAAGACAGGCCCTCATACATGTCTGGGTCTGGGGACTGGCCATGTAGTGAAGGTAACCTTTGACTTCTTATCCTGCCTCCATCTCCCTAGTGTAGCATGTAGCTACTACTTTGCTTAAAGCTCCAGGACCTTCCCTTGGACCCAAGGATGAAACACACACACACACACACACACACACACACTTATTTTCAACCTGCCTTATTGGCTCCGTTGCTGGGTACTTCTAATCTCCTGTGGCTATCGTGCCCTACTCAATGCTCTTAGCTCAGTACCTCTCAATCTGCCCTCAGTGCCAGTTGCTCCCCTAGCCCCTGCTCGACACCCTAAATAAGCCCTCAGCTTAGTTATGTTTCTAAACTCCTGCCTGGAGAAGTGGCCTATGGCCACTCCACCCGAGATCTCACATGGCTGGCCACCTTTTCTCTCTCTGAAGCATGGTAAAATCTCTCTTCCTCCCCTGCATCTCTTGGCCTGCCTCTGGATACCCAGAAGTCCTGCCTCTTTCAGCTCAGCAATTGGCTCCTGGCATCTTTATTGACCAATCAAGAACCAATTGAGGAACAGGACCTTAGCAGCAGAACCACCCCTATACCCTTGTGCTGTGATCACAGGTGCACGGCACCACTACTGGTTTATGTGGTGCTGAGGATCAAACCTGGGGCTTTACACATGGTAGACAAGCACTCTGTAGGGGTGGCTCTGATGCTTTGACTGGGCATCTGTGTGTGAACTCTGAAGGTCCTGTTCCCCAAATGGTTCTTGATCAATCAATAAAGATGCTAACAGCCAATGAGCTGAGCAGACTAGGCATGGCTTCCAGTGTTCCTGCAGGCAGGCTAGCAGACGTGAGGGAGGAGAAAAGATTCATCATGCTTCAGAGAGAGAGAAAGAGCCACCAGGCACGTGAGACCTAGGATGGAGTGGCCATTGGCTGCTTCCCCCACTGGGCCTGGGTAGCAGGCGGAATATTAGAAATATAATTAAGCTCGGGGCAGATGTAGGGGGCTGAACAAGGAGAAAGTAACCAGGCAACTAAATAGAGGACAAAATTAGAGATGTTGCGCTGGGAGTGAAAAGAAGGGTGCAATAGCCAAGGAATGCTTAGAAGAGCCCGGCCACTGAGCCAAAGCATATTAAAATAAGTTTGTGTGTGTGTGTGTGTGTGTGTGTGTGTGTGTGTGTGTGTTTCATCTGTGTTTCCAAGGGAACCTGGGCAGGGCTGGTAGTTCAGTCTGCCCACAGCCTTAAGTGGGGTAATAGGAACTACACATCACAGCACTCTGCAAACCGAGCTACACATCTAGCTTGTTTGAGCAGTTTTGAAGGTGAATAGCTTGTTAGGCAAAAGAAGAAAAGACACTGTCAGCAGAAGAACAGCCTTTGAAGTACAACAAATATCACAAAAGCGGGGTAGTTACAGAATGAGAGTGAATCCCAGGGACCTTTGGGTGTCTGTGGAAGATAAGGCTGCGAAAGCAGCACAGTCCAGCCTGGGGAGCATTGGAGCTGCTCAACATCAGGAGAAGCCAGTATGCTTTAGATAAGGACGATGCTCATAGTAATGACCTGAGTGTTTCCCAAAGGCTAACACACTGAACACGGGGTCCTCAGTGTAGCAGTGTTGGGAAATGGTAGAGCCTTGTGGGAGGGGATTAGCTCACTGGTAGACTGATTGATGTGATTCTCACAGCTCTGCAGAATTCTTGTGAGATAGGGTTAGAAAAAAAATGAGTCAAAGCCAGCATGGGATATCATTCCTACAGTCAATCCCTGCACTTCCCTGGGGCTAAGGTAGGAGGATCCATACAAGTTCAAGACCAGAATATGGAATGAGATTCTATTCCAATCAACCTCACTCCTCACAAGAGCCCAGAGTGGTGATACAAATCTGCTGCCTATTTGATCAATAAGATTATATAGAGCTAGGAATGGTTTCAATCCACCATGTGAGTGCTGGGAACTGAACGCGGGTCCTCTGCAGGAGCAGCCAGTGAGGGCATCAGCTCACATTGTAGATGGTTGTGAGCCACTATGTGGTTGCTGGGAATTGAACTCAGGACCTTTGGAAGAGCAGTCAGTGCCTAACCACTGAGCCATCTCTCTAGCCCCCTCTCCATGTATTCCCCTATTCCTGCTGTCCTCTTCTCTCTCTCTCTCTCTCTCTCTCTCTCTCTCTCTCTCTCTCTCTCTCTCTGCTTTCATTTCCCACAGTCTGTCTGACAGATTTCCAGATGAAGATGCTGCTGCTAGTAAAGGGGTAGCAATGCCAGGAATCTTGTTCTAGAACCTTGGTTAGTTAGTGTTTGTTAGCACCTCGCTGAAGCCAGAAACTTCAGAGAGGCAGGCCTCTGCACATGCCTGTCTTAAGCGGCTTGCCCGGGGTGCGAAGACCTATCATCAATGTGGGCAAATACATTCTTTGTCCCTGAATTCTGTAGGTCCTCTTCTTCCTCCTTGGACCCCAGCTCATTGCTTTTCCATCAGGAAATCGCACCGGATTAAGAGCTGGCATGAGTTTCTCTTCTCTCAAGCATCTCAGGAGTGTCCTGTCTGTAGGTGAGTTCCTGGGGAGTTGAATCATGTTGAATCATGTATTCTGTCTAATTTAGTGAAACTGTGTCCACCTTCTCCCTTTTTTTTTTTTTTTTTTTTTTTTTACCTTCTCCCTTTTCTACCCCATCCCCTGATAGCATTTCTTCTAGGCTCTACCCAACAGTTATCTAGCAACAGGTAGGTGTGAGCCTGGCTTTCTGTAAAAGGACTGTTTGGCCTCTCTGGCCTCTCTGGCCTCTCTCTCCCTCCCTCTCTGGCTTATCCCCACTCCCACTCTCTCCATGTATTCCCAGCTGGTCTCTTCTCTCTCTCTCTCTCTCTCTCTCTCTCTCTCTCTCTCTCCCTCTCCTCTCTCCCCCTTTCTTTCCCATACGCCCCCCTTCTTATGCCCCATATAAACTTCATTTTATCCTAGACCTGTTGTATGTCTGGGACATGGGGGGACGCCTCAGTATGGACCTGCTAAGGCCCCTCCTGCCGCATCATGCCACTACATTACAAAACATAGCAATGGTACCAAGACCCGGATTCACAAGCTCACAGGTTTACATTTCCATTGGTGCCGACGTGGGGTAAGTCCACAGGCTGGGACCCCCATCCTGACAAGTCTGCCTGCTACTCAGGCTCACTTTCTGGCCTTTGGATCACTAGATCTTTCCATCCAAGCATTGGCAATTGGTAAACTACACACCTTGGTCAGCATGAACTGCCCCCTGATCCCAAAAGAGGGTTGTTGAGCCACCCAGCCACCCTCTGGTGTCCTTGGGGACAGAGGTATTCACAGTCTTCATGGCTGGCCCTTCTCGCTGACACGCCCTCCTTATGACCTCTTCCCTTGGGTTTGATTTCTTCTTGAGATGTGGCTGCTCCCTTTTCACTTAAAATCCCAGCATTCGGGGGTTGAAGAGACGGCTCAGTGGTTGAGAGCACTGACCTCTTCCAAAGGTCCTGAGTTAGCTGGGTGGTGGTGCACGCCTGTAATCCCAGCACTTGGGAGGCAGAGGCAGGTGGATTTCTGAGTTCAAGGCCAGCCTGGTCTACAGGGTGAGTTCCAGGACAGCCAGGACTACACAGAGAAACCCTGTCTTGAAAAAACAAACAAACAAACAAACAAAAACCAAAGGTCCTGAGTTTAATCACCAGCAACCACATGGTGGCTCACAACCATCTGTAAGACGCTCTCTTCTGGTGTGTTTGAAGACAGCTACAGTATACTCATATACATAAAATAAATAAAATCAAAAAGGAAGAAAGAAAAAGAAAGAAAGGAAGGAAGGAAGGAAGGAAGAAAGAAAGAAAGAAAGAAAGAAAGAAAGAAAGAAAGAAAGAAAGAAAACCCCAGCATTGGGTGATTTGATCTCTCACGCACATTGGCCCCTGGTACCACATGACAACTTGGTAATGCAGTTTGTGCTGCGTGTTGTTATTTGTCTATCCTCTGGATACCATTATCGATAGAATTGTAATAACCTTTATCTTCACCCATGGATATTGTGTCTTTGCTGATACCTCCTACTGGGATGCCTCCTGGACTTAAAGGCTTCCAAATTCATACACTATTCGTAATTAAATTTGGCCCCAATACCCACTGGATAATAACTCTAAAGTTTTACAACTTTTGCCAGTGATCCGGAAAATGGAAAGTTCCTCAGAGTAGGCTCTTCCCTACCTTCCTCCAAAGTTTCTCTTTATTCCTCCTGTTCCCCAACCCAGCTCCTACCCCTGATCGGGGGTAACATTCAGCCCCCCCCCCCACTACTTCTTCTCACTCTCTGCTCCTGCAGCTCTAAAAGCACTCTCCAGATTTTGTTTCGGACTTAGCTCACTCTGCCGCTAAGCTGTGGGCTCCAGCGGGCAGTTTTAAACTTTCACGTCCTGGGAAATTCTTATCTCAAATTTCTTACCTTTCTGGTCTGTACCAGCTCTAAGCCATGTGTGGTGGGAGGTCTGAGTAGTTACTAGATCCCTGCATGCACAAGTAGCTGAGCTTCCCTCAGTGGGCCAGCCCCAGACCCGTGCCACTCAGACACGCATGGCAGCAGAAGCTGCGTACAGTAGCAGGGAAAGATCGTCTCACATGCATTACACCCTGCCTGCCAGGCAAAACGTTTCTATTTGTCTCTTTATATGTCTAGCTATTTGTCGCTTTGATGATACACAGCCATGCTTCTGTAAATAAATGCGGTTCCATTCTAGTATGTAGCATGTGACTTTCCACCACATGAGGAAAAACAGCAGAGCTATAGTTTCAGCGCCATCTTAGCTAAGGGCAGTCACATGACTGGCTTTGGCTTCCGTGCCACCTTGGTTAAGGGCACTCACGTAATATCTGCCATCTTTGTTGTGGGAACTCCCTGCTTCATTGCCTTCTTACTTGAGGAGAACAACTTGACTTTTAAAAAGGGTCTCCAAAGGCACTTTTCAATTAAGATAAGGTTTTCATATGGTTTCTATCCTGCCTCGGTAAATAGTAAGTTTAATATTATTTTAGAGGTTTACAATAGAGCTGGAGAGATGGCTCAGTGGTTAAGAGCACTGACTGCTTTTCTAAAGGTCCTGAGTTCAAATCCCAGCAACCACATGGTGGCTCACAACCA
This sequence comes from Apodemus agrarius, assembly GCA_964023405.1. Taxonomy (NCBI): domain Eukaryota; kingdom Metazoa; phylum Chordata; class Mammalia; order Rodentia; family Muridae; genus Apodemus; species Apodemus agrarius. The sequence continues at coordinate 41,466,219 of OZ030016.1, read as the reverse complement.
TCCGTAATGAGATATGATGCCCTCTTCTGTGGTGTCCGAAGACAGCTACAGTGTACTTACATAAAATAAATAAATAAATAAATAAATCTTTTATTAAAAAAGGTTTGGCCGGGCAGTGGTGGCACACACCTGTAATCCCAGCACTCTGGGAGGCAGAGGCAGGCGGATTTCTGAGTTTGAGGCCAGCCTGGTCTACAGAGTGAGTTCCAGGACAGCCAGGGCTATACAGAGAAACCCTGTCTCCAAAAAACCAAAAAAAAAAAAAAAAAGGTTTACAATATTAAAAAGTTAAAGATCACTGCCTTAAAGACATGGTTAGCCTTGATTTTGCTACTGTTATTAGGTTACAATGTAACTTTTTGTTTGCTAGATACAATCTAAAGCAAATATATAAAAACAGATGTAATTTGTCTCAGATATGCTTAGTAGATACTAGCTCTCAATCTTGTCAGAGATCTGCTAAATATAACATTAAATATTTAAACTTACTATGACAGAAATGCCCAAATCCTAACAGTGACCCTTGCAAGGTCTCCAGGGAGATATGGGCACAGCGACAAAGGACTTTACCTGGATTGTGGAATGGCTACTCCATTGTCTTGCCTTCTGCCAGGGCCCAGCCTAAACTGTGGCCAGAGACACCCGGAGAATTAAATGTCTCATATTGCCTATGACACGGTGAGTCATTTCTCCCATGCTGCTCCCCCACAGGAAAAGGCTTCTCATCTTCTGGGCCTGAGGGCCGGACTGTCCCTGCCTGAGTTGTGTTCCACAAAGAATTGTTTAGGTTGCAGACTATAGACCAACCTCTGTCATTTTAATTAATATATGACTTCTAGATTATAACTTACTCTTCCCAGATTTCTGATTACATTGACAGCGATGCTAACTACTGCTCGACGGCTAGAAAACAGACAACTAGCTCCTTAGACAGAAGGAAATGGTCCTTTTGGCCCCTTCTGCTTCACCGGAGGTTTTTGTCTTCCCTAAGCTTACCTTAACGACTGTTCATGGTGTTAACAAATCTGTCTCTTTTGTAAACTGATAAGCTCCAGGAAACCCTCTCAGATCTACCTCTCATGGACCGAATAGACTCCATCTAGGTCAGCACACCTGAGAATCAATGGCCTAAGCTCCCACCTGTTGTCTATTCCAGAGGGTGGGGTTCCTCCCCTGTTCCCTGGCTTTGGAACTCCCCTCACCTCAAGACCTAAGAGTTTCAAATGTGTACCGAAGAAAAGTTTTTCTCCTAAACCTACTTAACTTTATTTTCTGCCTCTATGTATATGAAATACATATGTATATGCATGCATGTATGTGTGTATGTATATGATATATATGTATATGCATGATGGCAAACACCTCTAGGAAATACATATGTATATGTGTATGTGTTTATGTGTATATGTATGTGTGTATGTGTATATGTGTATATGTGTATATATGCATACATGTATATATGTACATATGTATATATGTATATGTGTATATATGCATATATGTACATGTGCATATATGCACGTGTGTATATGTGTATATATGCATACAGCATACATGTATATATGTACATGTGTACATATGTAATATGTAATATATATGTATAACATTGGTGTATACATGTATATGATGTATATATGTATATGATGTATATGTATATGCATGATGACAAACACCTCTATGAAATACATATGTATATGTATTTCAGCATTTTGCCACGTCTGGGTGTTTACTCAAAATCTACATTCAGGACAGCTCCAGAGAAGCAACCCCCAGATGCCGCTCTAGTCCACTGTCACAGAGGCTTCTACTGGACCTTCCCCTTCCTGCCTGCAGGCAGTCCCACAGACCCTGGACCCCAAGCAAACAGCCAACTCTCCTAAGACTGGGCCAACATCCTCATCCCCATTTTTATAGGTTTCCCAGAGACATGTCACTCCAAAGTCAGCAGGAAGCAACTAAGGATCATGACAAACCTGTTCCTGCTTCACCATCACCCTCCTTCTAGTTTCTCACTTTTTAATTAAACCAAAATGAAGGAATGTTAGCATTTCTTCTAGGCTCCGCCTACCAGTTACCTAGCAACAGCCAGGTATGAGCCTGACCTGCTATAAAAGGACTGTTTGGCTGCTCTGGCTTCTCTGGCCTCTCCTCTTCTCTTCTCTTCTCTTCTCTTCTCTTCTCTTCTCTTCTCTTCTCTTCTCTTCTCTTCTCTTCTCTCTTCTTCTTCTTCTTCTTCTTCTTCTTCTCTCTCTCTCTCTCTCTCTCTCTCTCTCTGCCATCAATTAGTGTTACTTCCTACCCAAAGGTGTTAGGTCTTTTGAAATTTAGAAAACTTAAGCCATCCAGAAAAGGAATGTTTGAAGGAGGAGGAGGAGGAGGAGGAGGAGGAGGAGGAGGAGGAGGAGGAGGAGGTATAGCTTAGAGATAAGGATTTGAAGTCATTTTGTAACTGGGGTAAGCAGGATTCCTCTAGGAAAATCCCATGCTGAGTGAGAATGGGCAGTCTGCAGGACACCAGAGCGCGCATCTCCCAGGGGAAAGGCAATCCACATGTGCCTGGCGCCTGGCGCCTGTGGGCCTTTACACTCCCACACTGCTGACGAGCACGGTGAAGACAGGGCTTTCTCTTTACTCACGTTTGAGCAGAACTGTGAATAATTTCATTTTCCATCTCTCTCTGCTCTGTTGATGGGAGGCAGGCCTTATGGCTGAGTTCTTGTAACAACACAAAATGAGTCTAGGATAAAAGGGCAGAGTCCTGCAAAAGACGCCAGGAGTGCAGGAGGTGGAAAGGAGCCAAGTATCCCAGAAGCCCCCACCCCAAAAGGCTTTTATTGGGGAAAGGGGAGAGGGAGGGAGTTGGAGGGAGAAAGACAGCAAGACAGACAGACAGACAGACAAACGGACAGAGATAGCAAGAGAGAGAGAAAGAGAGAGAGAGAGAGAGAGAGAGAGAGAGGAGGAAGGGGGAGATGGAGGGAGAGGGACAGAGGGAGAGGGAGGGAGTGGGAGGAAGACAGCAAGACAGACAGACAGACAGACAGAGAGATAGCAAAAGACAGAGGGAGAGAGAGAGAGAGAGAGAGAGAGAGAGAGAGAGAGAGAGAACGAGAACACAGGTATGCAAGTCAGAGGACACTCACTGGAGTAAGCTCCCTGCCCATATGCATTTGAGAGATCAACCTCAGACCATCAGGCATGATGGCAAACACCTTTACCTTCTGTTCAACTGCCATGTCGGCCCTCCAGGAGCCTCTTTAAAAAAAATGCTTTGAGATTTGTGCGTTCTCTTTGTTAAGAGGTTTGTAGTTTTAAATTTTCAGTCAACCCTATAGCAATAGTATGATCAATTCCAAGCCCATTTTATCGATGAAGGATCTGAGAGTTAAGTAGCTCTATCAAGGTCATGTGTGTGGTAAGAGGCAGAGTCAAAATTTGAACCCAGGCATTCTAGCTCGTATAAAATACTCTATATAGCATCCCTCCAAACTCTTGGGGTTGTGCCAGACAGTACTAGTTAAGCAAGGTACTCATAGGACTAAGGATAAGAGCCCCTGGTGAGCTCGGAAAGAACTCTGTAGTAAACAATAGGTGTTAGTGAGCTGTTCAAGGAGGCTGGCTTTTGACCCCAGCTACTGTTTTGATCCAGAGAACATACATACACATGGCACAGTGAGCCCCTGGTCCTTAGAAGCCCATTTTAGGTTTAAGGTCAAATAAAGGGAAGACTCCTCCCCAGGCATCCATGGACAAGACCAAGGAGTTGGAGGGGAGGGGAGACGCCTGTCTCTAACCTTATAGTCCTGCAGATTTACCTGCATTTAAACATATCATCAACTCCATTACCCCTGTGCGGATTAGCCTCTTCAGACCCTTAAGTGCTCAGAGCGGTCTTCGGGTGTTCAGCGGATTATTATGCAGAGATGTTGATCAACTGGTTGCCCAGTTTCCTGTGGGCACAAACAAGAGAGATTTAAACGTAAGCGAGAACTCTGAAGAGGCAGGGAGGTCCTGGGGAGTTTCCAGCCTTCTGGTTTTAATTTACCTCTTAAATATTCCTTTCCTACCACACTTATTTTTAAGCTTATTAACATCGACTGACAACAATAATCATAGCAAATGCTTATGTAGTTCAAGCTTTGTGCAGCGGTTTTGTAGGGGGCGGGGTTGCTTTGTTTAGTGGTGAGGGTTGTATTTCATCCTATAGTTTATGTTCCATCATCCGCAGAGGTCAGGGCAGGAACTCCAGGCAGGAACCGGAAGCAGGAAATGATGCAGAGGTCACAGAGGGTAAGGGCTGCTCACTGGTTTGTTCTTGCTTTGTTTTGTTTTTGAGGGACGGTCTTACCAGGTCCCCCGTTGCTGGTCTGATATTCACTATGTAGCCTAGGCTTGCTTCGGATTTGGGGCGATCCTATTGCGTGGCTGCCCAGAGTTCTGGTACTACAGACTTGTACTGCCACGCTTTCCTCAAGCGTTGTTTGCAGGTCCTGTTGTTTGTTTTGTCTTTAATTTATACCCACTCTTTGAGACTTCACTGCAGCATGATGACATTAATACTATTACCAGATTCATTTTGTAGATAAGTGTTACGTCTCAAAGAAACCTAGGACGCGTCTCTTTCCGTATCTGTAGCTCCACCCATCATACCACGTCCACCCTAAGCCCCTCCCTCCGGGGGCTGGGCTTTGCTTCTCTTTCCCAACCCCAACCCCTATGTAACACAGCCATTTTGGCTATGCCTGTATGTTGGCCTCTGCTACTTCTCCTGGTCTGTGTGCCTCCTCTCTTGCGCTCCCTCCCCATCTCTCCTCTCATGGTCCAATTTCATCTCCTGGCCATGTACAGCCTGGGTTCGTCCCTCTGCCTGCTTTCTCCTTTATATCTACATTAAAAGTCTTCTCCAGCCGGGCAGTGGTGGCACATGCCTTTATTCCCTGCACTTGAGAGGCAGAGGCAGGTGGATTTCTGAGTTCGAGGCCAGCCTGGTCTACAGAGTGAGTTCCAGGACAGCAAGGGCTATACAGAGAAACCCTGTCTCGAAAAAACCAATAATAATAATAATAATAATAATAATAATAATAAAATAAGTCTTCTCCATACTTTAGAAGTAGTCTGGTCCTTTCTTTTCTTTTCTTTTTTAAATTTTTATTCATCAACAAAGCTGAAACACAGAAAGGACAAGTAACTCGATGCAGGTCTTGTGACAAATGACAGTGCTAAGGTTCGAAGTCTCAGTCCATCCTCATGTCATGACCCTGCTAGTCGCAGATAGATGGCCCATTAGAAACTTCAAGGGAAGGAGACAGGATAACAAACGGATATAGAGACTGTGCATGGAGATTGTCATATGATGGCTCTAAAGGAACCACTGGCTTCTGAAGTCTCATGTCATTTCCCCCCGGGCAGAATCTGTGGCAGCACGATGAACCAAGAAGATGCAGAGTAATTAACTTTATGGGACTTAAAGCCAAGCCTTAAAGACATCCAGAGCATCTCATTTTCTTAGATCCTAATTGCCTTGTAAAGAACCTAAAGCCCAAGTGAGAAGATAGCTCACAAGTAGAGTACTTGCCTGGCATGTCCCGAGGTGGATGGCTCCCAACACTGCATAAGAAAAAGGACAAGCCGGGCGGTGGTGGCGCACGCCTTTAATCCCAGCACTTGGGAGGCAGAGGCTGGCAGATTTCTGAGTTCAAGACCAGCCTGGTCTACAGAGTGAGTTCCAGGATAGCCAGGGCTATACAGAGAAACCCTGTCTCGGGGGAAAAAAAAAGTCTAGGTCATTTAGCCACAGACAAGACATGTGTAACTAGAGTCCTTCCAGTCTGCGAAGCCAGAGAGTGAACAGAGGCCTTCTGCTAAGAATGCCAACCCACAGGACAAGCAAGGATACGCCTTGTTAAACTGTCCCAAGAGATATCACATAGGGCAGCGATGAGCTGAACCTGCTAAGCTCCGCCCCGAATTGGATCCCAAAATGTTGCATTTTTAATTTACAACGTTGATTGCTAACCATGTACTCTACCAACGAGCATGCCCCGGGCCAGCTTTAATCACCCCCGAGATTACCACTGAGTGCACTCATAATACTGTGTGACCAACACTGACAAGCCCTCTTAAAGGTCTCCCTCATCCCACACTAAAGCTCTGTACCCACAAGGCAAAAGCTCCCCATTTCCCGTGCCCTCAGCCCGCTGGCCATGGCCCTATTTCCGGCCCTGTGAGCCTGCCGATCAGTTTGAGGGTGGTTTGCTAGGCAACACAAAACTCCATTACTAATACACTTAACAACCCACTTTTGGAATACCTTAATGTGCTTGCCAGTTTGTCAGGCGTCGGTGTCACAGAAGAATCTGGAACTAGCCCAGAGCTTCAGTTCACTTCGTCATTTGCGTATTTAATTCCACTGCATGCATAGGCGACAGGGTTTAAGGAGCACGCTTAGGCCTAACGTTTTCTCTAAAACTGAGAGGGCAGCTTCACACTTAAATATCATTTTTATCTTTCACAGTAGCTTTGCATTTAAATATCATTATTATGTTTTACAACAGCAGGAGTTTAAGACCCAAAATGAATCTGGGACTAAGGATCAGCGTGTAAGCCGTGTGCCCAAGGTCACAGAAGAGAATGAGTTAGTTCTCCACTATTTATGGGCCACTCCTAATTGTAAAGGGAAGTAAAGAGGGGGCACAAGGGACAATTTACCATCTTGAAAGAGACAATACGAACCTGGTCTTCAACTAGCATCTGCTTTTGTGGGAAACATCCCTGTTAGGCCCCTGAGAATCTCCCTGGGTGGTGTGGGGTGGGCGGAGGGGTGGGGTCAACTAAGATGGCTCCGGGTAAAGTGTTTTGTAAGGTGTTACAATGAAGAAACGTTACAATGAAGAAATATTGTAACAATAAGTGCAGCTGTTGTTAGGGCAGAAGACAGCTTGAGGCAGCAGGCCAGGTAGAGCCCAGTAAGCAAAGCCAAGGGAATTGTGCTCTATGCATAGAGAATAGTAAGGTCTTTTCAGTGGGTCACCATTAGAATTCATTGCAACTGTATGGGCAAGAGATTTTTTTCCTGCTTTGATTTGACTTTTAGTTGTGTGTGTGTGTGTGTGTGTGTGTGTGTATATGTGTATATATCTATATATCTATATATCTATATCTATATCTATCTATCTATCTATATAATTTGTACCTGTGTGGCGTACATATGTGCGCATGTGTGTGCTTGCCCATGTGAGCACGTATAGAGGCCAGAAGAGGAGACAGGCTCTAACTGGACCTGAGACTAGTTCTTTTAAAAAAAAAATAACCAGCTAGAAACCCACAACCCAGCTGGGCATGGTGGCACACGCCTGTAGTCCCAGCACTTGGGAGGCAGAGGCAGGCGGATTTCTGAGTTCGAGGCCAGCCTGGTCTACAAAAGTGAGTTCCAGGACAGCCAGGGCTACACAGAGAAACCCTGTCTCGAAAAAACCAAAAAAAAAAAAAAAAAAAAAAAAAAAAGAAAGAAAGAAAAAAAAAAAGAAAAAAGAAAGAAAGAAAGAAAGAAACTAAAGAAACCCACAACCCTTTTGTTTTCCCCCATAGACCCGGCACCGAGGCTAGGGCACACACTCAGCTTTGCCTGTGCCGGCTGAGGATTCAAACTCAGGCCCCCCTGCTTGGGCCACGGTCCTTCTTACCTGCAGAGCCACTCCCCCATCCCCCTCAAGCAGTTTTTTGGAAGAGAGCTAACATGTTTTTCAGGTCTGCTGCGGGGAACTTACTTTTAGTATCCCATCCAGGTCTGTAGGTCTATATTCCTAAGCTACATCATGTTATCCTTACCAGCTGACCAATCAGCGGTCAGGCAGACAGATGTGTGACAGAGAGGTGACCTCAGCTCCGTCACACACACACACACACACACACACACACACACACACAATTCTGCCTGCAAATTAACCCGGGTCTACAAAAAGGTACTTGGAATTCCTCCGGCGTTAAGAGCATATGGTCACGGCGATCTTTTGGTGGCTGAGGAAAAAACACCGAACACCTTGTTGTTGGCTAGGTTTCAAGCCGGGTTCCCGAGCAGTTTGCTGGTAATCCCCCCGGATTCAGACAAGTGACGAGGCGGAAGAGAGGGGAGCCCAGACCTTACCAACAGTCATTGTTTTGTTTTTTTTAGTGCTAACTCCATAACGTCGTGCCCGCCAAGCGCACAGCCCGCTCCGCTAAGCTTCCCTCGCCTGCTCTCTTATTATACAGAAGGCAAAACTGGGGGGTGGGGGTGGGGGGCAGGTCTCAGCGCCAGCAGATGGAGAAGAAAGAAACCCAAAAAAGAGGAATACAGCTACTGGCGGAGCTTGATGCCGGGGATTGCCAAACAGGTTTTTGGCCTTTTGAGGGGTGGTTGTTGTTGTTGTTTGTTGTTATTTTAATGAAAAGGAGGATGTCGGAGGGAGTCGCAGCTCTCCTCTGCTAACTGCAGCAGCGAGGCAGGGGACGTGTTCTGAGTTCCTTCAGTCCAACTGGGGCAGAACAGTGAGCTCAGTGTGGAGCGCTCGCTCGCTGGCTCGCAGCTCTACACGGGTGGGTCTGAGACCGACCACCCAGCCTCCCGGCCTCCCAGCCCCGCCCGCAACCTCGGAGCAGAAAACTCAAGCAGAAAATATTGTTATATATTGAAGTTCCAAATAAAGTGATGCTTTCAGAGACGATTGAAGTAAAACTGGTTTTTGTTGGGGGAATTCAACACGTTTGCTCAATTTTGGGAGGAAATAAATAAATATCCCGAACTGTGGATTGGGAAGTGAGAAGAATCACCTGTTTGCCCCGCCCCCTCCCCTTACGGTATGGAGAAATGTATATGTGATTCGATAGCTGATATCGTGGTTGTTTTTGAAAGGAACTTCAAACAAGACACTGTAAAAGACTGGAATATTGCCCAGCTCTCTGGGTATGAGGACTTAAGGCACAGAAGGGGACCAACTGAATGAGAACGTAAGGAAAGATTAAAGGGCAAGGAATTAGATTATTAAAACCGGCCACGGTTCCCTCCTCCTCTCACGGCTAACCCCGGCCTCACTTATCTTAGTAAGCCAAGGGAAATTCGATCCGGACCTCTGCTGTATATTCAGTACATTCTGGCTGACATTTTAAACCCCGTCTGAAATCTGGTTGCCTTCCAGGCACCTGCAATACTAGAATGGAGAAATCGTAGAGATGACGATCTCGTTTCTCTCTCTCTCCGAGACACTGACAATGATTCTTTGTAAAGCGTCTCACGACCTGAAGGAAGTTATCAACAAACGCTCTGCAGAAATCTATCAGGCTGATTATTGTAATTTATATAATGTGGCTATTCCATTTCACGGGCTTCGTGTGTTGTAGGATCAAAACACGCATGGAGGGCAACAAGGTCTCCCAGCTGCCAAACACAGGAGTGACCAGGACTCAAGGCTCAAGTCTGAGGGTGTCTCTTTGAGGAGAGAATGATGACAGGTGACAGGCAGGGCTATCAGGTATGTCCCAGGCCTTCCCAGCTGCAGCAAACAGTACCCAGCAAAGCAGAAAAGCTCCCACCTCCTTGGTTTCCCGTGAGTGCCCTGGCTCCACTGAGGAGCCTGTGTTGAAGTTTCATGCTATCCAGATAAGGCATCTGGATTCATAGAGAACCCCTAACCCGGGCTGGTGAGATGGCTCAGCGGGTAAGAGCACTGACTATTCTCCCAAAGGTCCTGAGTTCAAATCCCAGCAACCACATGGTGGCTCACCACCATCCGTAATGAGATCTGACACCTTCTTCTGGTATGTCTAAAGACAGCTACGGTGTGCTTACATATAATAATAATAAACCTTAAAAAAAAAAAGCAACCTAATCCTTAAGATAACCATTTAGGGCCGGGCGTTGGTGGCGCATGCCTTTAATCCCAGCACTCGGGAGGCAGAGGCAGGCGGATTTCTGAGTTCGAGGCCAGCCTGGTCTACAGAGTGAGTTCCAGGACAGCCAGGGCTACACAGAGAAACCCTGTCTCGAAAAAAACAAAAAACAAACAAACAAACAAAAAAGATAACCATTTAGTTGAAATAAATTTCCTTCATCCAAACTGTTAGCGGGGCACCCCATAGCCAAGGCCCACCCTGTCGGCAGGTTTCTACTTCTTCTCCATCTGCAGCCTGTGTGGGATGAAGATTCTGAGGCCATGGGTCCCAGATGGACAACGAGATTACTTGGCATCTGACATCAGACTGCACCAGAAAGCCTCATTACGGTGACACACAGGTGACAGGTTAACCTCCTTCTCAGAGTCAACCACCCAAGGCCGACTCGAAGCGTCCCCTTGACGGGCCATCTGTTCTTTTAACCTGGAAACGGCAGAGCGTTGTCTGGCTTTCTCTGGCCAGACGCAGCAGCAACGTGGAAAGTCAACAGCAGGACACCATCTTGCTCAGCCTCACACTCCTCAGGAAAGATGATGACGTTTACGACACTGGAGTCTAATGCATCGATTTAATTGAATTATCTGCTTAGAATAAGGACATGTGGAGTAAGTAGCCGGGCTTGGTGGTGTGCTTGGATGTTTCTCAGTGGTAGAGTGTTGGTTTGCTTGTCTAATAACAGGCTCCCCTGGCCACAACTTCTCAGTTATATACTCAAAAGGAGAGGGGCAGGAGAGGGAGAGGCAGAGGGAGGGAGAGGGGGAGGGGGGAGAGGGAAAGGGAGAGGGGGGAGGGAGAAGGAAGGGTAGGGGTAGGGGAAGGGTGAGGAATAGAAGATCTGGCACTCTCTTCAGGCACCAGGCACGCACGTGGTGCACTTACATGCATGTGGGTAAAACAGTCATATGCAGAAAATAAAAAAAACACACCTTTTAAGAAGGGAAAAAATAATTACTGGCAGTCAGCACGCTTCTGCCGTAAGAAGCACATCTGTAACTGAAACTCTGGATGTCGTGGGCTGAAGGGTTTCCACGGGCATGAGAGCTCCAGTGTGTCTCCCGTCACGCTTTTATTCTATAGGGCATTTGGGAGATGCGCGGTCTTGCTTATAACAACCCCAATGCGGTCATACAACTCACAAAGCACACGCTGAACACTGTTGCGGGATCCCAGAGAGGTGGGAAGAACAGGAACTGGGAATTTGAAAAACCTGGGATGCGGGGACAGGAGAAGGTCCAGGAACTTGTCGCCGGCTCTCAGCTGTGGTCCACACGACCTCACCCCTTCTCTCCCAAGTCACCCCCACGTCTACCACCGTGCTTCAAAACCCCAACAACAACAACAACAAAAAGATGCCAGTGAGCTTTAAGACAGAGAGCCAAATTCTCATTTGCCTGGTTCCTTTTCCAAAAGAAAAACAAAGTAGCTCACCAGGTAATATGGTGTCTCTACCTATGCAAGGGGTCCTGCGTCCTAGACGGCAGGATGGAGTCCATGTGGTATGAGGCGTGCAAGGGACAGCTTCATAGGACAGCAGCAGCTGCCCTGAGCGAGGCTCCAACGCGCTGAACTTGGGCTATAGCCACCAAACGTTCCCTCTAGTGCAGCCCCGTGGCTCCCAGCTGCATTTGCCCTGTTCCTATTGTCTGAGAGAACACGAGAGTGACCTGGGGAAGAGTCACCACCACGGGGTGGAGGGTTGGCACCGCTCCTCACAGATATTTGAGGTGGGGAGAGAAGCAGAAGATGGGAGAGATTGGACACGATTCTTGGAACCTGCCCCAAGGCAGAGAGCCAGCGAGCGTTTGCGTAAAGTACCAGGACATGGAGTGCTCGTCTTGCTTCAGCCGGCTGTAGTCAGTAAGGTGGGGAGGAACTCGGAGAGGTGACTCCACCTAGTACTGACGACAGAGCAGGGAACAATTCAAGGTTGTTCCACGGAGTTTACGCTCGGGTAAGGAGAGAAAAACATTAAGCCAAACGGTACACCAGCCGGTGGTAAGTGCTGTGGAGAAAGGGGGAGTGTTTGCGTTTAATTGGTCTGTATTCCGTTACTGGGGGCTTGTTTTACTCAAATTTCTGAAGGCCATTCCCAGAGCCGTACCCCCAATAACCAAACCATGCCACACGCCTTAGAGGTCCCACCGCCTGCCAATACTGCCTATCCCCAGGGCCTGAGCCTTTGGGTAGGATCTAAATCATGGAGAGGCTTGAGATAGGAATCTATATGCTGCTTAGGTTGGTGAAATGCAAGCCATCGATGAAGCCATTTGGATAGAAACTTTTTGGACACGAGGGAAGGAACCATGGGGATGTTTGGAAGAAAGAGAAGTCTAAAGCAGAGAGGCCAGCAGGTGAAGGCTTTACCAGAAAAGAAATGGAGGGCATATTTGAGGAACTCAGCTAGGAGGCCAGTGGCGTTGAAGTGGTATAAGGTAGAATCTAATGGAGAGGTAGGAGAAATCACGGGACCAGACCCGCGGGCCAGTGCTAGGCTCGGGCAGCACAGGGCCCACTAGAGGGCTTTAAGCACAGAAGTGGTAGGTTCCGCCCGGCTGCCTTGTTGGAAAACACCGTGGGGCTCTATCATGCACTTTGATGCAAACCTGTTCTTGGAGGGCATCCTGCACGACCCAGTGACCCCGTGTTTCCCAAGTCTACATCTCATGACCGGATCCTTTGACATGAACGTTTTGAACCCCAGGCATGTCACTGTTCTTTCCTAATCCCCCAGACGTGCTTTAAATGGGTTTCACTCACTCAGAAGAGAAAGTACAGTTCCTTTTCGATCCTGGACTTAGCCCTTGCCCACCTCGGCTTCCCACGGTGCTTTGCGTGTCTTCCTCTTTCCACTCAGTCGCCCTGGGCTCCTTTCAGGTCTTCCTAGAACAGTGTTCCCCTGTCCACGATCCTTCCCGGTACGCTCTCCCTATGACCCCGAGTCTTGGGCCATGTTTCTCCTTTGATAACTCAGCCCTAGGAACCGGTCTGAGTCTACTCTAGCCATCCACTGTAATGTGACGCTATGGTTGAATCTACTGTGTGGAAGTTACGTGTTTCAGAAGACAGACTAGATACTGAAATTTTATTTAGCAGCCATTTAAATTATATTAATGGGTTTTTTAAATGAGTATATATAGTATCAATAAATTATGATGTATAATATTGGTGTTTTCTTTCTTTTGGGGGCGGGGGACAGATGCTGGGGCTTGAACCCTGGGCCTTGCAGTATAAGCTAGGCAAGGGCTCTGCCACTAAGCTAGAGCCACGGCCTTTAGTTTCTTCAGATTTTATTTTATCATTAATGTGTGTGTGATTACAGGCGCGTGGATGGAGGTCAGAGGGCAGCTTTCAGGAGTCAGCTCCCTCCTTCCATGGAGGCTTCAGACACCGAGTTCAGAACCCCCCCCCCCAGGCTGTCATGGCAGGCCCCTTTGCATGCTGAGCGATCTCTCTGGCCCTATTTATTTTTGAGACACCTCCTTGCTACTTTGTAGCCCAGGCTGGTCTTGAACTCACAATTCTCCTATCTCAGCCTCACAGTTGCTGAGGGATTATAGACAAGCACCGTCACACCTGGCTCTGGAGGCAGTAATTCTCACTTATCCTTTCACACCAATGCATCAGGATGGATGACATGAGCGTTTTTATTAAACATAAGCTTGTTCCCTGAGAAGATATGGGAAAGTATTAAGTGCATATTTATAAATGAAAGCAATCAATCGGGAGAGTGGGGGGCAGGGAGATGGGTCAGTGGATAATGGTGCTTGTTGCCAAGTCTTCTGACTGAGTTCCATCCCTGGACCTCACATAATTGGAAGGAGAGACCCACCTCCTGCAAGTTTCCCTAATTCCCAAGAAAAGATTACATATATATGATTTCAGCTATATGACATTCCAGAAAAGATAAACCATGAAAACTAATGGTCCCCAGGGGTTGAGGGAAGGGAGGAAAAATGAATCGACACCACAAGTAGGTGTGTGTGTGTATGTGTGTGTGTGTGTGTGTGTGTGTGTGTGTGTATGTGGTATGTGAGTGTGTATGTGGTATGTGATGTGTGGGTATATGTGTATGTATGTGTGTGTGGGGTATGTGTTTGTGGTATGTCTGTCTATCTGTCTCTCTCCTCTCTCTCACACACACAAATACACACATACATTTATATGCATGCACACACATACACACATGCACAGTTAACATACAAATTTTAAAAAGAAAACCAATCAAATCTGAAAAGATTACATATATATGATTTCAGCTATATGACATTTCAGAAAAGATAAACCATGAAAACCAATGGTCCCCAGGGGTTGAGGGAAGGGAGGGAAAATGAATTGACACCACAAGTAGGTGTGTGTGTGTGTATGTGTGTGTGTGTGTGTGTGTGTGTGTGTGTGATGTGTGGGTATATGTGTATATATGTGTGTGTGGTGTATGTGTTTGTGGTATGTGTGGTGTGTATGTATGTGTGTATGATATGTATGTATGGATGGATATGTGTGTGTATATATGGTGTGTTTATGTATATGCATGTATGCAGTGCATGTATGTGTTGTGTGATATAAGTGTGGGGTGCATGTATGTGTCATGGTGCACAGGTAGAAATTAGAGGAAATCTAAGCCACTTGTCTTCTTTTTGTGCGTTCCCTGGATCAAAGTCAGGCTGTGTGTCTTCTCAGCACACACCTGTACCTGCTGAGCCATCTTTCTGCCTGTTGTTTTGCTTTTATTGGAATAGCGTCTCATGTAGCTCAGGCTGTTCTTGAACTCACAGGATCCATGAAGCTGGTCTTGAAACCTTGATCTCACTTTTGTCTCCGGAACACTGGATTCCTGCATGTGAACCACTGGGCCCGTTTGCTTTATCTTTCAATTCTGGAATTAGGCTGCTCGGTATGGTATGATAAGCCCACACACGCCTGTCAAAGTCTTAGATCTTACATTGTTGTTTTGGGAGTGGTAGCATGCACTTTTTTTTTTTTTTTTTTTTTTTTTTTTTTTTTTTTTGGTTTTTCGAGACAGGGTTTCTCTGTGTAGCCCTGGCTGTCCTGGAACTCACTCAGTAGACCAGGCTGGCCTCGAACTCAGAAATCCGCCTGCCTCTGCCTCCCAAGTGCTGGGATTAAAGGCGTGCGCCACCACGCCCGGCTAGCATGCACCTTTAATACCAGCATTTGGAAAGCAGAGGCAGGTGGGTCACTGTGAGTTTGAGGCCAGCCTGATCTACAAAGTGAGTTCTAGGACAGCCAGGGCTGTCAAAAAAATATTTTCCATATGTTCTATTACTGTCATCTTCTGTAAGGCTTTTCACCAGAGCCAAAAAGAAATGGAAATGCCCTGGGACCTGAGCCATGTGTAGAACACTGCTGTCACTGCAGGACGCTTTGTCCTAGAGACCACCTTTCGGGTCTCCCCAGTGTACTGTTCCTATGGAGATGTCTATGACAGGATGATAATGACTTTATCCGAAGTCCCCTTTCTGCCAGTGCCCACCTCGTGCCAAGCAGTGTGGTAAGAGTGTGCCTTATTTGAAGACAGGAGATCTTGTTCATCTTTAGAGGATTAAACCATGATTCAGCCATTCTATAATCATCGCAAAAAAAATGCAAATTTGATGGCTATTTACATGGGTTTCAACACTCAACTCTTCCTTCATCAAAAGTATAAGTTGGTTCTAACCTATCAAATCATAAAAAACCGCTTATACAAAACTAAATACACGCCAAAAAAAATTAAAAATATATCCTTTCCAATCAGGCCTGGTGGTGCTCTTCTATAATCCCTAGAACAAAGGAAGCAAAGGGGAAAGAAAGGAGAGGCGTCCAAGGACAGGCAGGGCTCCAGGAGACCTTGTCCCAAACAAAACAAACAAACAAAAATACCACCACCAACCACAACAAAGCAGTTTTGTCGGTGTGGTCTGGGGACATGTGGGAAGGCTCTGTGGTCTGCCCTCCACGAGTTTGCATGTTGGAATCCTGGTCCCTACTAGGTAGCATGCTTCTGAGAGATGGGGCCTAGTGGTCCAAGATTGGGATGTTTTGGGGGGATGTCCTGAGAAGGGTTTATATGATAGTTCTTGGGGGACCCTGAATTGATTTTTGCCTCTGCCCCAACTTTGGTTTCCCCAGCTCTGCATGTGGTCTTTCCTTCTTCTCTCTCTTTTTTTGGTTTTTCGAGACAGGGTTTCTTTGTGTAGTACTGGCTGTCCTGGAACTCACTCTGTAGACCAGGCTGGCCTCAAACTCAGAAATCTCCCTGCTTCTGCCTCCCAAGTGCTGGGATTACAGGTGTGCACCACCACGCCTGGCAGGGTCTTTCCTTCTTAAACACAATTCCGGTCATGTCTGAAGACAGCTACAGTATACTCACATATATATCTTTTAAAAAAGATTTATTTATTTGTTTATTTTATGTATATGAGTACACCATTGCTCTCTTCAGATACACCAGAAGAGGGCATCAGACCCCATTACAGATGGTTGTGAGCCACCATGTGGCTGCTGGGAATTGAATTCAGGACCTCTGGAAGAGCAGTCAGAGCTCTTAACCACTGAGCTATCTCTCCAGCCCAGGGAGGCTAGTTTTTATTTTCAATTATATTTGTGTGTGTCTGTGTATCTCTCTCTCTCTCTCTCTCTGTATCTGTTTCTGTGTGTGTGTGTGTGTGTGTGTGTGTGTGTGTGTGTGTGTGTGCCTGAGAGAGAGAGAGAAAGAGAGAAAGAGAGAGAGAGAGAGAGAGAGAGAGAGAGAGAGACTGTAGATGTCCATGGTGTCCAGAAGAGTGTTGTCAGATTTTCTTAACCTAGAATTACAGGCAGACTGAGTCACTCATAGGGGCATTTGGAGCAGAATCTAGCTCCGCTCTCTTCAAGAGCAGTCTCCAGCCTCCCCGCCCCCCCCCCATTCATTTCCTAAGAAATGGTGGTCTGTTTCAGAGACTAGACACACAAAAAGGTGTCAGTGATCACATAGACACAAACAGGTAGGAATAAGACAGGGGATGTTTTGCTAACACAGAGAACAGAAAAAAAACAAAGACCTTTAGGATGTATTTTGAATTCGAGTGGATAACTATGTCCTCATAAGTTAGCTCAACCTTTGGTATCTGAGAGAAACAAGCAGGGGAGATAGAAAAAAAATGGAAAATGGAAAAGTGATTCCCAAAGATTCCATATGAGAAGTACGTTGAACGTTAAAAAGGACGAGGGATCCACATCTCTCCGTCTGTCTGTCTGTCCGTCTGAAGAAAAGCAGCTCTCCTTCGCTCTCACTACGAAATCACCAATGGTGTGAGGGGTGTTGCTTTACCTGGCCATGTGGGGCAGGCCTGTAATCCCAGCACTGGGGAGGAGGGGTCAGAAAAGGCCGAGGGTTTAAGGCCAGTACAGTGAGACCTTAGTTCTCATACAAACAAATGATCATCTAGGAAGAATATTGGTTCGAAGCAAGTCTTTGGAGGGTTGCCTGTGGCTCCCTCCCCCTGGCTTGGCCATTTTGCACGTGACTAAAGGAGGCTCACGGGACCTGCATGCTGTGTCTTCTGAGTTACATGAATCAGAATTGAAACCTGAGCAGAAATGATCCAAGAGCTGCATTCTTGGGGACAAGGGAGGGTGACTCCGTGGTTAAGACCGCTGATTGCTTTTCTGGAAGATCCAGATTGGAATCCGCCCCCTGATGGCTCACAACCCTCTATCAGTCCAGCTCCAAGGGATACAGTTCCTTCTTCTGACCTCCGCAGGCCCCAGGCATGCACAGTGTGCATCCATACATGCAGACAAATCTCAGACATGTGAAATAAAAGGAAGTAAATTTTTAACAGTCTCGTTCGCTGACAGCTTAGGACTGCCGATGGTTCCTCTTTGATTTGGTAGGGGTGAATATATAAGGCTAGCAAGATGGTAAAGTGATTGGCTGTGAGTCTAACAAGCTGTTTGATCTTGGGACCCACACGCTGGAAAAAGAGAACTGACTTTCACAAATTGACCTCTGACCTACACATACACACAGAGACACACACAGACACATGCACACTCACATACACAGACACACACACACATACACACAGAGACACATCCATACACAGACACACAAAGAGACATATACAAAGACTCACAGACACAAATAAATAATATAGTGAAAAAAATAAAGAAATGAAATCAGAACATGGGGACATCCATTCTAAAATTTGAAATGGTGCTTGAGGTCTGGAGAGATGGTTCAGTGGTTAAGAGCACTGGCTGCTCTTCCAGAGGTCCTGAGTTCAATTCCCAGCAACCACACAGTGGCTCCCAACCATCTGCAATAGGATCTGATGCCCTCTTCTGGGGTGTCAGAAGACATCTACAATATAGTCATATACATAAAATAAATTAAATCTTAAAGAAAAAAAAAAAAAAGCCGGGCGGTGGTGGCGCACGCCTTTAATCTCAGCACTTGGGAGGCAGAGGCAGGTGGATCTCTGAGTTCGAGGCCAGCCTGGTCTACAGAGTGTGTTCCAGGACAGCCAGGGCTATACAGAGAAACCCTGTCTCGAAAACACCAAAAAGAAAAAAAAAGAAAGAAATAGTGCTTGAAAGAAGCACAAAGCCTTTTGACACTTGACAACAGCTTAGCTTTTGATTCAGAATAGAGTTTTTTTTTGTTTGTTTGTTTGGTTTTTTTTATCTTACCAAGTTCATTTTAAAAGATTATCAGCTCACAGGAAAGTTTTAAGTTTTATTTACTTAAAACTTTAGATATACTTCCATCTCACATACTTAAAAGGTTTTTTACTTTATTTTGTATTTATGTGTGTGTGTGTGTGTGTGTGTCACATATGTGTAGGTGGTCACAGAAGCTAGATTTGTAGCTGTGGTCACAAATGGTTGTGCCAACATGGATCCTGGGAACTGAATTCAGGCCCTCTGGAAGAGGAGCACACTCTCTTAACTGGTGAGCCATCTCCCCGGTGTGAATTTTGTGTACTTTTAAAGGTTTTTCATCTGTGAAACACCTTACGACAGGGCTCAGGGAGCATTTTCCACACCGAGCCAGGTGGTGAATTCTGTAAGCAGGGTGGTGATGCTGGGGACTGAACCCAGGACCTTAAGTATGCCGTGTGTGTGTGTGTGTGTGTGTGTGTGTGTGTGTGTGTGTTAGTATTGGGCCACCTTGCCACTCAGCTGTATTCCCACGGTCTCCTAAATATTTCAAATTTCAGGGCCCGCATGGTCCCTGTCACAATACCCAGTGCTGCTACTGAACTGTGAACACATCTGCATAACAACTTTCACAAGCAGGGGGCTTGGTGACGGTGTCTGTAATTTCCACACTTGGAGGCTGTGGTGGAGGATCAGGAGTTTGAAGACAGCCTGGACCATATATAGAAAAAGACTGTCTTAGAAAAACAAAAACAGAAGAGTATAAATAAATTAGCGTGGCTGTGTTCCAAGAAAGCCTTTAAAAAAGAGAGACAGAGATTATGGAGTTTGAATTTTGCATATTTTTGTGTGATGAAATATCATTTTGCTTTTGGTTTTTTTTCAACAATAAATACAGAAACTCTTTTTAGCAAATGGCCGGTTTACAACTTGTGGCATGTAGACTGGAATGGGTTCTGGTCCTCGGCTTGTCAATGTTCAATCTTAGACTATGAGATCAGTCTTAAGGAATAAAGCATTGCTTAATGGCCCACGCCTTTAATCCCAGCACTTGGGAGGCAGAGGCAGGCGGATTTCTGAGTTCGAGGCCAGCCTGGTTTACAGAGTGAGTTCCAAGACAGCCAGGACTACACAGAAAAACCCTGTCTTGAAAAACAAACAAAAAAGAAGATTTATTTATTTAATGTATGTGAGCATCCTGTCGCTGACATTTCAGAAGAGGGCTCCAGATCCAATTATGGATGGTTGTGAGCCACCATGTGCTTGCTGGGATTTGAACTCAGGACCTCTTTATGAATGCTTGTGAGCCACCATGTGAATTCTAGGAATTGAACCTGGGTTCTCTACACAAACCTGAGTCTTCCCTACTGGGAGCACTTCTCAAGTCATCCTCCCACTCCCTGCTGCTGAGCTACCTCTCTAGTCAGCCCCACCCACCCCACCCCACCCCACCCGATCCTCTTCCCAGTACAAAGGGTTTATTTAGCTCATAGTCCTGATCCAAGGTCTTTGAGTCTGTAGGTGGCCCTTTTTCTGGCCGAGGTCCAAGGCTAGCTACACAGTACAGGGCACACAGCTATAATCCCAGTACCCTAGGGGCAGAGGTGAGAAGTTCCCAGGTTCAAGGCCAGCCTGGTCTACAGAGAAGGAACCACAGCTCCTTAAGTGATAGGCCATAATGTAGTAGAGATCAAAGGTTGTAGCTGGATGTCTGGAATAAAGACAGTGGGGGGCAGGTGATGGTGGGGGGTAGGTGATGGTGGGCTACTTGGGAGGAAAGTATGAGGGCTAGAACCCATGGCTTCTATATTTTGTTGGTTTGGTTTGGTTTGGTTTGGTTTGGTTTGATGTGATTTTACAACACAGGATTTCTCTGTGTAGCCCTGGAACTTGCTCTGTAGACCAGGCTGTCCTCAAACTCACAGAGATCCTTCTGCCTCTGTCTCCCTAGTACTAGGATTAAAGATGTGCACCACCACTGCCTGGCTATGATTTCTTTTTTTTAAGAATCCTCCTGTACCCAATATGTCTTCTGTTAAAAAAAAAAAAATCAAATAAACTATGAATCAGAAACGTAGGTCCAGTTTTGAGATCCAGCTCGCTCTCATCCACAGCGTTTGTGTTCAAAGTGGGGGAAATCAAGGAAACACCCTTCTGCTCTTCAAACTATTATTCCACAAACATAACAAACCAGAGACACCCGCAGACAGACTGGAGTAATTACTACACAACCAGCCGGCTGAACCCTCTACCTGAAAGATCTCTGTCCATGGGCCATAAACAACCACAACAAAATTCGAGCATTCAGCTGAGTCACTGGGTTGGGGGGGGGCTTTCCCCTGAATAAATGATCATTTTGTCTTCCCGTTGCTGGGTCCTACCATCTCCTGGTCTGACCATGGAAGGGATCCTGCTGGTAAAAATGGAATTATTTATCCAGGTATATTTTCCATTTCTGATTTATAGTACAGGGTGACCGCTGTGTTAACACTTTTCCAGGCGTATTTGGTGGCAAATTATGGGATAAAGGCATTAAGAATGGTAAAATGCGGGGAAGGGAACCAGACCACGTTCATTTCCTCCAGCATATGCCTTTAACCAAAACAAACAAAACAAAACAAAGCAAAAACAAACAAACAAAAGACCTGGCATCCAGGTGAAGCATGGCTGACAAGGACCACTGTTGTAGCTCTGATGTAGTCCGGGAGGATCCTGAGATGCTGTGTTCTTCCATGCTAAGTTTTCAAGTTAGCCACTGGCTGGCGGGAGGAATTCCGTTGTCAAGGTCAGCTTCAAGCCTGAGCTGACCAGGTCCTTGTTGATCTAGTATATACCAGAAGTGGCACAGTCCATTTCAAGGCTAGGGAGTCAGACCTCGGGCATGTGAAACTGCATCCTGCCCGGCATGTGGCTCCAGGTCTACTACACCTACACCTACACCATGGGATTTGTACCACGCATCTCCTAGTCATTTTAAAATTGGTGCATTGGGTATCCCACAAGTGAAGATGGCTGTGTACAGGAGCTCGCATACCTCTGGGGAGACCAGAGGACAGTTTTGCACGTCACTCCTCAGAAGCCCTCCGCATTGCTTTCTGAGACAGGGTCTCTTCTGTCTGGTGTTTGTTAGCTGGGTTAACTAGCTGGCCAGCGAGCCTCAGGGGCCTTCCTGCTCTCTCCTCCCCCTACTCAGATTGCAAGCACATACAAGGCTTGGTATCTTCCTCTACGTTCTAGGGATAAGAGTTGGGTCTATGTGTTTGTGCTGTGAACACTTTCCTAATTGAGCTATGCCCTCTTATCCCACAGCACTAAGCTAATATTTTTGTGATTTTTACATTTTACTTTTTTTTTTTTTTATGCTGAGAATTGTAAGGCCTCAAGTTGAAAGGCCCAGAAAAAACGAGGGTGCCCCAGCACCCCATGCCTTGGAAGGCAACACCCCAATCACTCACAAGAAACAGTCTTGATGCAACAGCAAGAGGATTTTTATTCCAGAGGCTCTAGAGTTCACAGTCTTACACCACGCAGGGGTAGAGGACTGTGGACCCCGAGTGCAGAATTGGAACAGCTTTTATAAGTTCATAACAAAGCCTGCACATCGCAAGCCAATCGATTTGTACCACTCCATAGCTTCTAAGCCAATCAGTTTAAATTATCCAAGCCCGCGCGCCAAGGACCAATCAGCTTTTTATAGAAGCCAGATAGCAAGTAGTTAGCTCATTTTCTCTTATGAGACCAGGATCTCGTACTCAAGTCCTTTTTAATCTAGTTTCTAACAAAGAGCAGGGTCTGGAATTTGAGTTGTTTAGGGCTTCTTAGGAGGCTGGAGTTAGAGCTGTATGTTTTATCCTTTCAAAGTCTTCCTTGGAGAATGGAAAAACAAAAGGAATCAGACAAGGCACAGCACAATGCTGGTGGTGACGTAAGACGGTGTGGGGCAGTGGAAAACAAATCTGGAATGTAAGAGTTACCATTGAGGGGCTAGGGATATGGTTTAGTTGATTGGCCAGTTCCAGTGTATTGTTTCTTTACTGTTGTGAATAATGCCACTTATGAACATGGGTACACACACATCTCTTCAAGACTGTGCTTAAAAGAAAACTTTCAGCCAGGCAGTGGTGGCTCACACCCTCAAACCCAGCACTTGGGAGGCAAAGGCAGGCAGATCTGAATTCAAGGCCAGCTTAGTCCACAGAGTAAGTTCTAGGACAGCCAGGGCTACACAGAGAAACCCTGTCCCAACCCCATCCCCAGCCTCTTTTAGATCATATATTACTAATTGTATTTTACACTTTTCTGAAGCACTGACATTGGTTTTCTAAGCGGTAGCACTGTCTTATGTCCTACCAGGCTTCACAGCGGTCTAGTTTCTCCCCATTCCTGCCAATATTTCAGTCTCTGGACTTTTGCTGTAATTTTGATTTTGTAACAAAATAGTAACCATCCTAGTGGGTATAAGGAAATATTTTATTGTAACTTTTGGTCTGCATGATTTCCCCAATTAAAGATGTTAAATATTTTTATAATTACTTTTTTAATTATTGTGATTGTTACTATTATTGGTAGTGGTTGTGGCGGTAGTGTGTGTGTGTGTGTGTGTGTGTGTGTG
Organism: Apodemus agrarius; assembly: GCA_964023405.1. Taxonomy (NCBI): domain Eukaryota; kingdom Metazoa; phylum Chordata; class Mammalia; order Rodentia; family Muridae; genus Apodemus; species Apodemus agrarius. Next base: position 41,443,037 of record OZ030016.1, on the reverse strand, counting down.
TGTGTATGTGTGTGTGACTTTTATGCTTTCATATCTCTGGCCTGTGAATATTTTTTTAAAAATTTTATTTATTTATTTTATGTATCTGAGTACACTGTAGCTGTCTTCAGACACACCTGAAAAGGGCATCAGATCCCATTACAGATGGTTGGGAGCCACCATGTGGTTGCTGGGAATTGAACTCAGGACCTCTGGAAGAGCAGTCAGTGCTGAGCCATCTCTCTAGCCCAACATTCTTTTCTTTAAAGACAGGCTCTGTCTTTAAATGTAATCTTGGCTCTCCTAGAATTCACAGAGATCAGCCTGCCTCTGCCTCTCAAGTGCTGATATTATAGGTGTGCACCACCACATCTGGATCAGTTTTCTTTTTTAATTTAATGTTGGTGTGTGTGTGTGTGTGTGTGTGTGTGTGTGTAGCCCTGGCTCGAAACCTCTGGGCTCCTTCTCTCTCCTCCACAGACGTCAATGGCCAGAACACTTATTGCTTCCTAGCCTCACTCTAAAAAAATCAATCTAAGGCTGGAGAGACAGCTCAGCAGTTAAGAGCGCTTGGTGTTCTTCCAGAAAACCTGGATTTTGCCTCCAAACTCACATCGTGTGGCTCACGCTAGGCTCCAGCGCCCTCTTCTGGCCTCTACAGGCACCTGCACTCACATGTACATACATAACCATGCGCAGAGACCCATAATAAATCTTTTTTAAAAGCTATTAAAAGCTGCATACTGCTATGAATAAGGCTCATGAACTGGTTGGGGGTGAAATGTGAAAACTGCGGGCACTCTGTGGATTGACATGGTGTGTCAGCATCAGACAGGGGACTTCAGGAGGACACTGGTGGATAGCTTTTAGTAAGGACACTCCGTGGTTCTGTGCCATTGGACAAAGGGGAACAAAGTCGCGTCCATGTGAGATCGACTTCTCTCACTAAGATGGTTTATGAAGCTGTAAACATATTTCAAGGGTGAATACCTTGAGACACTAAATATGTGCAGAAGAGGAAAACTCCAATGGGAAGAGACAGAAACATGGGGAACAACTTGGAAATAGCTCCGAGGAAGGTGACTGCAGAAAGCTGATGGAAGAGGAGACAGCAGAGTCCTGCAGCATTGGGCATCTCCCTGGGTGTTGTTCCTGTCCTTGATGATTGAAAAGAAGACTGGCCCTTCATCAAGACAGAGACACTGGGCTGGAAAAGACGGTTCAGTGGCTAAGAACACTGACTGCTCTTCCAGGGGTCCTGAGTTCAATTCCTAGCAACCACATGATGGCTCACAACCATCTGTAATGGGATCTGATGCCCTCTCTTGGTGTGTCTGGAGACAGCTACAGTGTTCTCATATAAATAAAATAAATAAAAATTAAAAAAAGAAAACCCTAGTCTTTAAAAAGAAGACATATTTTATCTCCACTGTCTAATATAAATATAGTCACAGTCAAGCGCGCACCCCCACACACACACACAGAGAGAGAGAGAGAGAGAGAGAGAGAGAGAGAGAGAGAGAGAGAGGAGGATCAGAAGTTCCAGGCATGTCTGGGCAGCTTAACAAGACATTACCTCAAAAGAAAATCAATAAAAACAGTCAGGAACATAGCTCAGTGGTAGATATATCACTTGGTCAGCATGCACAAGGCAGCATGCACAAGGCTGTGAACTCAATTCTTCCTCTTCCTACGACTACTACAACAAAAAACTAAAGACAGAGAACATATTAAATTAAAATTCTAATAGCCACATGTTAAAAAGATGAAATCTGTAGTTAACTTTACTTCATATGCCCACGATGTTATTTTGATGTGTCACCATCAGTATGAAACTTGTTAGTGAAATAGTCCACCTTCTTGTCACCTCACTATGTCTTTGAAATCTTGCATGTGTGCACGTGTCTCACTCGGGCTTGACACAGTTCACATGCTCAGTTGGTATACCTGGTCCGTGGTTGTCTGGTCAGACATCTCTGGCCTGCAGTGAGGACAGTAAATACAACCCAAAGCTGAATGTTCTGCCTGTGGTTCCTGGTGAGAATTACCAGTTAACTAGATTGTTATTTCCTTTTTTGCTTCCTCCCTTCCTTCTTTTCCTTCTTCTTCTTCTTCTTCTTCTTCTTCTTCTTCTTCTTCTTCTTCTTCTTCTTCTTCTTCTTCTTCCTCCCTCCTCCTCCTCTCCTCCTCCTCCTCTCCTCCTCCTCCTTTTTCTCCTCCTCCTCCTCCTCCTCCTCTTCCTTCTACTCCTCCTCTTCCTCCTCTTCTTCTTCTTTTTTTCATTTTTTGTATGTCTTTGTTTGCTTGAGACAGAGTCCCATTCTGTAAACCAGGCTGACCTGGAATTTGCTATGTTGTCCTGGCTGGCCTGGAACTAAGACAATTCTCCTGCCTCAACATCCTAAGTACTGGGATTACAGGAATGAGACACTGTGCTTAGCTATCAGAATCTTTTCTTTCTTTTAAAATGCATGTGTGCATTTACATTTACATGTGTGTGTGTGTGTGTGTTGTACATGCACAGATGCATGTATGTTCAAGTGCATTATGAATAGGCACACGTGGAGGCCTGAGGATAGATAGCCTTGAGTATCATCCTTTGGGATGCCATCCACCCCCTTAGAGAGAAGAACTCTATTGGCCTGGAACTCATCGATTAGCCTGGTCTGGATGGCCGGGGACCCCTCACCAATCCTCTTGTCTCTGCCTATCCAGCACTGGGATTACAAACCACAACACCCAGATGTTTAAATAGGAGCCGGGACTCAAATTCAGGCCCTTTTGCTTGAGCAGTAGGTGGTTTATGGACTGAACCATCTCCCTGATCCCTGAGTCCTCCCCAGTCTTCCTAATGAGTCCTGGTCTTACAACAGAGGCAGGCAGGCAGGCAGACAGACAGACAGACAGACCCCTTGTAAGAACTGACACTAGGGAGGTAGGTAAACACTAAGGGTCAGCTTCAGGGGGGCATGAGTTTGATTTGCTATCGTTTGGATTTGGAGTACCTCCCAACGGCCTATATGTAGACGCTTAGAGGACACTACAGGGGACAAATGGGACAAAGGGCAGAAAGCACAGGACCAAGGGGTGGAGTGATGGAGAATGCAGGCCTCCAAGCATGACGGGGCCTTTGTACTCCTGAAGTCACAGCAGCTGTAATTGCCTGCACACGATCGATCAGGCTCTTCAATATCTCATCATAGAAGGGTAAGGACTCACAAGGCCCCTCCTCTTTGTAAAAATGTATAAGCAATTGATGGTTAATGGGGGGGGGGACATTACCGCTGCTGGTAAGGCACACAGCCAGTCCACCCACCCTTCTGTAAGCAACCCCAACGAAACTCATTCCATTATTACAGAGAAAGACCAGTTGAGAAGGGAACAGGATTCAACAGGAGCGTGAGGAGAATAAGAGAGAAATGGAGGTAAAAGTTGTCACAGGCTCCAGAGCAAAGACTAAACACAAGGTGTGGACCCCCTCCCCATAATTGTCAGCCAACATAAGATCCTCTTCTTTAGGCATTTTTTAAAAAGATTTCTTTAAAAAAAAAAAAAAACTATGAGTGGAGGCAGGAGAGATGGTTCAGTGGTTAAGAGCACTTAACGGCTGAGCCTTCTCTCCGGTCCCGGAAGACATTTTCTGATAGCACTGGAAAGCTGATTAACCCACGGTCTGTTCTACCTACTTGAATAACTTGGTATTGCCTGGAATGTGATGGAATTGATGACATTTAAATTATAGTTGTATGGCTAGAGCACATAGCACATTTCTAAAAATCAGTGTCTGACAATAATTTTTAAAGTTAAGCTCAGACATTATAAGGAGAAAAAAATTAAAATTTTAAAATTAAAAGAAAATTCTAAACTGGCCTTAAAATTGAAAGGAATCCGCCGGGCAGTGGTGGCACATGCCTTTAATCCCAGCACTTGGGAGGCAGAGGCAGGCAGATTTCTGAGTTCGAGGCCAGCCTGGTCTACAGAGTGAGTTCCAGGACAGCCAGGGCTACACAGAGAAACCCTGTCTCAAAATACAAAACAAAAAATAGAAAAAAAAAATGAAAGGAGTCAATTTTACACACATAAGCATGCATGTACACATGTGCACACACATACAACTATTGCTGAAAAACAATAAAGGAAATTGTCACATGACTGTATAGAGTCACAGTTTCCAAATACGTTGCATAGTAAAATCAAAATTCTTTGCAGAGTTGTCTGGTCTGTAATTTTAATCTATTTCTTAAATTCTTTATTTTATTTTTTAATTTTTTATCTTATATGCATGGGTGCTTTGCTTGCATGAATGTCTGTGTGCCACATGTGGCCACAGAGGCCAGAAATGGACACTGGCCCTCCTAGAACTGGAATTACAGACAGAAGCTATCATGGGGATCAAACCCAGGTCCTCTAAAAAAGCAGCCAATGCTCTCAACTACTGAACTATCTCTTCAGACTCTATTTCTTAAATTCCTAAAGTTTATAAATATATTATATTATTAAATATAATACATATCTACACTATTTATAATATATTAAATATATTATATATGTGTGTATATACATATATATTGCAAGTGTATATCTGTGTACATGTATATGCTATGATATGTGTATGGAGGTCAGAGGTGACTTCTTCCTGGAGTCATTCATCTTTGTGTGGGTTCTAGGGGTTGAATTTGGGGGCCTTTATCCACTGAGCCACCCTGCTAGTCCTATTTCTTAAATTCTCTTAAGCATAGGATCAAAAATGAACAGGCTTATTCATAGCAACTGATCTCACTTCAGACACTAGTTATTGCATCTTGGAATTTTTGAAACATTTCTTGAGAACTGTATTGGTCTTGATGATTAACATAATTATTATAATAGCAAGCATTTGTTGAATGCTTATCATGTTCTGATAACAACACTAATAGTTTCACATCAATGACCCCATCAAGGCTTGAAAATAATGCTAATAATCACTTGCTTAAAATCCCCCAGCTAGGGCTGAAGAGATGGCTCAGTGGTTAAGAGCACTGGCCACTCTTCCAGAGGTCCTGAGTTCAATTCCCAGCCATGGTAGCTCACAACCATCTACAATGGGGTCTGATGCACTCTTGTGACCTACATGTGTACACGCAGATAGAGTATATGTGTGGGTATGTATGTATGTATGTATGTATGTATGTATAATAATTTTTTAATCCCCCATCTAGTGCAAGAGATAACAAGCATCAAAACCCCAAATAAAGGCAGAGACACGGGAGGCCAAGGGAGGCTGATCTTTGTGAGTCTGAGGCCAGCCAGGTCTACAGAGCAAATTTCAAGGCAGCCAGGGCTAAATAGAACCCTGTCTCAAAAAACCAAAACCAAAACAAGCCAAATCCTGGTCTGTTTGACTTTTGGATTTGTGGCCTTTGGGTCTATGCAGTTATAGGAACCATGGTGTTCGTGCAGTTAGACACCATTGGCACTGCCACTGCTGGGTTTTAGCTCTCAGGGCTGAATGCAGGCCCTGCCTCCCTGCCTTTCTTCAGACATGGTTTACCTGCTCCAGTCTCAAGAGCTATCACACGCTAGCTAAGACACAGGCCAGATCATCCCTCCCCCGTTTACGACTCTCCTGCTGTAGCCTCTTCAGCCCCTTCTATTGGCATGTAGCACTGTACTAACCCCCTCCCATTTCTGTAACAAGAACTCATCAGACTGAGGACCGGCATATCAATGTTAACAGGCATCTACTGCCAAGTCTTATTACCTGAGTTCAATCCCTAGGAACCACACAGTGGGAAGAGTCTTTAATGTGACCTTGGCTCTGACCTTGGTATGTATGTGTATATATATATATATATATATATATATATATACACACACACATGTAAAATTCTGAAAATATAATTCTGAAAATATACTTTTTTAAACTTTAAAACATATCAAACTCAGAAGAATTATGAGCTATTCAAGTATTCAAGACTAGACAGTAAGTAGAAGATTGAAACTAAAATGTACCTCTCTGACTCCCAAGGTCAGGTGCTTGCTGTCATATAACACAATCTGTATGCAAGCAAAGAACAAGACCCACCATTGACTCAAGATGGATTTATTATTTATTTATCAGTGCAGGGGGCCAAACCCAGGGCATCGTGCATATTAATTATGCATTCTGTCATTGAGCATATCCCCAGCCCGGGTATCGTTTTAAAGATTTATATTGTTATTTATTTATGTGGATGTGGATGTATACGGGCATGTGATGGTGGCCATGGAGACCAGAGGAAGGCACCGGATCCTTTAGAGCTGAGTTTACAGGTAGTTTTGAGCCACCAGATGGGGGTACTGGGAACTGAACTCCAATCCTAAGCAAGAACAGTACATGTTTGTAACCAATGAGCCATCGTTCCAGTCCCCAAGACATGTAATATTTAAATCACCATAATTTCTTGAGTGCAGTGACAGGTGCCTGGTAATCTCAGATATTTAAGAGGTGGGAAAATAATGAATTGGAAACTAGTCTAGGGTAAACTAGTTTTAGGACTTACCTAAAAATAAGTGGGTAGGTAGAGAGATAGATAGATAGATAGATAGATAGATAGATAGATAGATAGATAGAAGATAGGCAGATAGGCAGACAGACAGGCAGGCAGGCAGACAGACAGACAGACAGACAGGCAGATAGATAGAAATGTCAACTATGTAAACCTAACCTACACATGCTGGTCTTCATACCAGGCATTGTCTGCAGGGATCCATGGAGCTCTGGCATGGCTGGAGCGGCAAAAGAGTTGCAGCTCTCCGAGGGGAAGCCAGAACAAGGCCTCTTCGTGGCCCACCACTGCCCTAGAGTCAGTGGCAGGCGGCGGGACACAGCGGGCGGCTAGGGGCCAAGGTTGGGGCCTCTGAACAGGAAGTGTCTTCGGTAGGATGGAGCACAAAGCTGGTTGGTCCAGGTCAAGGTCCAGACAAAAGCTTCAGGAGAGAATACTCTTTCCTGGAGTATTACAACTCAGTAAGACAGGCACTCTCAGCCGATCTCAGTGAAATAACTCGCACCCTTTATTCCTTGTGGATAGGACCTTATAAGCATTTCATGGTCGGTTGGGATCTAAAGGCAGATGCTTCCTATTGGCTTGGTCTGAGAGGTTAAGGATACCTCATCTGCATGTAGAAGGACTTCAGGTACCGTTCCTGCATGACTGCTTGTCACAGTCCTCTCAATGGGCTGTCATGGCCGCGTGTTCCAGGACATGAACCTGAATTGGGAGTAGATTTAAATGCCTACCGTTCTCAATTATGCGACAGGCCAGGACTGCTGAATCTGATCGTCCTTACCAGGTTTTCTGTCTGGTGGCAGGGTTCACTGCCCCTCATACACAGAGAGAAAGCTAGTTTTGATTTATGGTTCATTCTTTCCATCAATAGCTAAGCGTCATGTTTGGTGACCAGGAAGGATTCTGGAGGACAGAGGGACATTATCACTGACTCTGGATGGTGGGCGATTAGCGGTTGCCATGGCAGCCGCAGCGGAGGGACCACAGAAAGCCCTGGCTGGAGCTAAGAAGCGTGAAAGGTGGCTTAAAAGACAAGAGACTTGTCCTGGGATGCTCCCAGGGTGAAAACTCTCTCCCCGATCCCTGCTAAGGCCTCTTCCTTACACTTCTTTCTGTACCTTTGAATCTCCAGCTCCGGCAGGGCTGAGAGCCAAGAGCCTCAGGGGCCGGGAGCGTCCTTGCCCTGGGTGTTTCAGCTTTGGAAAGTGGTGGTACCTTGTCAATCTCCCTAAGCTCCAGCAGAACTCGGAACAATGGCCTCCTCAGTGCTGACATTTGTGTTGGCTCTCCTCAGGATCACCTCCTTCCATTTAAGTCCCTTTTTATTGAAGGCAGCTGAATGCTGTCTTATCCGCATTAAGGGTTTTGGGCTACTCGTGGCTACAATTAGGTTTTTCTGCTACCCCGAGCACAGAAGGCTCCCTTCATTTCCCACGTACACCCTTACAGTAAATTTTCTACTTTGAAGTTCACAGTTAACTTAAAAATATATTTTTTAAAGATTCCTTTAAAATTATTTTATGTGAATGGGTGTTTTCCTCACATGTGTCTGGGGCCCAAGAAGGCCGGAAGAGGGTGTCAGATCTCCTGGACTCGGAATTGCAGATAATTGTGAGCAGCCTGGTTGTGAGCCACCGTGTGGGTTCTGAGAATCGAATCGAGTCCTCTGGAAGAGCAACCAGCGCCCTGAGTTATCTTTCCAGCCTCACAGTTAACTTTCCATCAGCAAACTATTAAAAGAGAGGAAAAATGAGAGCAGTCTACAGCAGTCAGACACTGGGCGCCTCTGACAGAAAGTCCAAGGCAGCAAGGTAACCAGCACCAGCCATGGGAGGGCTCAGCAGGACGGCTGCAGTTGCTCCTGTAAGTCCCCTTGCAGGCCAGTGTGACTGGCGACACAGGAAACACACAGACAAGCTGCCTACTTCCGACTCTCAATATACACCCAGGTGCAGACAATCCGAGGTTAGAAAGAACAGTCATAGCTCAGTGATAGAGCTCTGGGGTCAGTTTCCAGCACTGAAAACAATTTGAATGAACAAATAAGCCAGATGTGGTGGTGTATGCTTTTAATCCCAGCACTCAGGAGGCAGAGGTAGGTGGATCTCTCTGAGTTCAAGGTCAGCTTGGTCTACAGAGCTAATTCCAGGTCAGCCGGGGCTGCATAGAAAAAAAAAGTCTCAAAAAGAAAAAAAAAACCTGAGAAAAGAAAGAAAGAAAGAAAGGAAGGAAGGAAGGAAGGAAGGAAGGAAGGAAGGAAGGAAGGAAGGAAGAAAGAAAGAAAGAAAGAGATAAATTTAATTGAAAGCTTTTGTTTTCTGTTTGAGCAGGGGAAGTCCACTACTCATACAAGAAAACAGAATGACACCATCGCCAGGATGAAGAAAGCTGCCCTCCCCATTGTAAACACTGGCACGCCATTCTCCTTCCTAGGCTTTGTAAGAAAGGACAGAGTCTCACTGGCAAGATTTACCAGCACAGCACTGAGGAGCCTGGATATGTCAAACCCACAACAGCCAGCTAATACCAGGGTAGGGAGTCGAAGTAAATTCTATTTGTTGGATCTGGCATTTTCTGTGATAAACATCCCATACGAGAATGCCATCGACTTAGTAATTTCACTGAAATGACATTTTTTTTTTTAAATTCAGAAAGAAAATGCCTGCTACAGACACACAGTAAAAAGTTAAAACCCTGACGGCACAGCCAAGTCACTACATCTGATGGGAAGGTGGAATGGGGGTCAGTCGGCCAGCCACACGACTTGCTGACAGAATCATCTGAGACTATTAGGGGAGATGTAAGCATGTATTTGCTATAAAAACCCACTGTCATCTGGAATTAAACAGCCCCCGTGCCACGGAGACTCATTGTTTAACAGCAGACAGGCCATTTCTTGCAATTCTACCATCATTAACACTCGCGTCATGAGGTCAGCTTCTAATCGAATCTCATAAAGAAACTCCGACTAATAGAGGAGTGATTTTCTCTTGGTGGCTGGTTAAACAACTCTGAGAAAACAAGCTTATTTGTGGGCCATTTCGAGGTTTCTCATTAGCCGTCTCAAGTTCTCGTGCCTTTAGTACTTTTATGTTCTTGTAGTAATTTGCCAACCAATACGTATGGCAATTATACTTGCTATTGATGCTGTGGAGTGATTATTTATTGGTGATCAGTTGCTAATACGGAGCAGAAGATTACTGTGAGATTATTCACATTAAAACGTTAAAAACACTGGCCATCCCAACTTCATTTCACTTGTCCTGTGCGGCTAATACGGACTCTAAAGTTCTTCTGACGACACTGGCCACTGCAGTCTTCAAAGGATGAGAACTAAAATAAAAAATGATATTATGTTGTTTGATCATCAGACCAAGCTGGGACATGGTACGAGCTAGATCTGGATGGCACCTTCTAAAAGAACTGTTGCCAAACGGGAAAGTCAAACTGAAAAAAAAGAAACTAGGTAATGGTTTCATTGGAGGGAGAGAGAGAGAGAGAGAGACAGAGACAGAGACAGAGACACAGAGAGAGAGAGAGAGAGAGAGAGAGAGAGAGAGAGAGAGAGAGAGAGACACAGAGAGATGAAAAGCAAGACTAAAAGTGTATGACATCAGGAAAACATGGCTCCTTCACCCTCTCCTTACATCATATCGTTCTCCAGCTCTGCCTCTCTCTCTCTCTTTAGCTTTAGGGTCCATGGGACAGTGCTGCAGCCCTCCTCTCATATTCCAATGACTGACAAGGAAAAAAACCAAATCCAAACACCAGCACCATCAATAACAATAACTAAAATAAACCAAGGGTCTGTAACATGGAAGTGTCTAGCTGTGTCATGTGATGCAGACTCCCATGGTGATTTGCTGCGGCAAGACCCATGGGAGGACACGTGATGTTTGGAGAGAGCGTAGACAGGGCTCGCTGGACAGCGATGACGCGCTTGCATGGCTAGCCTTGCAAGGCTTCATTGGTCTCAAGTCTTAGCTGATCTTTGCTTCATTGAGAGAGGCACGACTGAGACCTTCTCCTGGTGTCCCAGGCTGATCTTGCTTAGCTCCTGCTGACTTCTGCCAGTTTGGCCGAGGCCTGGCTGTTTCTGCTGGATGGTCCCGCTGCTGCTGATTTGTGTTTGCTCTCCTGACACTACTGAACTGGACTGCTGGTCTCCTGACAAACTGAGATTGGAATCGCCCCAAACGGGCCCACATCCCCTTGTCCTATTTACCATCCCTACTTCATCTCATTTGTCCTGTGTGGCTAATACGGACTCTAAAGTGCTTCTGACGACACTGGCCACTGCAGTCTTCAAAGGATGAGAACTAAAATAAAAAATAGTATTATGGTTTTTGATCATCAGACCAAGCTACCCCTACCTTTGGATGGTGGGCTAGAAGGAGGAGGCATGTGAGAATCATGTGAGAATCCTTATTGAAAGTCGGTTTTTAAAAATCTAAGCCTACAAGGTCTGGATGCTGGAGCAGAAAGGATCGTAAGTTCCACATCAACTTACGCTACATAGTAAAACATGTGTGTGTGTGTGTGTGTGTGTGTGTGTGTGTTTCTGAACCAAATCACCTGCCCACTTCTCTACCGAGATCCCCAGCTGCTGAGCTTGCAGAGCTCAGGAAAACACACACACTGCTACTTCCACAAAGCCATAGGACCACTTTTGATTGGTTCCTCAAAACAGCACAGCACTTGGTATTTTCCCAAGCACTTTGGTACTCTTTCTCTGTCTCCCAAGCTTTACAAATTCAACCTCTTGCCCACTCTCAGACCTGGAACTAGAGAGAGTATTGACTCACCCACTCTGAGGAGGTGAGAGTAGACACCCAATCACTGCCCCCCTGGGGGTCTAGAGCATAGAGAAGTTTTCTTATGTGTTTTCTGGCTTCCATGATTTAAATATTCCCATATTTAGAGAGTCCACATGTTATTTTTGCACCCTTGGTGGTGATTCCTGACATGGTTGGAGGAAGGTGATTGAGCTTTGAGAGTTTGTAGTGTCACCTAACTCTCAGTTAACTCTGTTTTATATACGCGCTTAATTTACTTTCTATTTTATTTTTATATGTGCGTTGGTGTTCTGCCTGCATGTATGTCTGTGTGAGGGTGTCAGATTTCCTAGAACTGGAATTACAGACAGTTCTGAGATGCCTTGTGGGTGTTGGGAATTGAACCCAGGTCCCCTGGAAGAGCAGCCAGTGCTCTTAACCACTGAACCATCTCTCCAGCCCCTGTGCATGTGTTTAAAGATATGATCTCAGAGCTTCTTGCTCCAGCAGGATTTTGCTGTGTCTCCCCACCATTGTGGATTGCCCTTCTGGTCATGGTGTATTGTCATAGCAGCCAATGGTAACTAAGACACTTGATTTTCCCCCATTACAGTGTGCACTCTCAGCTGAGTTACTCCCCTGTTTCCTTCCTAATGCCCGTATGCCCTGCCCACACCTTATAGGACATCTTGTTCTATATCACAACTTTCTCTCTGCATTTTCTTTTTTTTAAATTAGATTTATTTATTTATTTCATGTATGTGAGTACACTGTAGCTGTCTTCAGACAGACCAGAAGAGGGCATCAGATCTCGTTACAGATGGTTGTGAGCTACCATGTGGTTGCTGGGAATTGAACTCAGGACCTCTGGAAGAACAGTCAGTGCTCTTAACCCTGAGCCATCTCTCCAGCTCCCTTTCCGTATTTTCAACGTCGCCTCTTCTGTTTGTTGATAGGCTTTCACCATTTTAACTTAGTTAACTCTGTCCCATCTTTTTCGTCTGTTTTAAGAAAATTCCATTTGACTGGGCATTTCTCTCTGGCTATGCCACAGACCTATTTCTTAATTCTTTCTGGTGCCTTATTTTCATGTCTCTCATCTGCCTGTTGGTTGAAATTTAGATTTCCACTGAAGTCTTCAAGTTACCAGAATTTCCCTCATTACTAAGAATCTCAAAAGAAAAATCTGTCTCTGTCCTACTGACCTCCCTTCAGGGCTGAGCACATTTCATCCCTTCTTCCATCCGAGACACAATGACACGACGCTTCTCCTGCTTCCTCTTGGCTGCTTCCTTCTGTTTCCCAGGCTTCCCTCTTTCATCAGTTTCTAGCCTGACGCTGTCCCTCAAGGTTAAGCCTTGCGATGTCTTTTCTTTCTTCTTGGCCCAAGTTCTCACGGCTAGGGGCCTCAGTGTCTGCGTCCTCTGTGAGCCAGCTTCCTGCCACTCTACCACCAGCTAAATCAACATCGAAGAAGGAAATTTTATGGAGGCCCAGGGACTTAGAGGCTCAAGTCCAGGATCTCTTGTTCTGTGATGTCCCAGCGTATCTTAGAGGCAAGTAGGTAGAGAAAGAGAATGGTTTGCCTAGAGGTAGCTGGAAAGCAAAGGAATAAAGGAATGGGCCACCATCCCCAATCATGTATGCTCTAGGGGATGCCCCACCACGTGACCTAACTCCCTCCAACTAACTCCTACTTCTTAAAGGTTCTGCCACTGCTCAATACACCAATGGGCTGAGGACCAAGCTCTTAACACATGGGCTTTGGGGAGCATTTCAGTTCCATCTATAAGCAGTGACTTCTTTGTCTATGACTCCAGGTTAAACTTCTTGTCCTTTAGACCTGGGTTACTCATTGCCTCGTCTCCATATTCAATTAGATGTTTCCAGAGGCACCTCAAGCCTTGCGCCTCTACAACTGAAATCTCCCAGATCTCCTCTCCCGTGTCCCCGAGATGGTGAATGACTCGTGTAGTTCCCCGTAGACACCTGTAATCAGCCTGGGTCCTCGCTAACATCTTCCGACAGCTCTTCTAAGTCCTGATACCTCAACATCTGACACATCTGTTCCTCCATCTACCCACTTGAGCGCCACCAGCCTGAGGAAAGCACTCCGTGTCACTGAGATCACCCTCCCTCTGTTAACCAGCTCTGCTGGCCTTAGACTGACCTCACTCTAATTCATTTTCTTTTCTGCAGAAACTCAAATCAGATTGTGTCCCTGGCCTCCTAAGATCCTCCTGACAGTTCCTGCTGTCATATGTGTGATCCCCCCAAGTTCTAAACACGGCAGGAGGTGTTTGGGGGCCACCCACTGTTTGCTTCCCCAGAAGAGCCATAATTGATTTCCTGGCCCCACCATCCCATTCCCCTTCCTCCAATCAACTTAGTTGTTCTTAAAAAGTCACTCTCTTTAGCCATGCTGCAGACCCAGCTTGTTCCTTCTCAACTATTACATTTAGTGAACTGGACTGGAGTGACGGTCGCACCTGCCTGCCTGCCTGCCTCACAGACACTATTCTCCATGAATACAGAGCTAGGTCTGTCTGCTCCACTGTTCCATCCCCACTGCATAAATCGACAAATTCCATATCCATTAGCAACAACTCCCCCATTCCGCCTGTCACCAGCCCTTGATGATCTCTAGTCTACTGTCTGTGGTTATGGGATTTAAAGGTAAGGACTGGGGAGGAGATGGTAAGCTTTAGCCTACTATTAACTTTTAAAATAAGAATACTGCGTAACTTACGGGCAATTCTTAGATCCTCTTATGCTGTTTTACTTAACTTGGAAAGGATGTCTACTCATCCAAGTCCCTGGCCCTAAGTTGGACTGCAGTTTTGTTTTGTTTTGTTTTGTTTTGTTTTGTTTTGTTTTGTTTTGTTTTAAGAATTTTTGTTCCCCTTCCCTTCTCCCTCTCCCTCCAGCCCCAACTCGCTCTGGCCCATAGATTCTTTATTTGTTTCTCATTACGGATGGTTGTGAGCCACCATGTGGTTGCTGGGATTTGAACTCATGACCTCAGGAAGAGCAGTGGTGCTCTTAACCACTGGGCCATTTCTCCAGTCCTGCAGGGTTTTTGTTTTGCTTTGTTTTAAATAAATCAAATGTCTATACTTTGACTTTATATGGAAATTTTACATTTCTCAGTCTCTCACTTGTCGTTTTGGGCATTTCATAGAATCTCCAACGACATCAAAGTTGGTTTGCAAAGCCTCTGAGTTCACCTTGAAGAAATCCTCCATAGCTGCTGTGACCGGTCCTTCAAATCTTTACCTTTCAGCCCCTAATAGTCCCTGTTCTCCAAACATGAGTTTCTTCCACTCTGATCTGAAGGACCCGGGACCCTGTCGGTTGATATTTAATAACAGGCCTTACAGCATCACACTCTTCTACACAAAGTCTATTTTTAAGCTAATATTTTAAGGCCTTCTTTTTCAGAAACTTGTGATAAAAATAATAGTCATTATCTGACAGGATCGATATATCCATCATTGTCAAAACATGATGCTTGTTTTGTGAATTTTAGCTGGAAAGAAAGGCTGAGCAATTCATCTTTTTCCTCAAACACTGTATTTAATGTTAATAGAAGAACTTTGTACAGTGCTAAGGCAGTTTTGTTACTGTATTTAAAACCCAGGACAGACAGACAACTCAGCAAGGCAAAAAAAAAAAAAAAAAAAAAAGTTGCTTTTTTCTATTGCAATAAGCGAAGCCTCTAAGTTCATTACAACCATCTGTAATGGGTTCTGATGCCCTCTTCTGGTGTGTCTGAAGACAGCTATAATGTACTCACATAAAATAAATAATCCTTAAAAAAATCTTATAAGAATTACCAACAACACATAGAAATGTGCTTATGTGAGCCCATCAAGAAACACCTTAGTCTCCTAATCACAATTCCCAATGCCCTGATTTTCCCTCCCAGTTGTTAATACAATTATCACAGAACTAGGGAAGTTCAATACTGAGAAAGGCTTACTGGCTTAGTAGATTAGTGAAATCCCTTCCTATAATTTCCTTCCCATAATGCATGCTACACATTGCTGAAAGTTCTTATTTTTGTTTTTGTAATGATTTAACTTATTAGGATTTAGATGTCTGTGCACAGCGAGTGCCTACCCTGTGAAACCTTATCACAGGGACTTTTGCAAGGAAGGGCTCACAAAAAGAGGACTTTAGGCTAAGTGAATATCAAAGGAGTAGACTTCGGTGGGTCTGGACACATTGTTTCTAAGATATTTGGCTAGTCGCTCCCCAGCGGCCTCAAGCTGTGTTGGCCTTGTCTTGCTTCCTTAGCCAGATTTCAACTGAAATGTGTCGCCTCATTCTTTCACTAGCCCCGTGGAACATAGCACGATGCTGACCATAGGAGGTGGTCTGGCAGAGTGTATATCACACTCTCCCACAAATGATAGAGGGGCAATGGATCTTAATACGGTTGTGAAATTAATTTCCATTTGATAATATTATAATTAGAAACACCAACAGATTCATTCTTTCTAGTATTTACAATTTTTTCCTTCATCCTTTTCCTAAGGATATAACCTATGTGTAGTAAGCGATTTATGTTGCTTTTTAGATTTTCATTTATTTTTTGTGCAGGCGTGCTTACACATGCACTTGTGGAGCTCAGAGAACAGCTTGCTGGAATTGTTCTTTCTTTCTGCCCCGTGGACTCTGTCAGCCTTGGGGACACGTACCTTCACTCCCTGAGCCATCTTGCCAGCTTTTTAAATGCTTGGGAGAGCACAGACTAAAATCTCTCTTTTAGAATGGCTTTTATTGCAGCAATGTCATTTTGCACGACCGTGCTACAGAAGTCCCTGCTTTATAAAGCTTCTCTGTACTCATCTATAATAGCTGCTTAAGGGGAGCGGGGGCCGTTAGAATGCAGAGGGATGAGAAGCAGGAGCCGAGGGCAGGTTGTAGAGGACATATCTTGTTTCGATCGTATCGGGTACCTTTTTCACGGTAAGGGAGGCGAAAAGCTGAGTGAGCTATGTTCTCTGCCCTCTGAGATCGTTGTCTCAAAAAGAGGACAAAATATCTTCAAACATTCAGTTACCATCCAGATGTAAGCAAGGTTTATCTAGTACAGTCCACTAAGAGCCAGAGTTGCTCTGGAAGGGAAAACACACACACACACACACACACACACACACACACGCACGCACGCACGCACGCACGCACGCACGCACACGCACACGCACGCACGCACACGCACACGCACACGCACACGCACACGCACACGCATGCACGCACGCGCGCACGCGCACGCACACGCATATACACACACAAACACACACATATACACCAGCATGCCTTAATATACAGAGACTGGCCTTCTAAATGTACTGCTAACCCCAAGTGTGCTCAGGAGTTGACTTGGTACTCACAGCCATGACATAATCGCCCAGAGCACTGATAACCAGTCAAGGTCACAGGAAGGTCACAGGAAACCAACCGACCATTTCACAATGTCGTCTGGGCTCAGACATGGTCACTGTGCAGCCTAAACGACACAGCTGTCTCCGCTCTGAGCCTCTGGTAATTCTGTCCCTTCAAACGTTCAGCCCCACCCTAGGCTACCCTTGATATAATCAGTAACGAGACATGGGCATTGCTCGCCTTTGCTTTCTGAGAACGGTTAATCCAGAGCAAACCCACGCGTCTTTGGACCCTCCTACAAGCCCACGGCCCGAATCCAGTAACAGCTTCTTCGATCTTATGCTACTGAGAAGTCTCATAGTTGCGGACAGTGTGCCTTCTCCCCTGGGATGTATACCTACCTGCTTTGTTCAACTGCACATTTTGTCCTGGAGGGCTTTGAATGGAATCTATAGTCCTTTCTTTCTTCCTTTTTTTTTTCAAAGATTTATTTATTTATTATATGTAAATACACTGTAGCTGTCTTCAGATGATTACAGATGATTGTGAGCCACCAAGTGGTTGCTGGGATTTGAACTCAGGACTTCTGGAAGAGCAGTCGGTGCTTTAAACCGCTGAGCCATCTCTCCAGCCCCTCCATGGTCCTTCCAAATGTTTAACTTTTCTCATGAACATAATTAACAATTCATACATTGGTTAAAGGTCATCTGATCTTTAATTCAGAATTATGAACTAAAACAAAGCCGAGGCGTTGAGACCTGCCATCGGCTCTGCTGTCCCCTCTGCTTTCAGTAATGTCCTTCCTCGTGATAAGTCAAGATCTAGACGTGTTTGGCTTTCTTCTGCTGCTCACAGGAATGTCCGGGTACCTGAAGGATAGGGCTGGGTGACTTGCCGCCACACATCCCCTTGCATCTTAGTGTCGGTAACGGTCTATGAGCATGCACTTAGCATGAGCAGAGCCCCAGGTCTGATCTCTAGCACCAAAGAAAGAATGTGAAAATGTATGAAGGTCAAGAGTCTACTTACATGTAGATCTCTTTAGTGCTCTAAAACAGAATCTTCAGCTAAGGAATTACAGAGACCGGAATGAATTCTCTTTTGGTTTCCTGCTTACCAAAACTAACAGTCAACAGATAGATTAAACGTGACTCTGTAGGGGAAAAAATGAAGTTCATACCCTAGAAAGAACTCATCTAATACTGGCAATTTCGATAGGGAGGCTGCGACAAGAGGTTCTAAGTGCAAGGCTAGACTAGACTAAAAAGCCAGAGCTGTCCTCAGCACGAAATAAAACAGACGAACAAAAGCCCATAACCCAAGAGCAGCTGCGACAATAGAAAAGTCCAGACAAGAAGTGAGATGGGAGATAGTCTGGGGGAGGGCAGCCTTCCGTGCTGAAGCAAAGGGGACAGACTTCAGTAGACTTAGCAAACGTCTGCGCCGTTCACAGCCAGGACCACACAGAGACCTTGTCTCAAAAACAAAAGCAAAACCAAAAAACCAATAATTGTACTGCATGGAGTTCAAGGGAACCTTTCCAGAGTCACAAGTGTTTAAAACGAGGTGGCAAAGGCTTGCGGAACAAATACTGTGCCATCTTAGCATGCTTAAATGCTGGGAAATTACACATCCTGGGAGTTAATGGGGCATCTTGTCAGTTTGCTGGAAACCCAAACAGTCAAAAAAAAAAAAAAAAAATTGAAAGAGCAACTTGCCAGCAGATGGCTCCCTGAATCCAGTTTATAACGGAACATATGTTTGGCCCTAGTAACAAATCTTATTGAAGGTTTTTATTGTCTAGTTTAGATTGATCAGTTTTTCATGGGGTGGAGGAATAGAATTTTTTATTTAGTTCCTTACAAACGTTAAACAGGCCTCCCCGCCATTTCACACCACACTTCAGGGTCCTTAGCGCTCCGTGTCACTAACATGCCTCTTGGCACATGTTTATGGTGCTATTTATGTGCGTTTTCTTCTTTATGGGCCTATGATGTATTTTGACCGTATGCAGCCTCCTTACCCCTCTCGCGTCTCCCTCCGCTCTCCCTGGGACCCTTCCCTTCCTAATGTTTCTCCATTTGATACATGTACATATGATATGTACATATGACCAGGTCAGGATAACTAGGATTTCTTTCTTTCTTTCTTTCTTTTTTTTTTAAATCATTTACATTTGTAGTCTGTCTCTCTTCTCGTTCTTCTCCAATGCATAACCACTTGTGTATAGTAGTTATCCTGTTGTGCTGCAGAATCTGCCTGTAACATAACATGATACAGTTCTGTCCATTTTTGTGCAAATGGTAGGGTTTCCTGTGGTCTGATCACATCCTATGGTGTGTGTGTGTGTGGGGGGAGCATCTCATCTTCTTTTTGGTTTCATTTTCCTTTCTCTGCATCACATCTTCTTTATTCAGCCACATGATCCTTAAGCTTAAAATTCAAGTGAAGAATAAATAATAACTTAATTTTTCCTGTTTCCCCTCTGTAGTTATACACGTAATTAAATGCTAGGACAGTGTATAATAAGCTCTGACCGTTCACAAGGGAATCCTGTGTCTATTAGACTACACATGCTGAATATTAGGGCAAGGGTCTTCATTAAATATCAGATCATACCTTTTTCACAAAGTGAACAAAATGCAGATGCCAGAATATTTTGACTTTTTAAAACCAAAACCCATCCAGGGGGTAGAACGTTTGTCTAGCATGCATGAAGCTCTGGGTTCTTTCTCTGTGGTGACAAAGCTGTGATCTCAGCATTTGGGAGGATTGAGGCAGAGGGATGAGAAATTCAAGGTAGTGCTCAGCAACGAAGCTCAAGGCCAGCCTGGATAGGCTACAGCAAGCCCCGCCTCAAAGGCCAGGCTACAGCAAGCCCCGCCTCAAAGGCCAGGCTACAGCAAGCCCCGCCTCAAAGGCCAGCCCAGGCTACAGCAAGCCCAAAGGAAAGGAAAAGGGTACACCGTGTAGGACCAGCGCTCCCAATGACACTATCGATCAGTAGAAGTTTTAGATTGTTATGATTAGCCTTGCTAAAGGAACACATTTTTAATTTATTGGGTTTTGTACATACAGGCTATTCTCTGTAGTACTTTGTTGGGTTATAACATAATCCCACAATTTATTGGTATTTATCTTATACTTCTGTGTTCCGTGTTATCTCTTCCTCTTAACCCATGCCTTTAAAAAATAAATGTTGATAACAATCAATCAATCAATCAATCAATAAATAAATAAATAAATGTTGGATGTGTGAGGAAAAAAAAGTGAGGACAAAAAGTGCAGTAATGGAGATTAATCACGTGCTGGGCGTGGTGGCACATACCTTAACCTCCGCACGCAGGAGGCAGAGGCTGGGTCTCTGTGGGTTCCAGCCCCGCTGGAGCTACAAGGGGAGACCCCGGCTCAAACAAAACCAAAAGCCAACACACTGCGGTGTCGCTGCCTACTGCAGACTCACAGCGGGAGAGACAGAAGGCTTCCATGATCACGCCTCCAGTCAGCCCACGCACCTCCTCCAAAGAGTAACAGCCTAGACGCCATGGAAGATTATAAGGATGGCTTCCGGCGGAGGGAGGGGTGGGGAGAAGTCAGCGTGGTTGAAGGGACTGGCCACTGGGGTTTGACCACGCTCCAGTGAGTGTGTGGGCAGCACAGACTGGAGTTGTTTTTTTCCTCCTCCTCCTCCTCCTCCTCCTCCTCCTCCTCCTCTTCCTCTTCTTTTTCTCCTCTTCCTCTTTGTCTTCTTTTTTTGGGGGGAGGCGGTCACCAAGTTGGAGGGGAAGACCGGGGAGAACTGGGAAGTGAGTGTGATTGCTGTGCATTATGTGAAATCCCTAAATAATAAAAATCTTATATTGGAAAAATCAAGTAATGCTATTTTCAAGAATCTGTAGTAAGTGGAGGCTCGGTGTTGAAGCAGACCCATTTAAGCTCTTTGCCTCGAATATTCCTCCGGCCTTCCATAGCAAGCACCAGTGGAACCGGACAGAGCTTTCTTTATTCTGTGTGCATGTGTGTCCTGCCTGTGTGTATGTCTGTGTGAGGGTGTCAGAGTCCTGGAACTGGAGTTATAGACAATTGAAAGCTGCCATGTCAGTGCTGGGAATTGAACCCGGGTCCTCTGGAAGAACAGCCAGTGCTCTTAACCACTGAGCCATCTCTCCAGCTCCTGGACATAGTTTTCTATGTCCACATTAAGTTTAAGCAAGTAATCAAACAGGACATGGATAAACTATGCTAGTATTCTCAGTCAAATGTAAGGAATGTTAATATATAAATATTTCAAATATTCTACCTCCTAAGGGAAACCATTCTTTAGGGTTCCTTTAGCAGGCAGAAAGCCCGAGCTGTCTCATTTTGAATTCTGTATCATCTCCACCTTCATTCATGTTCTGATCATGTTACAGGGTGTGACTTAGACAAAGACTACCTATTTTTCTTACCCAACTTTCACAACCACTGAATGCACAGACTTATTGCTATGGTTACCCGTTTGTGCCGTACACTGAAATGTAATATGTTTTTCTGTAGCCTTCGCTTCCAGTACATCAAGTCCACAATGAGGCCATAAACCAGAAGAGCTAAGGAAGCAGGGCTATAATCATTTACACACATGATTAAAATAAGTAGTAACCATGGCTTTCCTAACACTGCTCCTTGTCTAAGCTCTGCTCAGGGGGTATGGCTTTCCCTACTCACTGCCATTTTCAGTACAGCCAAGCACACACACTGAACTACCATAGAAAAAGAAGTCCCTCAAACTGTATTCCCAAAGACTTGAAAGTTTATAGCTATCTGGTGTCTCACATTCCCCACAGATTGGACTGTACGCTGTGTGGTAGATACACAGTAAAGCGTACCATGACCTCCAAGCGACCTTCCATATTTCTGATCTCTGCTCAGCATCTTAGAAAAAAAGAGGTAATAAAACGAAGATAAAGATCCAGCAGAACTATTATAGAGTGTTTTTTTTAATATATCTAGAAAGAGAGAAGAAAGTCA
Organism: Apodemus agrarius; assembly: GCA_964023405.1. NCBI lineage: Eukaryota > Metazoa > Chordata > Mammalia > Rodentia > Muridae > Apodemus > Apodemus agrarius. The sequence continues at coordinate 41,421,355 of OZ030016.1, read as the reverse complement.
ATATAGGTATGTACACAGATATCTGTAATAAAAAATGAAAGGTGCCAATCTATCACGTTAGTGACAGCAGGTCCCTGGTCCTGCGGTCTGTTGGCTTTCTGCTTTCAGTGCTGAACACAAGGACAAGTACAAAGTAAGATTTAGTAGATACTTGTTTATATCACGGGGAAGAGGTGTGCACACAACAGAAAAACTCTTTTTCTATCGTTATGAAGCCCCCCTTCTCTGACAGGAATAGTTCCCTTGAGTTTTCCATTTCTCAGCCTTTGGTATTAAGCGCGCTCTGTGAGTAATTCTGGAGTAGAAACCAAGCAAAGCGATGTGTGCATCTTTCTCTTCTTGTCCTCGGAAGGCGTGGGCCCGCCGTCTTCTCCCCTTCTCCCCTTTATCACTGCCTGCAAGTGGACCTTACACTAACTTGACAAGGATATAGGAGGAGCCCAGGTCCCTGAGGACTGAGTGTGGGGGCGGGGTAGGGGTGGGATGACTAAGACAGAGTCTCACTATGTAATCTGCCCTGGAACTTCCTGTACTGACCAGGCTGGGCTCATGGAGATCTGCCTGCCTCTGCCTCCTAAGTGCTGAGATTGAAGGCCAGTACCATCGAGCCAGTGCCAACAGGGTCTTAGGTGTCAACTTTCCATTGGGTTTAAGTTCTTTTGGATCTCAGGCTCAGCAAATTAAATTTACATTCCAACACAGGAAAATGTCGAAAAAGGACAAGTTTCAAGGATTTTGTAGGAGTTTACCAGGTAGACGAAAAGGAGAGACTTTTCAAGGCAAAGAGAATCATTGTGGGAGTGCAGGCCTCTGACCCCAGCACTAGGGAGGGTGAACAGAAACAGAGGAGAGGAAGGGAGGGGGGGTAAGGAAAGAAAGGGAAACCACAATGGGAAGCAATAACACACACACACACACACACACACACACGCACACACACACACACACACACACACACACACAGATCCCAAACAATTAAAGTAACAGGGGCCACCTACCAGAAGACCTTGCCTTTCTCAAAGGTTTACTGAGTTAGTAAGATACTACTTAGCAGATGCAGGAGTCCTCCATGCCTTGGCCTTTGGGCTAATTGCACAGGGATTACAAGAGTTACAAAAAAAGAAAAAAAGAAAAATCTTGAGTGCCACGCCCAGACTCAGAATCCATCTGCTTTTTAATGGAACTTCAGGTGCCTGAGAGTTAAACCGCTGAACCACACACCACCTACTTCTAACTATCTCTAAGTGTTTAACGAAGGAGACCTTAGCCGGAGCGCTCAGGAACTCTGGCCTGAACTTTCAAGAGGGACTGGACGGCTGTCACCAGCCAGCGAAGAGTACAAGAAACTGGTGAAGAGTCACTTCGACCAGATCCTACTGGGAAAGCCTGGTGCATAGCCACGCCTCCCTCCCGTTGCCATGGAGATCCGGGCACCCTGCGGACCCGCCCACGCCTCTGAGAGACTTGGCCGGAAATTTCCGCATCCAGGGTCCCGTGTGGACCCAGCTCCTTGTTCCCTGCTGCCGTATTCACTGGGGCTCCGGGACGGTCACACGAGGCGTCCCCTCAGGGACCCAGAGCCCCACCTTTTTTTCAGGACCCCCGAGAGAGCCGAGGGCCCGGCCTGAGCAGTGTCCCCACCCGGAGCGTGCGCGCCCGGAGGAGGAGGCAGCGTGTCCCTCAGGGACCCCGAACGTAGCTGGCGCGGGCGCCGAGCGCTTTCCCCCAGCCCGAACCCGGCGGGTGGTGTGGCTGCACTTGAAACAAACGGCCTCCGCGGGCCGCCGCCTCCCGGGGCTCCCGAGGGCCTGGTACCGCCTCCATCGCCCCCAAGTACAGAGACTGCTGCGTCTTCAGCCCCAGAGCCCCGGGAAACATCCCAACCCCAGAAAAGGGCGGATTCGCAGAGAAGGTGATAGGACCTTTATGCGGGGTTAGGGGGACCTAGTGGGTCTGTCCTGAATGGGCTGTGGCAAAATTCCCTCTGGAGTGGTGGTGGTGGTGGTGGTGGTGGTGGTGGTGGTGGTGGTGGTGGTGGTGGTGGTGGTGGTGGTGGTGGTCTCCAGCTGTCCCTTCCATCCCCGAGTGCACATTTTCCTTGCAATTCGAAGAATGGGATGTTTTGATGGGCTAGTACATGCCATGTCCCTAGGTCCCAAGAAAGGCGCCATCAAGAGAGGTGCTACAGAAAGAGAGATTTACCAAGACAACGTTTTCTTTTCTCAGATGCTTAAGACTGCAAGGATAGCGATCTCCCTGGACCACCTGAATTGAACTGGAAACTTGAGCTATTGACATCAGGGGCAAACATGTTGGACCCGAAGAGTGAAATAGACTTTTTTGACCAAGAAAATATGGAGGAGATCTCCCAACTCGCTTCCCTGGAGATGTCAGGGGATATAGTCGCCAAGGGAAAATCTTCAACTGTCGTTCTAGAAAAACCCAGCTACCCAGACTCCGTGTACGTTATGGCGGCGAACATTTTTCAGGGTATTCGAATCCAAAGGTCGCCAGACAAAGTCATAATAAATTACGGAAATGAACCCCTGCAGTCCTCATTCCTCCACACCGAGGATGAATCTTTCCAGCGTTTGTCCTACGAGCTGGCTTTCAGTACCCTGAAGTGTGAGTAATCCCAGTTCTGAAGGTCAGCGCTAAAAGAAAATAGCCAAACCGGGCATAGTGGATGATGCTCAGTTCAAGGCCAACCTGGGCCACAGTGAGATTTTATTTCAGGAGGGGGAGGGGGTGTGGGAGGGCTGCGGGGGTGGGGTGGGGAGGGAGGGAGGCGACTCAGAGAGGGGGCATAACGGGGGAGAAAGCAAGGAAATGAATGGAATGAAGAATGCAGCCTGGCCCTTCAAACATGCCATCTTTTAGTCTTTTAGTGTGTATCTGTGGTTGATTACAACAGTAACAATGAAGGGAGTCCTAAGGGAAGCTGGCTTTCCTGCACTTGTCCTCAGATAGGTATAGTGCAGTCACTAAAATGAACAGGAGACAGCATGAATGTACAGGCCGGTAGTCCCAGCTGCTGACACTTGAGGATTTGGAGTTCCAAGTCAGGATGGGCTTTAGAGCCAGGCCCTTCTCAAGAAGAAAAAGAAAAGAACAAACATCAACGGAACCAGGGAACAATCCCATTAGTGGGAAGAACAGGAATCTACCCTTTAATCATCTCCCCCCCCCCACACACACACGTAGCTTCACCATTTCTTGTGTATTTACACCTTGTATTTTAAGTTCATGAGGCATGATGAGTTCAAGGGAGATGACGGAGAGACAGAAGAAGAAAAGTACAGTCTTTAAACAGTAAATACTACAACTAAGTCAACCCAGTCAAGACTATTCAATTCTTTTTTGTTTTTGTTTTTGTTTTTGGAGACAGGGTTTCTCTGTGTAGCCCTGGCTGTCCTGGAACTCACTCTGTAGACCAGGCTGGCCTAGAACTCCGAAATCCGCCTGCCTCTGCCTCCCGACTGCTGGGATTACAGGCGTGCGCCACCACTCCCGGCCAAGACTATTCAATTCTTAGCCAACAGCTTTAATTTTGAGTGTCAAATTTTCGTAGGATTCTCCTTTCTATTTTGCCTCCAAAGTGCAAGACTCAAAAAAATTTTCCAGAGTTCCTTCGTGGTAGTTAACTGCCAACTCCCAAATGTAAAGATAACTGCAGATAGGACAAAACCAGATATTGCTACTATGAGGAGAGCTGTCCAAGTATATATATTATATATTCATATTATATATATAAAGCATATGTGTGTGTGTGTGTTTCTTTGTAGATTTATTTTCATTTTATCTAAATGGGTGTCAAGGTTCTATCACCTGCCCAAAACATGGAATACATCAAATGAAGCATAGCTATTATTTAAATTGATATTTCAGAGTAAGAATATTAAATAACTTTAGATATCTAAAGCTAATGCTTCCTGCACAGTGCAGAAGGCACTCAGAGGTGACTGCTTTTGCAGGAGTCCTAAAAATCAAGCGTCACACCGGCAAAATCTTGCCCCGTTCTCCCTCATTCCGCCCTGTGATTTTACAACAGTTCCAGTGGGCAATGTTTCATAGCCTACAGGCACCGTCCACATCAGAAGTCTGTCACACTCATAGAAATCACAGTTTCTGTGACAAACTAAGATTTTTTTCCCTACAAATGAAATGAGAGTATTACTTTGTCCCCAAAGCTGGTGACTTAAATACATATAATGTTTCCCAAAAGATTTCCTATGAAAAGTATAGTCTTCAGTTCAAAGTTAGTCTTCTTTGATTTTCTCATTTTCCAAATTAAGATTGAAATCCAGCGTCTACAGTATCACTAAGGGTTTTTTTTTTTCCCATGGATGGGTTAAGCTAGGGCTTACTTCCTGTTTGTCGTATTAAAACATACATGGTGTTTATAGTTTAAGGGTATCAAAAAAATACAAACCTAGGGAGGGGTTGAAATTACGTTTACCAGCTCCCCCCTGGGCCCATGGAGTCGTTCCTCTGTTCTTTGCCATTTGGACTCCTGTCCTTATGCAGATTCTTACCTGTCAACTCCTGTCATCTGGGTCTTAAATTAAATACCTCATCTGCGCCTCCATTAGTGAGTTTTACCAGACACGTAAGTTAAAATGATGTCTCATCAAATATGTGCAAAAGAATAGAGGAAGAGAAACACTTCCCATCGTAAGGCTAGCAAAGGTAACACCAGCAAGAACATCAATGGACACTAACCTCTCTCATAAGCGGAGCAAAAACCCAGAACAAATTATTAATACTTAATAATTAGTATGACATGTCAGCAATACTTTAAACTGAAAAGGGAAAGGTTGTTTTAACGTTTTAAATATTTTCATGTACCTGGTTGTGCATATAGTGCCATCGGAGGCCAGAAGAGGGCGCCAAATTCCCTTGGAGTTTACAGCCAGTTGAGTCACGATTTGGGTCCTGGGAATGCAACCAGGATCCTCTGGAAGAGCAGCCAGTGCTCGTAACTGCCCAGGCACCTCTCCAGTCCCCGTACTGTTTAATATTATTAGTTGTATCTTCTTTAATGCCTTTCAAAGGTCATAAGTTAAAGGTTAGAATTCCTTTATGACTAATTTGTCAGACAGTGCTTGACTGTGTAGAACCTGAGCCGTAAGAGTGCAGGATTCACGAACATTATAACTGTCTCATCTTGCTGTTGTGATTATGATTTATTAGCAGTTGAGGTGTACTTTAGACATGAAAATAATTTACAACATTACTTAGAAAGTGTATTTAATTTAAAGTCTTTCTTTTCAGATTTGATATTTTGGGTAGCAGGCTTTTCCCTTGTCTTTCAGATCAAGATATTTTGGAAAGTATATTAATAGATAGCTATATCTTCTCAAGTACCACAATCGTAAGTAAACAACTTTTAGAATTAGTTGGCCTCATTATGTTGAGAAGTACGCAAACCCCCTCAGATCTAAATAAGAGTTTGCATCATGTTGAGACCTCTTTAAAATATACATTCTTTTCTACTTCTAAGACTTGCATTTTGACCCTGGCTCTGTAACTTTTGACTCATATACCTCAAATTGTCTTTTTTGAGGCTTTCCTCTCAAACTAGATATTTTTCTCTTTTGAAGACCGTCTCTATTTCTAAATCTAACCACACTGTGTAAAAATGAAAATAACAGGATAAAGATATTGCTATTATCCATATTCACTCTCCTGCTCGGGGGATCAAACCCAAGGCTTGCTCATCCTCGGCGAGCATTCTACTCTGAGTTATATCTCAGGCCCTTGGTCATTGTTTCTTTAGTTTCCTTCATGCGTGTCTCCCCTTGATAGGCAGATCGGTTGAACAGTCTTATTATTGTGATGCTGTATGATTTCCAAGATAGAAAATTTCAGCCCCGTGTCCTTCCCGATGAAGAAGAGACCATACCAGAAGTCCAAGAAGTCGAGAATCTTCTAAACAGGTAAAAATGATATTCATACGAAACCAATATTAGCATTTTGACTTATGAAATGTTTATGTAATACAATTTATAGATACCTGTGTCTCAAAACTTTATGGAGAAATATGTGTTTTCAGTTCCTTTGCAAATCGTCATGAATAATTTAAATATCTAACTTTAAATCAAATTCTTGTAAGATGCTGAATTATATGAGCCAACGTATATTAAACATGTGGGAAGTCATTACAAATGTCTAATAGTTTTAATATATGTATAAGCTAAATTTAATTGGAAGCAGCTACTTTGTTTCCTTACTTGACAGCCTTTAAAAAAAAATCTAACATGTAACACATGAGAAATTCAATTCTAACACTTTCCAAGAATTCACTGTTCTGCCAAATTGAAAAAAAAATCGGTTTAGTTAAGAACAAACTAATGTGTTTTAGTTTCTTCTTTATCCTAAATATCAACAGGAGAATACCATGTGACTAAGCACTTAGGTCAAAGGGTGGTTAGGGAAGATAACAGATTACTCGCCAAGTTAGAACTGGACATATAGTAAGTGGTCAGTGCGTGATCTAGTGAGGGGTGCTTTAATCATGAGGGCTGTGTGTGTGTGTGTGTGTGTGTGTGTGTGTGTGTGTGTGTCTCACTGACCCTGGGGCTCACAGATTTGGTGAAAGTGGTTGGGCCAGCAAGACCCAGCAATCCTCCTGCCTCTGCTTGCTAAGCATTGGACTTACAGGCAAGGGATGTTGCATCTGGCTTTTTTTTTTTATGTGGGTGCCAGGGGTTTGAACATAGGTCCTCACGTCCATACAAAATGCAACTTATCTACTCAGCCTTCTCCCTGCCTCCATTTTCCTCCCTTTGAAATGGGTTCTCATGTAGCCCAGCGTAGCTTGGAACTGCTTTCATAGCTGAGAATGACTTTGGACTTTTGATTCTCCTGCTGCTATCTCCCAAATGCTGGGGTCACAGGCTTGTAGGGGCACCCCGGGAGATGCAGTCACTGAAGGGTGTGTAGAAGCTGGAGTGCAGTTCCCTAGAAATGTGCTTTCCTACCATGTCTAAGGTCCTGAGTTCAGTCCTCAGCACTGCAAAAAAAGGAATCTGGACGCATTCCTACTCTTCGACTCTCTTCTGCCAGAGCCGTGACCCCTGGGCTTCCCAGCCGAAAGATGCTTCTTTCTGTTCTTTATAAATTACCTACTGTCTGGCTCGGAGATGGATGCAGCAGCGTGTTGTAGGGTAGCCTTGACTTTGTCGTCTTGTGCTTTGCTGGGTCTCTCTTTGATACAGTCGGGCATTAAGAAATTCTCAACGTAGTCTCAGACTGGCTAATGGGAGCTCAGGTTGGCTGAGTTAGCCAGGAAAGCCACAGCACTCCAAGAAAAACCAATATGTGATCTCATAGGCGTCAGACTAGGTAGCAGCACCAGCCAAGGCCTGGCTTATGAAGCCAGAGAGATCAGAAGGTGTTACTGTGTAATTAAGGACTTCCGGATCCCACATTTCCTTTTCCTCACAATATACAGAATCCTCCTCTGGACCGTCACATGGATCTGGTTGCATTGCTACCAATATACCCTCCGCCCCCACCCCAGGTTTACATGAACCCAGGTCTAGTGGTCCATGCTGGTAATTCCAGTATGTGGGAAACCGAGACAGGAGGATTTTATGTGCCAGGCCAACATGGGCTACACAGTGAGACCCTGTTCTTTAAAACTTCATAAAATGCAAACCTTACCCAAAAATCAGTCAATCACATTCATATTCATTATTATACACAACTCACAATATACTATGTAAGAAATGCCTGCATTTAATGATTGAGTTTCAGAGAACAGCAAAGCAATGTAGGATAAATATATGTATGAAGATAAAGTTATGGGGGGGGGCTGGAGAAAGCACTCCGCGTTCAGAACACACACAGTGCTCTTACAGAAGACCTGAGTTCAGTTCCCAGCACCCACCGCGATGGCTCAGAGGAGCTGATGTCATCTTTGGCCCTCTGCCAGGTTCCATTCATGTGCACAAATTCCCCCTTCTCAAACAATTTCTCAATACAAATAATTAAAAAATTTAAAAATTGCCAGGCAGTGGTGATGCACGCCTTTAATCCCAGCACTTGGGAGGCAGAGGCAGGTGGATTTCTGAGTTCCAGGCCAGACTCTGGTCTACAGAATGAGTTCCAGGACAGCTACACAGAGAAACCCTGTCTCGAAAAACAAAACAAAAAACAAACAAAAAATTAATTTTTTTAATTTAAAAATCTTAAAAGATACAATTACAGTATTTTTTTTAAAAGGATCTATATTGCTGAGGTTGGTTTCAAACTCCTAACCTCAGGTGACCCTCCTACCTCCGTCAGCAAGTACCACCATGCCAAGCAAAACCAAAGTGTCTTAATTAAAGTTCTTAGAGTTTGAGAGGCTGTACCAGTTGGCTTGAGCAAGAATGGAGAATGTTCTGATAAAGGGAACGCCCCCATGAGGACCTGGGAAGAACGGGAATTGGGAGTTGGAAAGGTAGAGAAGGACTCTGCGTTCTTTGCCTTTTCCTATTGCTTCTCTCTTAGTTTGTTTCTTTCTTTCTTTAAGGTTCTGTCTTCTTCTCCACTCCCCTAGCCCATGCTGGGAAAGTCCTCTTGTTGACCCTCGAACCTGCATGTGTATGGTGCAGTTGTGTGGCTAGTTTCTTTTCTTAGACTAATTTATTAGCTCTAAATTCCTGTCAAACTGTTCAACCTCAGGTCTTCAATGTTAGAATTAAGGCACTACCATCTACCTAAATACTGCCCCTCCCCTCCCCTCCCCTCCCCTGCACTGCCCTTCCCTCCCCTCTGCTATACTCAGTGATAGCTAATGCGTTAAGTCCGATGACTCTGATTCCAAAACCCTGAATCTATTCATTTATCTGTAGTTTTACTACCGCCGTCCACATCCCTGTGCTATGAATTAGACTCTCCATTGGATTCCCTGGTTATAATTCTTACTTTCCCATGATCTGATCCATAGGGCAAGTAAAGTGAAACTTGCTTATCTTTGAGGCAAAGTCTCAAGTAGCCCAGGCTAGCCTTGAACTTGTGGTGTAGCTGAGTCTGGCCTTGAACTCATGATTGCTTTGCCTCCAACCTCCCAGTTGTTGAGATTACAGCTGTGCCCCGCCCTGATAGATAGAGTGATATATTTCAAGGTGTAGCTCTGTGGTCAAAATAGACTATCGCGGATATCTAGAAAGTGTGTGAAATAAATGAAGCAAGGGTTCTAGCTGTTATACAAGAAACAACATAGAAATCTGATCCCCGAGAGGACAAAAACCGAGTAAGTTGAGCCTTAGAACAATCTTGGCCTCGTGCCTAGAGGGACTTTCCAACTTGTCATATAGGGAGTGGGGACAGCTAGCTCGCTGAACAGCAGAGATCAGCTTTAAAGGACGCAGTGACTTTTTTCTTTCTTTCTTTCTTTCTTTCTTTCTTTCTTTCTTTCTTTCTTTTTTTTTTTTGGTTTTTCGAGACAGGGTTTCTCTGTGTAGTTCTGGCTGTCCTGGAACTCGCTGTAGACCAGGCTGGCCTCAAACTCAGAAATCCACCTGCCTCTGCCTCCCAAGTGCTGGGATTACAGGCGTGCGCCACCACGCCCGGCTGACTTTTTTCTTTATTCTAAGTTCTAATGCATATTAAATGATTTGTAAATATTATGCTAACTATGCAGGCAGATTACTTCTGCTCAGGTATGTTCTTTCTCTTCTCATTACCCATTATGCCTCCAAAGTGTGTAATTTTCCAGAACATCCCTTAAACCATTCTTTAAAATGAGTTTTCCCCCTCACGTTCTTTCTCCTGCCCCTTCTTTGGAACCTCTTTGACCTTTTAACCTTTCTAGTGAAGAATCAGAAACAGGTTATCTGTTTAAGATTTGATGTTTTTCCGGCTGAAGATTATCTCCAAGCATCAGTATATTGTTCATTTTGGACCTGGAGAAGGCATTGGCTTAGAAGCCACATTGGAGTCAGAGGCTGGTCACAGGGTGTCTAAGGGAGCAGGATTTTATCAGACCGAAGGCTGTGTTTCTTGTCTCTACAGTCCACTTGTTTATCAGTCCCAGTGAACTTGTATAATCAGACCAGTAGATGCTACTATAGCTACTGCTGTTGCTGACATGGACACCAGTAGGCCAGCCTTGGCGACCTTTTCCAGGAAATCAGCAGAGCCTGCGTCTTCAGCTATCTTGTGGAAAGGGCCTCTACTGACTAGTGCCCCAGGACTGCCCCCAGCACCCCAACATGGAAGCCAAGACATCTGGAAAGATGCACATCCTCCAAATGGTGCTCCAACACCACCCCCCCCACCCCCCTACCCCACCCCCACCCCCCAGTGGTATTCTTCACAGAAATAGAAAAAAACAATACTAAATTTCACCCAGAAACATAAGAGACTCTTAGTAGCCAAAGTAATCCTGAGGAAAAAGAATATTGCTGGAAGTTATCACCATATTTAATTTCAAGTTATACCGTAGACCCACACAAATGAAAACATGATGGCGCCGTCACAAAACGTGTAAACCAGTGGACTAGGATGAAAGGACCAGACATCTAGTTCATGCCACTCTGTCGAGCCTCCTGGCACTTGACAAACGCCAAACGCACAGAAAGAACAGGCTCAGCAACAAACGGTGCAGGGGAAACTGGGTATCTCCATGTTGAAGAGTCAAACCAGACACCCTTTTCTCACTCTGCACAAAAATAAAATCCAAGTGAATCAAGGACTTTAAGACCTGAAACTCCTAGCCGGGCGTTGGTGGCGCACGCCTTTAATCCCAGCACTTGGGAGGCAGAGGCAGGCGGATTTCTGAGTTCGAGGCCAGCCTGGTCTTCAGAGTGAGCTCCAGGACAGCCAGGACTACACAGAGAAACCCTGTCTCGAAAAACCAAAAAAAAAAAAAAAAAAAAAAAAAAAAAAAGACCTGAAACTCCTAAACCACTAGAGGGAAAATTAGGGTGGACATGTCAAGATATAGACATACGTAAGGACTTTCTGAGGACTCTGATGGTTCAGAACTTAAGGGCAACAATCTACAATAGGACTTCATGAAACTGAAAAGCTTCTGCATGGGAAAGGAAATCACTAATCAAGTGAAGAGGTAGCAGCAGAATAGGAGAAAAATCTTTGCCATTTATATATCCAACAGAAGAGCATAGACAAAGAACTAAAGACACCTAAATATTAAGAAAAACACCCACCCAGTCATAAAGTGGGCCATGGAACTGAACAGATGAACAGAGTTCTCAGAAAGAAGGATACAAGCAGCATGCATATATATGTACATGTACATGGATATGGATAATATATACCATATATTCTGTACCATCAAATAAATGAGAATTAAAACGACTTTAAGATCCTATCTCACCCCAGTCAGAATGGCTATTATCAAGAAAACAAATAAAGGGCTAGAGGGACAGCTCAGTAGTTACAAGCACTTGCTAATCTGGCAGACGAACCTGGTTCAGTCCTCAGCACTCACAACAGCCGTGCACAACTGTCTGTAACTCATTCCAGAGGATATGATGCCCTCTTCTGGACTCCATGGGAATTGCATGCATACAGTGCACTTGTATACATGCAGGCAAAATAACCCATAATAAAAATTAACTCTTTAAAAAGGAAACAAATGACAATAAATGCGGGTGAGGATATGGAGAAGCAGGAACCGCTGTTTACTCTTAGTGGAAATTTAAACTGGTGCATGCAGTATAAAACCAAAGTCAAGGTTTCTCCAAAAGCTAAACAGAACCGCCATATGACCCGGCATAACACTCGGGGCACATTCCCAAGAGACCTCCTATACCATGACGGAGCTACTTACACATCCAATATACCGAGTGAAGTAAGCTAACCCAGCCCGGATAGTCCGATTTCACATAAGCTCCAGCTGCCTCCAAACGCCCATGTTTATTTTCCTTTCCTCTGAGTCTCTTTCAAGTTCTGCATATCCCCTCGTCTGAGGCGTGTAGTTCAGAATTGGTAGGCACCTCCTGGTCCCAGTCTTCCTCTGCTCCGACCAACACTTCTCCTCATGTTCCCATCACTCTTGGCCCTCCCACTCCTCCCTGTGTCTTAGCTGGAACTCAACTCCTAGGAAACGTTTCCTGATTCCCATTCCTTTTATTACACCATAAAAAAAATTTTTTTTTTCGAGACAGGGTTTCTCTGTGTAGCCCTGGCTGTCCTGGAACTCACTCTGTAGACCAGGCTGGCCTCGAACTCAGAAATCCGCCTGCCTCTGCCTCCTAGAGTGCTGGGATTACAGGCGTGAGCCACCACTGCCCTGCCCACCATAAAATTTTATTACACAAGGCTGTATGCCTTTGCTTGTTGTTAGTACTTAGGACATTTAAAAAGGTTCTTTGTTTGCTTGCTTGTCTTCTGCTCAACTCTGAACTTTGTATGTCTTCCTGGTCCTTGCATTGTTTTCTAGAGCTTAGACCAAGGCCGGCAATATATACTAAGAAAACAGGTGTATCTGCTCAACAGATTCCTTACTATTTCTCTACTTTCAAGCATCCCTCTCTTTTCTGCACACAAAAAAGTTGCAACATCCTATCCTTAAGAATGCACGGCTTGTCATTGCTTCACTCTGGGGCTCTCTGCACCCTCTGCTCAGGAAATGTCTTGAGCTGTGTAAGGCCTCCAGGTCTCTAGGGCGTTGTGCTGTGTGTGTGTGTGTGTGTGTGTGTGTGTGTGTGTCTCCTGTCATGCTGTGTCTGGAGAACCCTTGCTCTCTGTCTTCTCTGCTCTGTGGTCTGAACATTGCTGCCCTTTACTAATTAACTCCCTTTGGGACAGATATCAATATATTTCTTCTTAGCATGATTATTCTTTCTTTATGTATCTCACAGCAACTGTCATACTGTGCTGGGACTGTTTCTCTGTCTTTTTCAGTACGAAGCTGCCAATTGCTTAAGGATCAGAATCCCTTTTTGGGGGTAAAGGGAACCCTTTTGGGGGGTAAAGGGAACACAGGGTATTCCTATGTAGCGCTGGCTGGTTTGAATCTTGTCAGGTAGACCAAGCCCACTTCAAATTTGCAACAATCTTGTGTTTGCCTGTCTGCTGCTGTCATTACAAGAAGATGCCACTAGAGGCCCGAATTATCTTTTTAGTCATTATAGGCCCAGGTCTCATCACAGTACTTAGTTAATAGTTGTAAAGGAATAAACGTATTAATTATACTATTTTCTTGACTAGGCTGCTGGTAAGTAAATTTTCATGAGTATCTGTGCAACATTCCTGTTCATTAGCTACTAATTACTGAAGTAATTATTTTACTTGTATAGCTTAGAAAGGTTCCGTGTCTAAAGGCATGCTGCTAGTGTTGGGTGAAAAGTTTGAACTCAGGTAATTTGATACAGAGGCCAGGCAGAGGAGAGAGATGGGGAGTGGGAGGGGAAGAGAGAGAAGGGGGGAAGAAGGAGGGGAAGGAGAGAACAGGGAAGAGGGAGGGGTGAGATCATGCATATTATGGGCTGGCAAAGAGTTGTATATGTGACTAAGGATAGACTTATGGGAGGGAGTGGCGGGGTTCTGGCAGGAAGAGTTGGTTGAGGTTAAATTTCTATATCCTAATACGTGGTGATGAAGCTTAAAGATTCTGTTCTATGGCTAATAGAATTCACTTAAGATTTAAGCTTTAGAATTATATTACTGTGTGTAATAGAGGGGCTGGTGCAGCTAAACAAGATGGCTGGGCAGCTGCAATAGCAGAAATCAATGGGATAATTCACTCAGCAGTGATTATTCTAGCAAACTTGACCTAGGTTAGAATTTGGAGATAATCTTTTGATCAAAACACTCTGTTATCACGTATCTGCATATGTATTGTATAGAAGAGTAATCCATAATCTTTATGTGTATTCTTTGGTGTGCATTGATATACTGTCATTTTTTAAGTGTCTCCTGATATGATTCTATCATATTTAGACATAAAATTAGATGCAACCAACTTATTGTAGCTCTAATAAGTGGACTGTCTGTCTGCTAGCCCCTCCCCCCTCAGGAGTTGCCGAGGAGCCGGCTAACTGAGGGGTTTGTGCTGGTGAGCGGATGTGGAGTTTAGCCTAGGGAGTCTGTCTTGAATGGCATCAGAGAAAGCAGCGCCCAGTGCTTGGTGCTGAAGTGGTAACCGGGAGGCCCATTTATCAGCAAGTTCAATAGTTAGAGAAGACCATTCAAGGAATGGTTTGTTTGTTTGTTTGTGTATTTTATGTTTTGTTTTATTTTGTTTTTTAATTAACATCAAGTAAATCTCAGCTTGTACTTGGAATTTTTGTGACATTTTTTTTCCTTCACTTCATTAGATTCCTGCTGGGAAAGTTCTAAAAGACACACACACACACACACACACACACACACACATACACACATACACACACACACACACACACACACACACACACACACCAAATCCTGTTTGCACTCATTATACTGATTTGGGTCTTCACAGTGACACTAATATTTTTCTTTCCTCTTGTTTGGGGTGTTGAGATATGGGATATTCAGAACTAAGCAGGATTTGATAGAGATTAACAAAATCTCTTGAGTGTTATCACTATTATCCTCTTGCCATCTTAACATCATTAACCAGACTGTAATCTGCCTGCTACATGTTAGTCCTGGGCTAACTGTTTTGGTTGGTAGACACACACTGACACTAAGGTAAGTGGGCTGCCTTTGCAGATGGGGAAACCGAGGCCTAGAGAGGGAGCAAGTGACATTCTCAAGGTCACACAGCTGGTGAATGACAGGCCCTGCACTCGGCTTCTGTTTTGTCTGGCCCAAAATTCTACTCATTCCTTGAATGGTTTTCTCTAACTATTAATGTTGTGAATGAATATCTGAGGGGCATATAACTATCCAGAAGCATCAAAAAATAGAACCGAAGATCAGGACTATTGGATTTCTATTTTCGAGTATCACAACTTTTTATCTTAGGCTTCCAAAGTTTGAAATGTAATGAGAGACAAATTTGTTAAATTCTAAATGTGATTTTTTTAAACATTTCAAATGAAGAGCTGATAGTCTTGTTTCAAGTTCACGGGATTTCTGTCTCTAGCTTTAAGACAAAGTTGGCTGCAGCCTTGGCGAGATGTCGAATCAAGCACGACGCCCTCTCGATTTACCACATTCTGCCAGAGACAGTCAGGAAACAGGAACAAAGGGCCTCCATGTTGCCTCTTTATGCTTGGATAAACACTAGTAAAATAAGGTATGCATTTCAATTTGGTTCTTCATCCATATTTCAAAACCCCATTCTTTTAAGATAATGTAATGAAAAAATTTTTTACCTTTCTAAGGGTCGAGGCTACACTTAGGGAAATGCTTAAAGTCATAGTTTAAGTTTAGCTCTCATCATCAATTTACTAAATTGTTAATAAAAATTATACTAACATGCCAACATTCTCTGTGTTTACCTTTTAGCTCTGATAGAACGGTTTTATCGGATGCATTGTTCACAGTGATGTTCTTCATTGCCACAGGAACATGCATTATTGTTAAATGCATTTTAGTGCAGCCTATTTGTAATCGTGTTTATGTTTACAGCCTTGAAGACGTCTATAGTAATTTGAGGAGAAAAGGTTATACTAAAGTCAAGTCTGTAACGCAACTCAGTGATAAAGTCTTTGCTATAGACCAGCACTGCTACAATGTCTTAATTTTTCCAGCTCATCTCAAAACAGACCTTTTAAACATAGATCTTATAAAAGAATATAAACTTATTTTCCAGGTAAACTACTATTTACTTTCATTGTGAATCTGAATAATCCTGTTTGCCCAAAGAATCCTTATACCCGAAAATGAAACCTTAGGGGGATTTACCAGCACATTGGGGATTTAGCCCCACTGGGGATTTACCAGTCCACAGGTCGAGGGTCGGTTGCCTGAAATAAAATGAGCCCCTCTCCAGCCACTGTTTTCATTACACTGAGGCCTCCGGTCCCATGTGTAGTTGTAAGCAATACATTCTCAGGCAGTAGAGATGGCGCCCACATGGCAGGTCACAACTCCCTGTGACTCCAGTCCCAGAGGATCCAGAACCCTCTTCTGACTCCCATGGGCACGAGGCACACACCTGGTACACCTCCCATACATGCAAGCTAAACATTTGGACACATCTGTAAGAGGTCTAGTGTGCCCATCAATACAGGAAGATAACGGAAGATAGATTGACGTAGCGCGCTAAGGTTTATCCCTCCCCCGTACCTACTCTTCGGCTTTCTTGAGATGGGATCTTGAAATGGACAGGATCCTGGAACTCTTTACTTGGCTCAGATGAGCCTCATACTCATGGCAGTCCTCCAGCCCTGGCTTTCAACGTGCCAGGATTATAGGTTTATGCCACTATGCCCAGCTTCCATACCATATCCTTGGGTAGAATATCATATCATTTCTGCCTGGTCTGAGCTTGCAATTTAAATGACGGTGTAGTTGGGAATTAAAAATGGTAGGAGTGGGTGAATGGAATTTCATGAAGGGCTAAGGGACTGGAGAGAAGGTTTGTGGGTAAAGAAAACACAACAGGCTTCTCACTACTGGGTGTAACTCCAGCTCCAGGGAACCTGACGCCACCTTCTGGCCACAGTGGGCACTGCATTCATGTGCACAAATCGCCACCCCCCATCCACCCCCCAACACCTGTACGCACATATAACTAAAAACGTTCACAACACAGAAGAATGGAAGCCAAGCTGTAGTTATATATAAGTCACACTTTGAGACTTTAGAATTTGCTTGTTGCTATCCAGAGACTAAACAGAAGATGTAATTGGGATGAAATGAGAAAGCCTTTTGTTTTAAACACATTTGCTGGTTATTCTTGTTACCTATCCTGTAGACATATATTAACATGCTTTACTAAAATAGATCAGGTACCTTTTTAGGTTTCCCACCAAGTGCTGGTTTTCATTTAAAGTAAAAATAAATCAGCTTACTTTTCTATTACACACTTCCAAATTCTAATTATACTATTCTCCGTAGGACAAATCTCGAAGCCTGGCTGTCCACTCTGTGAAAGCATTAATAAACATGGACGACGATATCCTAATGGTCAACACGGGCTCATGGTACACAGTTGCCCACATGTCCATCTTAACAAGTGGTAATACTTCCAAAATATTTGTATGTGGCATCCAATCAGAAGAGAAGTATTCTAACGCGAAGAAACTTTTCACAAAAATGGGATGTCAAAGTATGTGCCAATGTTTACTTGGGGATTAGCATTCCACAGGAATTTAGGAATGTTAAACGTGTTTGCATTTGATTATTTTTTTCTAAGATTTATTTATCTTATATATGTAAACACACCGTTGCTGTCGCTGTCTTCAGACACACCAGAAGAGGGCATCAGATCCCATTACAAATAGTTGTGAGCCACCATGTGGTTGCTGGGAATTGAACTCAGGACCTTTGGAAGAGCAGTCAGTGCTCTTAACCGCTGAGCCATCTCTCCAGCCCCTACTTTTTTTTTTTTTTTTTTTTTTTTTTGTAATATAAACCATGTGGGAACTATCCTTCTAAAACCCTCACAAATCTGCGTGATGTTTAATAGCTCTAGGTTAAAGTAACTAACACCTTGGTATTTCATAAATGAGTTTGATTTTATCTCTGACAGAATGACATCTGACTCCAGGCTTAGCATTTAGTAGATGGAAGATATTAGCATAGGTGCTTACTTGACAAAGAGAACAGGAGAGGATAGACATGAAGACTTTTCATTTTTAGGTTCTCATTGGGTCTGGAAAAGACCACATTTTACTAGAGGTTTAGTGAGGCTGAAAATATCAACAAAATTGTTGACAGACTCACAGAGCCAGAAAGATAAAAGTTGATAATTGCAGGCTTGACCAGGGAAGGTAGCCTGGAAATCTGGGGTTTTATTTGGAACACTGAAGTATACCCTGGGTAGTGACCAGTCCTCGGTTCTCAGGCAACTAGAAGCAACAGTAGAACCCCAAATTCCTTTCATCTTTCTTTTTCTTTTTCTTTCTTTCTTTCTTTCTTTCTTTCTTTCTTTCTTTCTTTCTTTCTCTTTCTCTCTTTCTTTCTTTCTTTCTTTCTTTCTCTTTCTCTCTTTCTTTCTTTCTTTCTTTCTTTCTTTCTTCTTTCTTTCTTTCTTTCCTTCTTTCTTTCCTCTTCTCTCTCTCTCTCTCTCTCTCTCTCTCTCTCTTTCTTTCTTTCTTTTTATTTGTTTTTTTCGAGACAGGGTTTCTCTGTATAGCTCTGGCTGTCCTGGAACTCACTCTGTAGACCAGGCTGGCTTCAAACTCAGAAATCCGCCTGCCTCTGTCTCCCAGAGTGCTGGGATTACAGGTGTGCCCCACCACCACCTGGCCCATCTTAATTTCTAATTGAATTAAGGTGACCCAGGATGTATGGTCTTAGACAGGCCCATGCTACCTGCCATAAGCAGGGTAAATTCTCTCTGGGAAAAAAAATAATTCTAACTTTCCAGTTATCTTCTAAATGTTTCCAAACGTAACATCTAGCACTCAGTCAAAAATAGGCAAAAGCAGGAAGGAGATGACTTAACAATACTAAACTGCAAAGGAAAGAGACCATCATTTTAGCCCTGAGCCTGAGGAATGGTAGATATGAATCAAAGACTAGCTGGAAATGAGATCTACTGAGGATGTGGATACCAGATCTGCCAGCTGTGGACCCTAGCCAGCCAGGACTAATGGTCATGAGCTCGTACGCTAAGCAGGCTACATAAAATAGGTTAATACTGCAGGCATCACGGCATGGCTGCTGAAACACGAAGACAGAGCACAGTGGCCTGCAGGCAGGACCGCCAGCAGTAACCAAGGAGACTGATGGTAAGCTGCAGGATGGGAACTCTAATACAAGCCGAAAGAATATTCTAGAAATACAAAACTGCAGTGTGTACGAGTAAGAAGCAGGGCTGGAGAGATGGCTCAGCCACTAAAGGCTAGGCTCACAACCAAACATATAAGAAGTAAATGGGTTGGGGGCGGGGCTCGTAAGGGGAGACGTGCATGGCGTGTGTGACTCTCTGGATTTGAGTGCCATTTCCAAATAAAAGGGGGGAAACGAGAGGAAAAGAATGGAGAAAATTTTCAGGCTGAGCATGGATACACCCACACATACGCGCACATGCTTAGGAGAGAGGGCCAGGCGTACAAACCAGAACATACTGAAGATGGAAACAAAGGGGAGAAAGACTTATACTTCAGAAAACATTTTTCTACTATGTTGTCTTAGTTTGAGTTTTTACTGCTGTGAAGAGACACCATAACCAAGACAACTCTCATAAAGACAGACATGTAATTGGGGCTGGCTTACAGTTTCAGAGGCTCAGTCCATTATCCATGGCAGGAAGCGTGGCAGCAGGCAGGCGGGCACGGTGCTGGAGAAGGAGCTGAGAGTTCTACATCTTGATCCAAAGGCAACAGGAAGAGACCCAGGAGGGGACAACTTGAGCATAGCAACATACTTCCTCTAACAAGGCCACACCTCCTAATAGTGCCACGCCCCACGGGCCAAGCTCAAGCACATGAGTCTGTGGACCAAACGCATACACTTCATGTATAAAGATGTACAGCAATGGATGTTGTGTTCGGGTGGGTAAAGCGCACAAAGGGGCAGGTAGAGTCTCAACAAGGCCTGCACATACAGCGCTTCCGTTAGGACGGGGGCACCGCTGCAGAATGCTGGGGAATCGGAGATCTCTTTCATAAACCATGTTAGAACACTGGTACTTCATTTCATGACACATCTAGAACCTCGTGGAATATGTTATGGGAGAAATAAATTCATGACCTGGGGAGACAACTTGAGAATTATTCAGTACAATGAATAACACATTGACTATAGAAGACTGGTTAATTGGACACCAGAAAAAAGTAAAAGTTCTGCATAGTAATAAAATAACAAATGATAGAAGTGTATCAATTTTAATCATGATAGATCTTATCTATCATGTTCAAAAATTCTTATGAATTAACAATAAAAACCACATACTTTGGCCTGGTAAGATGATGCCTAGGGTAAAATGACCTTGTGTGATCTGAGTTCTGGAACCTTGACAAAGGTGGAAATAGAAGTTGTCTTCTGACCTCCACTGGTGCATCATGACATGCGTGCACACATGCATGCACATGCATAGCCGGCTCTGTGGCTAAGAGCGTGTCCTACTGCTCTTGCAAAGGACCTGAGCGGTTCTGATCACCCGAGCTGGGCTACTCACGACAGCCTGTCATCTCAGTTCCAGGGAATTCCATACCGTCCTCTGGTCTCTGTGAGCAGCCACACACAGGACATACCCGCATGCATACACATAGCTAAAAAGAAATCTTGAAAAAAGGAAGCAAATCCCTTGAATAACTTTAGGAGGTTAACGGAGAAGAGCAGCTTCCTTTTCTAGCTATGTTGCGTTTAGTTTTGTGGGATTTTAGTTTTGAGGATTTGGAAATGAATATTAAAGAACTATGATCACATGCTGCATTCGGAATTCAGATTTTGAATATTTAACACAAACGGTTTGGTTTTTTGCTGTTTTTTTTTTTCTTCTCAGATATCGAAATACTTCATGAAGCTTTTCTTAACATTGAGTCAAAGGATCACCGGTTACAGAACGTGAAGGTGATCCTGCTGCTGCCGCGATGCTCAAGCCTGGGAGTTAGTAACCCAGTGGAATTTATTTTAAATGAACATGAAGGTACTTGTCTTGGTTTCTAAATTAATGGAATTCATTGATCAATTACTCATGAAGTTAATCATGAAATTCATTGATTTCAAAATTAAACAATGAAATTCATTGATTAATAACTCATACATTTCAGCATCGGAGAATAGATCTTGTTTTTATTTTCTGTATTACTCTTTGGATTGCTTGTATTCATTGTATAAGTGACTTATCTTTCATAAAAACTTGGAGAAAACCATTATTAAATGTTTTCTATATCCCTTTTGAAAAATAGCAATAAAACTAAACATAATTACCATTATGTTTCAATTGTAAGTCAATATTTTAATATTATCAGCTATATTAGTAGGAATTGTCTATGAAAATTTATCTTATTAGAGAATTGATCATAATTTATGAAAGGCACTTAGAATGTTATATTTTAAATGTATATTTTTACTTTTCAAAATTTAGATACAAGTTTACTTCAAGATCTTTCTAAAGGTGGCCTACCAAAGGATAAACTTCAGATTTTCGCTCAGCAGCAATTTGAACAGCTAACACATGCAATGAAATGTAAGTTTATCGTTAGTGCTAGTATATTAAAATACAATGTTAACCTTTGAATCACAGACACACATGTCATTTATTTACCTATTAGAATGAAGCAACAATATGGAAGCCATAAGCAAAATTTCAGTCTTAGTGCCTTCAAATAAAATGTTCATTTCAATCAACTTAGTACATTTTGAAAATATACCATCTCTTTATAGATAGTAAGCATACTAAGTTTAATATTAGAAACTCAGGGCCGGGCGTGGTAGCTCACGCCTGTAATTTCAGCATTTGGGAGGCAGAGGCAGGCGGATTTCTGAGTTCGAGGCCAGCCTGGTCTACAAAGTGAGCTCCAGGACAGCCAGGACTACACAGAGAAACCCTGTCTCAAAAAAAACCACACACACACACACACACACACACACACACACCAAAAAAAAAAAGAAACTCAGTTATTTAGCATAATTTAATAATTTTAATGATGAAGGAAAATAATCCATACCACTATAACTTTACATTGTTTGTTTACAGTCTTGCTGGGTATCCCAGGCACGGCTGGAGCTTTTGTTGCTCTGGCCTCAGTCTTCCGGCTGGGATGATGGGTGGATGCCGCGGTCCCCAGCTCAGCATCGTACATCCTCACCTTCCCTACTCCGCCTCAGACTTCTCGTGGTGTACTTCTCTTGTCATTGGTCATCCCTGACAACTCCCCCACAGTCCATTAAACAGTTTTTACATATGCATGTAACTTATTTAGACAGGCTCTCACACTCCAACCAAGCCTGGAGCTGTCTTCATACTCGCATACTGAGTTCGGGGGATAAAGAGTTCGCATCGCCAAGCCTCTTGTCTGTCCTCCTCTTCCACTCTGGCTCTTTGGAACATGAATTAACAAGAATCCCCTATATTGTAGCTTCTCCAAGTTAAAAGGTAGAAAACAGATGTTATGGACCTCCTCTTACCAGGCCTGCCCCTCCCACCCGCGCCTGCCCCTCCCACCCGCGCCTGCCCCTCCCACCCATGCCCGCCCCTCCCACCATCCCTGCTCTTTCCCCATACTATCATTCCAGCTAATGTCTTATCAGTAGACTTCCAGGAACGTTGTACTGTAATATACACTGGGGACTAGCCACTTCCACTATTGTCACTATGTTCACCCAAGCACTATACACTAGGATAACCTGACGGACTTAGTTTGTCCACTGACTTCCACCCCTGTCCTCTACAGTCTCAGCAGGTGGCATGAAGTTGTTAAACAGGTTTCAAGCAGGGTGAAAAAACACAGTCCATCTAGTGGTCTAAAATTCACAGTTCGGAAGGTGCTCTAAACTGCCGAACTACCTCTCCATTCCCAAGACTGCATTTTCTGACTTCATCCCCACACCTCTGTGACAGATTGAATATGCTTGGCCGGGAAAGTGGCACTATTAGGAGACATGGCCTTGCTGGGGTAGGTGTGGCCTTGCAGGTGGAAATGTGTTCCTGTAGGGGTGGCCTTTGAAAACCTCCTTCTAGGTTACTGGAAGTCAGTCTTCTGTCTGTCTTCAGATTCAGATGTAGAACTCTCTGCTCCTTTTCCAGCTGTAGGCCTGCCTAGATGCTGCCATGCTCCCACCATGATGAGAATAGGCTGAACCTCAGAACCTGTAAGCCAGCCCCAATGAAATGTTGTCCTTTATAACAGTTACCTTGGTAATGGTGTCTCTTCACAGCAATAGAAACCCGAACTAAGACAGAAGTCGGTACCAGGGACTGGGGTATTGCTGTGATAGGCCTTCTGTTTTGCAGGAATGTGGATTTTTGGGACTTTGGAAGGCAGTGAAATGCTTTAAGGGGGACTTAATATGCCATCCTGGTAGGAATATGGAAGACATTGGTGCTGAGGGTGATTTGAACTGTGGGGGCCGGGCTCAAGAGTTCTCAAAGGAGCACAATGTTAGCATGTACTCTAGAGACTGTCCTTGCAATATTTTGGTGAAGACTGTGACTGCTTTTTGCCCTTGTCTGAAGTCTGATTGAGGCTAAAGTGAAAAGATTCAGATTGATAGCATTGACAAAGGAAGTCTCAAACAATCCTAATTTAGACTTTATCCTGTGTGTTCAGTCTTATGAAGAGAGAGTTTTGATCAAGCACAACAAGCTTAGAAAGGAAAAATACAAAATGTATATTTTGAGTAATAAAAGAGCACTAGAAAGTACAATGAAAAGCCGGGCGTGGTGGTGCACGCCTGTAATCCCAGCACTTGGGAGGCAGAGGCAGGCGGGTTTCTGAGTTCGAGGCCAGCCTGGTCTACATAGTGAGTTCCAGGACAGCCAGGACCACACAGAGAAACCCTGTCTCGAAAAACCAAAAAAAAAAAAAAAAAAAAAAGAAAGTACAATGAAGCTATGTCCTATGTTCAAGGAGATAAACAGATTAAGGGAGTGGTGACCTCCCGGTAAGTTCCCATCCAGCTAAGCTTACTGTTGACTTGGGTTATTGTTTTCATTTGAACTCTTGAATTCTTTGAACTCAGAATGAACTACAATTCAGCCTAAAAAGAAATGGACGACACAGTCTTTTGATCCAAAATTTGAGGAATAGGGTCCATGAAAAACTTAGACCCAGGCATGGTGGTACACACCTTTAATCCCAGGAGACAGAAACAAGTAGATCTCTGAGTTCAAGGCCATCCAGGTACAGAGCAAGTTCCAGGTAGAGAAAAGCTTAGGTCCAGGCTTGGTGGTACACACCATTCATTCCAGCAGTCAGGAGACAGAACCATGTAGAGCTCTTGAGTTCAAGGTCAGTCTACAAAGCAAGTTCCATGACAGCCAAGTTTAGGCAGTGAAGGAGTTGGAAAACAGAAAGCTGGTGATGATGTAATAGAACAAGGGGGCCATGATCCAGCTCCAATAAGCCGCAGAACTCCACAACTTCAGCCTTGTGGCTCAGGCTTTAGAGTCAAGAATAGAGGGGGACTACTGGGACCATTGATGCTGGTTACCTGGAACTAAGAACTTATCGGTGATTGAGAAGAGACCAGTGAGCCGGGCGGTGGTGGTGCATGTCTTTAATCCCAGCACTTGGGAGGCAGAGACAGGCAGATTTCTGAGTTCCAGGCAAGCCTGGTCTAAAGAGTGAGTTCCAGGACAGCCGGAGCTACACAGAAAAACCCTGTCTCCAAAAAACAAACAAACAACAACAACAACAACAAAAAAAAAAAAAAAAAAAAAAGAGACCAGTGTCACTGAGGTGAAATCTTCTGGGAACTATTTTTTGAGGGCACAAAAAAGCTGTGTTCCAGAGATAGCCAACATTGTACCTCATGCTGCAGCTGGATTTGGTAATGTGTAAGAATTACCCAGGTGGTCCTGGTTTTGATGGCCCAGGACTGAAGAGATCATGTAAAGAAGTTGAGTTTTGGCACCATGAAGAGAGCCTATGAGAGGCTATTGACAAGCCTAGCTGCAGTGGAAGATCTCACAAATTGGAGATGCCAGTACCATGGGATGACCACCAAGAACAGCAGCAGCAATGGAGTGGAGTCTACCTGAGTCAGGAGTATCACAGAGGACAGAGCTGAAGAAGCAACACCAGCCCTTTGGAAGAGCCCAGAAGATCATGTGTGGATCCCAGACACTGGAAGAAGCAGCAGCTGTGAAGTTGATGTTGCCTTGGAGACCCCAAGATGTTAGAGATGCCTGAGCTGTAGGATACCAAAGTTGCTAACAGGGAGTGAAGCCAGCCCAAGGGAAGGAGTTGTGCTGTGGCCATCAGCGTGAGAGGAGCTGGACCTCAGACATGGAGAGGCAGAGTTTGGAGTTTGCCCAGCTGGTTTTTGATCTTGCTTTTGTCCAAGATTTCCACAGTATGTCATTTTGGAATGGTAATGTATATCCTGTGATGTCTGAGGTATGCGATCTGCTTTTTGATGTTGATTTTATATTGGATTACAAGTTAAGTGATTGGACGAATCTCAATTCTTTGAACTTTGGACTTTTAAACATTGTTGAGACTGTGATAGACTATGGGGACTTTTGAAGTTGGACTAAATGTATTTCCGCATTATGCTATGGCTAGGTATGGCCCCCGTAGACTCATGTGTTTGAACGAAACTATGGGGGTCAGGGTAAAATATTTTGGTTTGAATATGCTTGGCCCAGGGAGTGGCACTATTAGGAGGTGTGTCCTTATAGGAGTAGGTGTGGCCTTGTTGGTGGAAGAGTGTCACTGTGGGGTGGCCTTTGAGACCCTCCCCCTAGTTTCCTGGAAGTCAGCCTTCTCCTGTTTCTTTCGGAACAAGATATAGAACTCTCAGCTCCTTCTCTGCCACCATGTCTGCCCGATGCTGCCGTGCTTCCCAGCATGGTGATAATGGACTGAACCTCTGAATCTGCAAGCCAGTCCCAACTAAATGTCGTCCTTTATAAGAGTTGCCTTGGTCATGGTGTCTTTTTAAAACAATGGAACCCCTAAATAAGACAGCCTCTCTCCTCACTTCCTGTAACCTGATCAGATGGGCCCTGACAGTCTTTGAAAAGCCAGTCCCTCTTCCCAGTCAGGGCTGTTCCTTTTCTTAGGGAGTTCAGATTGACGCCCTCTTCTCCATCTCTGTGCACAGTCTTGTAGATCAGCAGTGGCTTCCCTCTGAAGCGGTTACCCACCCACTTCATTGCATCTCCTAAATTGTTTTCCTAATCATGTTTTACTTTTGTTAAGTCTCTGTAAGGATTAAAGAAACAAACAAAATAAGTTCCACAGGGGCAGGACTTTTGTTTTTGTTTTTCACTGAGGATCACAAAACCCAGGGAAGTGTTTGTCACGTGGTAGGTGCTCAGTATGAATATGAGTGTGCCACAGGTCACGGTGGTGCCTTGTTTTGAGTAATCTTTCCAGGTTCACAAAGCAGAAGAAACAGAATTACAATTCCCATCAATATCTGTCTATCTCTACTGTCTTTTTTTTTTTACTAATTAGGTAATATAGCTTATGGAGGGATGTCTGCTCATGATAATGTACAGTATTTATTTCTTTGTGTATGGAACTAGATTAATCACAATGATTGAATTCTCATTTTTTTTGTACAATCTAGCTGGATTTACATTATTTACTGTCATTGCTTACCTTACTAATACAAGCTCCTTATTAAAGGAGAGCCATCCAGGGGGACAGTGAGGGGTCACAGCGGGTAAGGGCACGTGCCTCTGAGCCTGACGAATTCAGTGCCTGGGACTCCCATGGCTGAAGGAGAGGATACGTTTCCACAAGCTGTCCTCTGACTTCACACACACACACACACACACACACACACACACACACACGTAATTTTTAAATTAAAGAATAAAATAAAGGGGAGATACTCAAGCACCGGTAGAAATCATTTCGTGACTATTTGGTGGTATGCATTGGGTCACCCTACTGATTTTTTTCTTCTTCCAATACAGTTGCCAAAGTTCAGGCAATTGTCTATTGTACATGTTCTGTTTCTGAAGAGGAAAATGAAGACGTTGTTAAGAAAGCACTGGAATGCCAAAGCCCAGGGATTAAAATACAACCTTACAGGTAAGGAAGGGACTCTAAACCACCGCCAAGCAAAGACTTGAAAATGACAGTATGAATTTTGGAGTTATATAAATACATTATAGTTTTTGCTATAATTTAATATGACTAAACAGTCTAAAATCTTATAGATTTAAAGTAGATGCCCCACAGCTTATGAATGAACCCTTAGACAGTTTTATGTGTGTAGTATGTGTATGTGCACACGCGCGTGTACGTGCGCGCGCACACACACACACATGCAGATGTTGAAGGATGACTTGTAGGAGTCATTTCTCTCACCACCATGTGGGCCCCAGGGTTTGAACACAGAGCACCAGGTTTGGCAGCTAGCACTTTCACCCTCCGAGGCATAGTTGTATTATACGTTTTTGTTATTGTTAACGCTAAAGGCATTTGACTTTGGCTTTGTTGATTCCTGAATAAACTAGGTCCAAATTTCATATCTTTCTTAGATACATATATTACCCTTCCAAGGAAAGTTATACAAAATATTTTTAGAAAGTAGACAGAAGCCGGGCGTTGGTGGCGCATGCCTTTAATCCCAGCACTTGGGAGGCAGAGGCAGGCAGATTTCTGAGTTCGAGGCCAGCCTGGTCTACAGAGTGAGTTCCAGGACAGCCACGGCTATACAGAGAAACCCTGTCTCGGAAAAAAAGAAAGAAAGAAAGAAAGAAAGAAAGAAAGAAAGAAAGAAAGAAAGAAAGGAAGGAAGGAAGGAAGGAAGGAAGGAAGGAAGGAAGAAAGAAAGAGAAAGAAAGAAAGAAAGACAGAAAATTGGATGTGTATTATCTTAAGCACTTTTAGTGTACCCACTGGGAAATCAGTTTAAAAAAAAAAATGCCAGGGGTGTCTATGACAGCTTCAAGATAAAATACTTGCAGTAAGGTTTGGAAAGAGAGAGCATTAGTACTGCAGCCTGAGCTGGGTGTGATGGCTCACGGCTTAGTGTCCTGCCCTTGTAAGGCTGAGGAAAGAGGGTTGCCAGCCTGGGCTACATAGAGACCTATCTCAAAAAAAAAACAAAAACAAAAACAAAAACAAAAACAAAAACAAAAACAAAAACCAGTGCTGAGGTCTGGGGATATAGCTCAGTTGTGGAACACCTGCCTAGAGTACTCGAGGTTCTTGGTTTAATCTCCAGTGCTGCCCAAAACAAACAAGCAAAACAAGCAAACGCTAAATAATACAAAACAAATACAGCATGCACTGTGGATATCAAGAACTCACTCCAAGAGTAAGTTTTGTAAGACTAATTAGTTTCTCAAGTCTGTGATGATGAATTAAGCATCTATTTTCCCTGTGCTTTCTCCTTCGGAATCTTAATGTGTATACAGTCTGCTCTGTCCTCCCAACCAGATACTTTCCGGTTTTTCATTTCACAGGCTGACAAGTTCATCACACAACACTGCCTCTCTTAGTGACTTTCCATTCTTACTTAGAAGCTTCTGTTGACAGCTGTCCTTGTTAGAGTTTCTATTGTTTTGAGGAAACACCATGAATAAGTACAAGTAGGGGAGGAAAGGGCTTATTTGACTTAACTTCCACATCATTAACTAGCCCAACAGGGCAGGAACCAGGGAGCAGGAGCTGATGCGGAGGCCATGGAGGGGTGCTGCTTACTGACTTGCTCATCATGGCTTGTCTAGCCTGCTTTGTTATAGATTCCAGTACTTAGAGAACTCAGGGATAGCACCACTCACCAAGCTGAGCTCTTCTTCTTCAGTCACTGGTTAAGAAAATGTCCTAAAGGCATTTTCTCAATGGAAATTCTTCTGGGAAGTGTTTCCTGAGAGTACACAAAAGGAAGCTGTGTTTCAGAGGCGGTAGAGGTTGTGCCCCCTGCTGGCAGCTGAACTTGATAGTGTAAGAGTCACCCAAGGGCTACTAAGAGGTTTCGAAGGCATAAAGGGGTAACGGAGAGCAGCTGAGGCTTGGCACCAGGTAGAGGGCTGGGAGAGGCTGTTCACAATGCCTTGAGGCATTTTCTCAGTGGAAACTCTCTCTTTTCAGATGACTAGTTTGTGTCAGCTGACATAAAAGTAGCCAGCTCAACTGACCCCTTGCCAACTTGACATACAAAAATATCACTGTTAAGTCATAACCTTTCCTTTCTTGTTCATCCGAATCACACATGAGTACCAACATTACAATATAAACATTAAATATTGAAAGTTCCACAGTCATTAAAATTTTAAACACTTAAAAAGTCAGACTCTTTAAAATATTCAGTCTCTTTTAAAATCCTTGTCAAACTCTTAAAGTCTTTGTAAAACGCCAAAATCTCTATAAAAGTTAGGGTCTCTCAACTGTGAACTCCAGTAAAATCAAAATTAAGTTAAATATTTTCTCACTTCAAGAAGGAAAAACTAGGGCACACTCACCATCTGAACAAAGCCAAACCAACAGTGTAAATAACTCAATGTCCAACATTTTGGGACTCACTCACATCTTCTGGGCTCCTCCAAGGGGCTCGGGTCACTTCTCCAGCTCTCCCGACCGCAGCACACAGAGCTTGTCTTCTAAGCTCAGCCAAGGCTCCACTCCACTGCTGCTGCTTTCTGGGCCATTGTACTGGCATCTCCAAAATGCTAGGGTCTTCGGCTGCAACCGAGCTGCCCTTTTGTGAACAGCCTCTCCCAGCCCTCTACCAGCTGCTCTCCGTTACCCCTTTATGCCTTCGAAACCTCTTAGTAGCCCTTGGGTGACTCTTACACTATCAAGTTCAGCTGCCAGCAGGGGGCACAACCCGCCTCTGAAACACAGCTTCCTTTTGTGTGCTCTCAGGAAACACTTCCCAGATTTCACCTCAGTTAATGATGGTCTCTTCTTAATCATCACTGCCCAAGTCAGCTCCAGCTGACTGACAGCCATTGTCTCAGTAAAGCGAAGGTTTCACTTCAGGGGTTCTGGTCTTTTGTTAACCACCGCTGATTCTTCAGCCCAGATGACCAGAACCACAGAATCTTAATCCGAAATAGTAAATATGCACGGGTTGATCATCTTAAGTAACTTAAACTTCTCTCTGGGATTTCTCAGGCCTTCATTGTCTACATTTCTCTCAATAATCTTTTCTCCAGGGTTTCCATAAAACAGTTCATCAAAGCTTTAACTATTCAATGGATTTTCCAGCTGAAAAATTTAAAATTCCTCCACAACCCTCCCCAACAAACATGGTCAGGTCTGACACAGCAGTATCACATTATTTTGGTACTAATTTCTGTCCTATTTAGGGTTCCTAGTGCTGTGCTGAAACATAACTGAAAGCAGCTTGGGGAGGAAGTGATTTATTTGACATACACTTCCACATCATCGTCCGCCATTGAAGGAAATTAGGGCAGGAACTCAAAACAGGCAGGAACCAGGAGGCAGCAGCCACGGAGGGGGTGCTGCTGACCGGCTTGTTCTCAGAGATTGCGCAACCTGCTTTCTTAGAGAATTTAGGACCACCAGCCTAGGGATGGCACCACCCACAGTGACCTAGATCCCCCGCCCCCCATCAATCACTAATTAAGAAAATGTCCTAAACTGGATCTTATGGAGGCATTTTCTCCATTGAGGGTCCCTCCTTTTTAGATGACTCTAGCTTGTGTCAAGTTTACATAAAACTAGCCAGCATAATAGTTGGCAGTCAACCACAAGTCCTGAGAGTCCTGAGTGTCATAGTAGCTAAATCAAATTACCATCTACTGACAAAGAGCTCACAAGGGACATCATCAAATCAGCGATTGCACATGTATGGTTCTTGACTCATTAGGGGGTAAGATTTTTGAGAATATAATACAGCAAAAGTGAAGTGATATTTGTGTTTAAAGACACAAATTTGTGTTTAAAGACAAAGACAGTAATTCGCATTCTAGATTGGCCTGATATTTAAGCTCCGGTTGGAAGGTATATATATATTCAAGAAGCTTGCAGCTACTTGTGGACACAGTCAAAAGTAGCTACGGGACATATACTATATGTTCTGTAGTAAACATTCTTTTTATTTTATTTTATTTTTTTTTGGTTTTTTGAGACAGGGTTTTTCTGTGTAGTCCTGGCTGTCCTGGAACTCACTCTGTAGACCAGGCTGGCCTCGAACTCAGAAATCTGCCTGCCTCTGCCTTCCAAGTGCTGGGATTACAGGCGTGCGCCACCATGCCCGGCAACATTAATTTTTTTAAAATTACATTTATTTACTTATTCTGTGTGTGTGTATGTGTGTGTGTGTGTGTGTGTGTGTGTGTGTGTGTGTATGTATGTGTGTGTTTTGTATTATGTGTGCCACAGTGTGGACATAAAGGTCAGAAGACAACTTGTCAGAGATGGTCCTCTCCTTTCACAATGAGGGTCAAGGGTATCAGGTCATTAGGCTTGGTGGCAGGCACCCTTAACCTCTGAGTCATCTCACTAGCCTAAGAATCACTTCCTAATACTCCAGTGTGGTCGCCCACCTATTGCTTATATTTCCTTTGACTGGCCCCAACTATTTGGTTCATTTTGGACTTGAGCTACCTTGATATTAACTACAGGCCTGTGAAGGTGCTTTACCAAATCACATCTCACGTGTAGGCTGGGGGGATTGCCCAATGGGCAGCGTGAGTGAGGGAAGAGCATAGGGTCCCCCAGCACCCTTGTAAAAAGATTTGTGTGGCTGCCCATGGCCATAGTCCCAGTACAAGCATGGTGGGCAGGAGGACAAGTTAGAGATAGGAAGAGACCATGATTTTGCTAGCCAGTCAGTCTAGTTAACCATGAACTCCAGGTTTAGATAGAGACTGTACCTCAGGAAAGGTGTGTGTGTGTTGGGGGGGGGCACAACAATAGAGGCCAATGCCAATCTCTGGCCCTCCTAGATGCATTGTTTGGACATGCCCCCCTCCATACATGTGCAAACATGCACACACGCGCATGCGCACTCAAGAGTGCGTGCACACACGCACACGCACACACGCACACACACACACAGATCTAATGTGGTAGAAGTATTAATCTAAAAAGAATTCTTTAGGACTGGAGAAAGGGCTCAATATTTAAGAGCCAGGTTCCATTCCCAGTACCCACATGGTGGCTCACCAGTCAGCATAGCTCCAGTTCCAGGGACCTCAACACCTTCTGACTTTGGTGGGCTTGAGAATGATCATGGCACACATACTTACCCTCAGGCACATACACATAAAACAAATAGAGCAATTTTTAGGAGAATATCTTAGATACAATCTTTTTTTTCCAGTTTGATTTATAGTCTAGATTTCTCCAGCACAAAAGAGTGCGTATAGTTCAATTTTTTTTTCCCCGAGACAGGGTTTCTCTGTGTAGTCCTGATTGTCCTGGAACTCACTCTGTAGACCAGGCTGGCCTCGAACTCAGAAATCCGCCTGCCTCTGCCTCCCAAGTGCTGGGATTACAGGCGTGCACCACCACGCCCGGCTTTATAGTTCAAATTTTAATTATCATTGCCACGTTATCCAACTAATAGCCACTTAAAATTGTCTTTATTTTATGTCTCTGAGGGGTCACCTGCATATATGTGCACCACATGTGTGCCTGGTATTGGCAGAGGCCAGAAAGGGTCGGATCCTGTGGGTCTGGAGTTGTGGGTGGTTGTGAGCTGGTGTGTGTGCAGAGCCCAGGGCCCCTTCAAGAGCAGCAAATGCTCCAGTCCCCCAAATGCTCATTTTCACAAATGTGATTCCCGTGGCTTTAGATATGCTGAGTTTTATTAGCTGCACATCTTTACCAATCTGAAGGTGAGAAGATTCACTTTTCTTGTTGATGAAACTTGAGTTTATCTATTTCTTTTTCATTAATTTATATATTTGCTTTACATCCTGATCGTGTCCCTCCACATCCGTCTTTCCGTCCAGGCCTATCCTTGCAAATCCCTCCCCCTCCCCTTTTTCTTCTCTCCACAGATGGGGAAGCACCCCTTGGGTGACCCATCCTGGGACATCCAGTCAAAGCAGGACTAAACACACCCTCTCCCACTGCGGCCCAACCAGGCAGTCCAGTTAGGGGAAGGAGATCCAACAGCAGGCAACCGAGTCAGACAGCCCTGCTCCAGCCGTGAGAGGACCCGGATGAGCACCAGTCTGCACATGAGCTATAAATGTGTAGGGCTAGGGCTAGCCCATTGCGTGCTCTTTGGTTGGTGGTTTAGTCTTTGCAAGCCCCCATAGGCACAGGCCAATTGACTCTGTAGGTCTTCTTGTGATGTCCCTGACCTCTTCAAGTCACTCGATTCTGTCCCCCGCTCTTCCACGAGACTCCTGGAGCACCACTACCTGATGTTTGGCATCTGCTGTGGATGAACCCTCCCAGGAGAGTTATGCTAGGTGCCTGCCAGCAAGCATAACAGAGGATCATTAACAGTTGTCAGGGTTGGCTGGCTTACAGAGGATGGGTCTCAAGTTGGGGCAGCCATTGGTTGGCTGTACCCTCAGTCTCTTTATTCCTGTGCATCTTGGGTTGAAGGTTTTGTGGGTGGGTTGATATCGCCCTCCCCCCACGGGAAGTCCCCATTCAGTCTCCAGATTCCCCACTGGCAGGAGTCTCATCTAGAGTCACTCCATAGACTCCCACACACTGGGGCGCCTTCCCTATCCCAGGTCTCCGGCTACTCCCAGAGATGCCCCCCATTGCTGTTCTCACTCCCAGCCCCCTGCCACACCCCTTCTCCCCACACCTGATCCCCATCCCCATTACCCTCCTCACCCCCTCTTCCACCCAGTCCCCTCCCTCTATCCACCTCCAATGGACATTTTGTTTCCCCTTCAATTTGGGTGATATTTTCAAGTTCCATCCATTTGCCCGCAAATTTCATAAGGTCTTTGTTTTTAATAGCTTTAAATCAAGATGATGTAAACCATCTAAACAGTTCTCTAAGAAAATAAAAGCAGTCATTAAAAATCTCCCAACCAATAAAAGTCCAGGGCCAGATGGTTTTAGCGCAGAATTCTACCAGATTTTCAAAGAACTAATACCAGTACTCCTCAAACTATCTTACAAAATAGAAACAGAAGGAATATTGCCAAACCCATTCTATGAGGCCACAGTCACCCTGATACCTAAACCACACAGACAACAAAGAAAGAGCATTTCAGACCAATCTCCCTTATGAACACTGATGTGTTTATCTATTTCTGAGGCCACCCATGTTTCCAGTTTACTAAGCCACACAGTATATGGAGTAAAGAATGGAATTCTAGAATAGAAGCCTTCAAAAATTGTTTAGAAAACAAATAACTCTTAACATCTAAAATTTTCATTATAAGTTTAGATAATTGTAAAAATATTTTTTTCTGGAATATTTATTATTTTCAAAATATTGTGCATAGGTTTTAAAATTTTTTTAATTCAAAAAATTCTATTAAGTATTTGGATTTACATAAGCTTTGTTATTTGACTTGTGGAAAAATGATAAACTTACGACTTGTTTTATAAAACCAGCTTTCATTTTCAAAATCGAATTTGCCTTGTCAAAGAAGTCTTGTTTTATTCTTCAATTCAAATGAACATGTTAATATGATTTTGTGGCTTATAAACTTTAACCTAAGATACACAGAAGTAAAGATTAAACATGAATAAAAGAAACTCTGTCTTTAGGGAATGATTGAGAAAAATGGAAGAGATCTCGGCTAGAACCCGGCTCAGCACCTGGCCCCATCGAGCCCAGGGCAGTCAGTGACCCGTGGACACCCGACCCCTCCACTCGGGAAGGGGGCGTTACCAATAGGAAGGTGTGGGCAGTGTCAGTTACTTGTGGAGCCCGTGGTGGAGAGGCTCCGTGCTCTATCGGTAGTTGCTGGCAATCCTCTGCATTTAGCGAGTAGCCAAGTCTCCACCTCTGCGTCCACACAGACACTTCCCTGTGCTCTGGCCTTTCTCTTCTTTCAGGCACTCACTCCTAGATTTAGTGCTCTCTAACTCTGCGTGGGTCTGCTCTCCAGCAAGGCCTCCTCTTGAGGTTTTGAGTAAACTTAAACTTTGGCAGGACGGGGAGGGAGGGTTGCTGTCCACCACACCACAGTCGATTCTGTGGTTTCCCAGAATTTACCCTTCTCATTGGCCAAAGACACTTTACTCCACATCTCCAAAGGTCTTTATCTATTTCAAGAGCAATTATAAATCCACATTCTCATATAATGCCAACTTAAAAAAAAATCCCAAATGTCACTATCTAAATCAAGACACTGGGAGACACTGGGAGATATCCTAAATTTAAAGAATTTTGTCATAAGCTGGAATTCCAAAACCATCTTTTGGGGATAAATTCTGAAAGATGACTCATCTAATCTTATTTATGAATTACTACTACTTTTAGAATGAATGATTATAGCTAAATATAATAGCATCTTAAACATGTATTGAATATTCAGTATGTGTCAGATGCTCTACTAGGTACCAGCAATTTATCAGTGAATTGAAACTAAGAATCTTCATATTGATGTTTGGAGATGAACATTCTACATTGATAAAAAGAATTGATTTCATTGAGTATTCTTTATACAAAAGTGCATAAAAATTGAAAGGCAATTTCTGTTTGCATAAAGAACGCACCTCGGCTGTCTCAAAATGGCTGGGACCAGAAGCACCCAGTTTGTAGATGTTTAGATGTTGGGACCAGAAGCGCCCAGTTTGTATATGTTTAGATGTTGGGATATTTGTACATACATACGGTATTGGGAGGGGGACAGAAGGCAAGTTTGTGCACAGAGTTCACTTACATTTCATATGCATCTTATACAGAAAGCTGAGAGTAATTTTTGACAATATTTTAACATACTAGTGTTTTGAGTGTGATATGACACCTGAAGTCAGGTGTGGAATTTTCTACTGTGGCAACAGCTGGCTGGGAGCGGTAGGGAGAATCCTTAATCCCAGAACGCTGGAAGCAAAGGATATGTTTGCTTGAGGCTAGCCTGGTTTACATAGTTCTAAGCTAGCCAGGGCTGCAGAGTGAGACCCTGTCTCAACAAACAAACAAAAAATGGATTTGTGTACACAAAATCCCTCCTCAGGATGGGTTGGCAGGCTGAGAGAACAGCCAGCCTGCAGAGTAAGTCCCACTGTTACCTGCTCTAACACTCTACGGTGAGTTATTTGAGGTCACATGTGTCTACCCCTTTCCCAAGTGATACGTCCTTATTCACTGTTGTCCCAGTCACACAGGAAACATGTGCTGAGCACAGGGTGATTTTCAGGCTGCCGGTGATCTTTTATAAATAAACTTGCTTTTAAATGAGAAACTAAATTTCAAAAAGAAAATTATAAAGACTAGGAATTAAAAGTTTTTCTATTTGCGTTAGAAAGTCTTATATAGAGTCGGGCGGTGGTGGCGCACGCCTGTGATACCAGCAGCACTCTGTGAGGCAGAGGCAGGCGGATTTCTGAGTTTGAGGCCAGCCTGCTCTACAGAGTGAGTTTTAGGACAGCCTGGGCTACATGGACTCTCGTGTCTCTTAGGCTGACCTCAAACTCACTGTATAGTTGAGATGGCCTTGCTCTTTGTCTGTGTGTATGTGTAGTGTAGTGTTGAACTTTGTGTGTGTACGCGCCTATTTTGATAACACATTAATCTTGGCCCAGCTATTTAGAGACTTTGGACATGTAATAAATTATGAGCTCATATGAAATATTGAGCTTTCAACTTAAAATCGGGGGAAAGACAGCATCAGCATGTTTTCTTATTTGAGTTTTCTTTTTCCTTGAGTGACTGGCTTTGCGGAGTGCCCCCTGCCTCTCTGTGTGAGGCGCCATCCTAACTGTTGAATGTTTCTCTCCCGCTGCAGACTCAGCCCTCCTGTTCTGCCTCTGTGCTCCTTAAAAGAGATAGAACTGTCTATGGACAGATTCTTCAGACTGGAACCATCTGATATTACCAATGGCTGTTTCCTTTCTATCTTAACAAGAGAGGTAAGAAGGAAGAAAGCTCCTAACCCAAGACACATTTCGGAATCGAAAACGACAAACTCCCATCAGGGGGACCCTCTTTGAGACCATTTGGCTTGGTCGTATTTCACAAGTGGTCGAAAGGCAAGAACAGGATTATTATCCGCCTGCCTCTGCCTCCCAGAGTGCTGGTGTCACAGGCGTGTGCCACCACCGCCCAACTCTATATAAGACTTTCTAACGCAAATAGAAAAACGTTTAATTCCTAGTCTAATTCTCTGTTCTTCATGAGTCCCCCAGTGTCCCCCCCTGACTTGCCCTCCACCCCCGCCTCTCCCAGAAGTCTGGCCTACTGTCTAGTGTATTCCCTAATCCAGAAGAAATAAGCAACAGGATTCTTACGAGGTTTGTAAATGGTGAACCAAGAAAAAGTTATTTGCTGGGGCTTCTGAGTTATGTTAGGAACTAAGGCTTAAAAACCATTTACTTTAATATGTCTTATTTTTTCACTAAATAACTGATAAATATTTAAAATTTGCACAGCAACGGCGACCCCCTCCTACACTAACAACTGCCTGCTTTCATTGCAGCGAGACCCGTCCGAGACAGTGTCAGTGAAAGACGTTCTGGCCAGGGCGGCAGCCAAAGGTCTACTGGAAGGGGTTGAGGTTGGGAAGGCACTCAAACGGGACAAGAAGAGGAAAAAAGCAAAAGCAGTCCTGCCCAGAGCCCCTCACCACGTGGACCCACTTCGTGACCATACTTTGGCGGTTGGTAATGATGCCAGCAGCATCCAAATGAAAATCACCGAGTTCCTGCATCGAGAAAGCACAACAGCTACTGGGGCAAAAACACCCCTCCCAGCCAAAACTGTGCAAGTGGGCGCCTCCTCCCAGATCAAGAGGCCCAGCAAGCCTTTATCCACCCCACTGGTGAGGAACGCTTCCAGGCCGGTAGAAAGGCCAACAAACTTTGGGAGAACTCGGCCAGAAGGCAAAGTGATCCCCCTGAAACCGGTTGAAATCGTTCTGCCTCCAGTGATGTTCCCGCTGAGTCCCCAGGGGCCCAGGTTTCAGATGCCAGCCACCCATTTCTATTACCGCTTCATTGGATCAAAGGTTGGTGCGTCTGGCCGTTTCACATCTTCAATACCCAGAAGAAAGGAGAAGGTTAAGGAGAGAGCACCTTCCTCCCTCGTCAGGCACCCTAGACCATGGCTCTGACTGTGTGGCCCCCCCCTCCCCCCGTGGCAGGGTGGCTGGGCGTTGCTCACATTTAGACACTGTTACACAAGATACTGGTGCTTTTGGTCACTTAGTATCCTCTAAAGCAATATAACCTCCAGAGAGAGAATGAAGACAGATGAGGAGTGACACTGGAGGGGGGCTGAGTTAAGTTAAGGTTTCATCAGCTCAGTGCTCATTTGTTTTAGAAGTCCAGTTGTAGACTGGGTCAGCTGTTAGACCTCGCCTCACTCTTGGGAGGTTTGGAGTGTGGGAGGAGCATGCTGTCTTACCTGGAGGGAACCTAGGACCCCTTCCAGGAGGCTGGTGCAGACTTGACTGAGGGGTTGGTAGAAAATCCTGAGACACTTGACTCTCACCTGAGGCCAGCCTTTTCCTTAAGCATCCTACTGTTCCTGAGCAGGGCATGGCAGGAGGTTCTCTAGTGGGCTGAGCTTTGAGAAGAGCAGAAAGCATAGGAAATCCAAGCGCCAGATGTGCACAGTCCAGTTGTCCATTTAGAAAATGTTTCTGGAGAATCTCCAGAATGCCAAATAGTCTGAGCAGGGCAATCCCTCCCTCCCTCCCTTCTGCTTATGCCAAACCCTGTTGGACAAAGGAGAGTGAGCCAGTTTCCACCCAAGGATTCTTATTCCGAGAAAGAGGTCTGTCGAGCAGAAGCGACATATCGTTGAAGAAACTCAGAGGTTTCTGATACTATGCAAAGATCAGGTGGCACAGGTCACCTCAAGGGAGCAGAGGGACCAGACCCTGGTAACTCATTTCCGATGCACAGTTAGAATATATTGTAGCACTATGTTAATTACATTAAACGCCAATGACTCTTAGCTATATTAACCATTGCCTAGCAATATTGACATGATTATCATTTCTGGGTCTGATTTTTTTCATCATGGCAACAGAAATTGTTTGACATTAAATAAAGTTATGATTGCAATTCTTATTTTTTTTTTTTAAAAGTTCAGACACATTCAGAGTTTGAATGTAAAGTTTTATCTTCAGAATCCAACTGCCAAGACGGGGGAGTCCTAAAGGCCCAGCTCAGGTAGCAGGACTCCAGGAGGCCGGTCTGTCTCGGCCCCAGTGGTCTTTTTTTGTTGTTGTTTTGTTTTGTCTCACTTGAGGTGGGAAGGACAGAGGATTGGTGGGTTTGATTTTCATAGTATAGCTATTTTAGCTAAAGATTTATATTTTTCATTAAAATCTGAGTGAAGAAAGGTAGTTTTGTACTTCAAGAGGTTTACATTTATATTCAGGAGAGTTTTTTGCTAGTTGATTCTTTAAAAGCACAGAAGGTAGGGAAGGCCAGACAGGCCCCGGTTCCCGTCTGGGCGGGGCTGCACAGCAGATTCTGTCTGGGCCGCTGCCTGGCACGACCCAGGTGCTGCCTCCGTCCCCAGCTCTATAAATCACAAGACCACACTGGTCCCGGTGCTTAGATATCTCACCAAGACATTAACTATGCACCTCTTAAAATGATGTGTTTTGGGGTGCAGCCTAATCTCCCATTGTTCAGAGAAGAGCTGCCAATCATCCCGGGACTGGGGGCTCAGGCTGAACACCTTCACTCTCACGGCTACTTTCTGGGTTCATCTCTTTGCTCCATAGAGGTTCAGGGTATTTCCCAGTGTCTAGTGGCATGTGGTTCCTGCCACCCTTGGGCGTCTCCTAATATGTGTCTTGGCACTAGACTAGTCTTCTCTCTGCACACTCATGGAGATTCTGCTCTTCCTTAGGACTCTTCTAGGGAGGAC
Source organism: Apodemus agrarius (assembly GCA_964023405.1). Lineage (NCBI taxonomy): Eukaryota > Metazoa > Chordata > Mammalia > Rodentia > Muridae > Apodemus > Apodemus agrarius. The sequence goes on along the minus strand of OZ030016.1, from coordinate 41,381,764 downwards.
AGGATCAATAATTTCCTGATAAAGTAAGAAGAAAAACAGGATAAAAGCAACATAAGAGAACTCTAGTGAAGACCGCTGACCACACTGTCTTTTAACTGGCATTTTACCTTCTTGAGCTTCTTAAAGTGTTGGCAAAATAAAAAATAATCAAACTACTATAGTATTCAAATACTGCAGTAACGATTCATATTTTTATTTATTTACTTTGTGGTGCTGGGGGTTGAACCCAGAGCCTTGCTCCAAACAACTTCATAGTTTTTAACCTGAAACTATTTACCAGTGTAAACCCCCTGAAAGCAGGATGAAATGTTGTCCATTGAGAGCTGTCTTTAATAGCATCAGGTGGGGTGTTGGGGCATACATCTATAATCCCAGCACTCAGGAGGCTGGGGCAGGAGGATTGCCATGAGTTCAAGGCCAGTCTGGGTTATAGAATGAGATCTATCTCAAAGACCAGACAACACAACAACACAGCGAATGAACAAAACTTGGGTACATATTTTTGTCTCCTGTATGTCAGGGAGTTAAAACAGACCCAACTGACCTAGTTGTCAACTTTCATTTGGGAGTTAATGGGTTCCCATCTTTACTCCTCAATCTTAGAATGAAAGGCAGACTGTGTGTGTGTGTGTGTGTGTGTGTGTGTGTGTGTGTGTTTTGAAATACCTTAATCTTAAAAGATTGCTTACCAAAAAATTCCAGCTGCTAACCAGATAGATGGGTCTCCATGTTCAGAATGCCAGCTCACTTTATTGACTAAAAAACGTTAAAGTAACAACTTCCTAATTCTTAACAAGCAGGAAGACACAAACACTAACGAAAGCAGAACCTTCCATTACTAAAGTGATTTTTTTTTTAAAGTTTAATTTGAAGTAAGAATAATACAGAAAATAAAATGACTGTAGAGACACTAAATTCGTATTTGTTTCTTATATGTAGCTGGGCTGTCAGATCAAGGAGTCAAAGCTTTACGCAGCCACATTTATTCCCAGGACATTTTACATGTAAACGTGGTCAACATCAAACAGCAACACCAAGAAACAGGATGTCCTTCTAGGAGGAAGTGGCCAAGGTGGCTGCCTGGTGACATCTTCACCGACTTGAAGTGCCAACCTTCCCCTCTGCCCCCCCTCCCCATCCTTTCCAGGGACTAAACTTGTTGTGCAAGATCCCTGCTTGTTGTGCAAGAGCTGTACTGTACCACTGGGCCACACTGCCAGGAGGCTGAAACAGGCCCAGTTACTTTTCTCCTGGCTGTGAACACATCAGACATTAGGTTAAACCGGGCCAATGGGAGGGCTTTTGCATTCATTAAATTGTACTAATGTCAGGGAGACGTGGTTTCTGAAGTCTTGTATTGAAATGGTCATAAAGAGAATGTGCCGTATACTAAGGGGAGTTTTGGGGGCTACAAGCTAAGAGGCCCAGTTTTGAGTAGTTTGTTATGTGTCCTTAAACACTTAATATGGATTTAAAAAGAAAAAGTAGCAGTGCCAACAGTTGTATCACCAAGAATTTGCTTTAATGGAAATGGGTCTAATGTTCCCTTCATGCAGTAAGACAGACAGACAAACGAAACAGTGGCTCTAGTTAGCCATGGGTGGCCCTAAGACCAGGGGGAAACAAAGGGCATGTGGCTCTGTGTGTATATTTTTGATGAGATCACACGTGTCGTGAAGGATATAAAAAGGAAGCCCCGCACAGTGCCTTAGTCTACAGAGTAAAGGTCCTCGCCAGGCGGCACTTCGGCCACCCCACCCCCCCTTTGACGGTTCCGAGGGGCACACAGAGAAGGTGGTAAGGGTGCATCTATCTATCTGCTTTTAAAAAATAAAAGGAACTTTAAGCATTTTGCCTTCTCTCCTACATATTCCAACAGAAATGTGACTGCAAATCATGACGAAACCACCTTTTAGGTGACGTATAGTTCACTGAGTGACTTAAGACCTGGATATACGGACGTCATACCCAGTAAAGATAATACAGTAACACAATAATGCAGTATATTTCAGTAAAAATAGAATAAATAAAATAAAAAATATTTCAAGCTGTATTTTAACAGGTTAATTTAAAAAAAATGATAAGACACACAAGGCATTGTGAGCATGGCTGCCTGCTTACCGAATCACAAATACAAAGAATGCATAGGTCGCCGAAGTATCACAAAGACCTCAGGTAAAACGTCGGCATCCTCTCACAGACAAATACAAACATACTTTCATACATACTTTTTGGCCATGGCAGAAAGTGTCTGAACATATTATTTAATATAATTCATTTTACAAAAAAAAAAAAAAAAAAAAAGTCAACCTGCACTTAGTACGCAAAGCTATTCTCAGAACAGAACATGTGCAGTGAAAGCATTTCACACGTAAAAAAGGCTACCGTTCATCTTACTGCATCCTAAAATTGCATATATAAATCAGTTTGCTACTTAAAGCTAGCTCAGTCTTCTCGATCCTGAAAACAAACATATGCCTTAAAAAAAAAAAAAAAAAAAAAAAAAAAAAACCGAAAAGGGTTTGGGTGGAGACTGCCTAGAGAAATGCGGACTTCTTCAGAGCTTTTGAAGCTGAGTGCCCTAAAACATCCCGCTGCAGAGATCAAAATTAGAGTCCGTGATAACGGGATTCTAAAGCAGTTTTTCTCTGGGCACAATAAGGTTTTCAGTATTCGGAAAAGTCTCCGACGGCACTTGTTACTTCAGTTAGCGTGCAAGCCAGCACCCAGGGTGACACCCTCTCTCGAGCGACATCACTTTTACTGTAATGTTAGGATGCCATTGAACAATTCCAGCTTCTCCACCTCCCACTGGCTGTCACTCCAACACGGTCTGTGGGTGGTAAGTGCCACAGCCGGGACTGTCCCTACCACGGGTAACATACCCGGTGGAAAGTCTGAGCCAGAACCAGGCTGCTGAGGACAGATATTCTTCCTCTATGACATAGATGAGGAACACAGTCCTGGACCAAGAAAGGACAATGGTCTTACAGTGAGTGGATATCCTCCTTATCTCACAGTGAGTGGATATCCTCCTTATCTCACAGTGAGTGGATATCCTCCTTATCTCACAGTGAGTGGATATCCTCCTTATCTCACTGGGGAACTCCGCGCTTGCCCGACAGCATTTCTGCTCACCGCGTGGCCCCAGAGTCATTTGTGAAGGGTTCTGACTGCATACAGGAGGCGTCATGTGGTACAAGGTGGGAGATGTGGATGGTGACCCTGGCTCCCATGATCTTTGGTGGCATCCTAAGCCACTTCGTTAGCTTTTGGTGCTGTATATTCTGATTTCCTCAGTGAGTTTAGTGCCTTTCCTACCATGTAAGGCTCAAATGTGATAAAACGGGGCAGACGGTTCTGATAGGTACAGAGCAAGGTTAAAAAAAAAAAAAGAGCACTATTTTTTAACTGGATATTAGTTTTGACATTAAAAGTAAACAGCACTAATAAGATGGGCCTTTAAAATAACACTGTCAACAAGAGTTTATATTTGCATATGTTTATACTTAGGTTCCTTAGCTACACAAATAAAAGGCAGGAGCATGCTACGTGGGAGTCACTGTAAGAAAATCCGTTATTTTTGCTCTGATAGGAAAAAAAATTAAATCTTGAAAATAAAATGGAAAAATAGAAGTTTAAAAACACATCTAGTCAAGTCTTAACAAATTTCCAACATTAAACACATACATTCAGGAAAATTGCAACTTAAAAATTCATTGCCATGGACAACAGATGGCGGACAGACAGCTTCCTGGACAGAGTGGACAGAGGCTGGGGTAGTGACGGAGTCTCCAGGAGTGCATTTACCTCCGAGATGAGAGCTAACGAGAATCACGGTGGAGATCGAAAATAATGGTGTGTGACAGACGTCAATGGCATTTCCTTGACTACATTGCATATTAGCTCAGTATCAAACTAAGGATGGAAACTGCAGGGCTATTTCATTTTCCAGGCGTGGGGAGAGCATGGCGACAGTACACTCTAATTCTCTAGCTGCGTTGTACAATGTAAGGCAGAAGTTTGAAATACGCTCCATCCCGAATGCATCGTGACTCTGTAAATCTCTTTTTTAAAATAATAAGTCTGAAAAGCATCTGAAAAGAAAGGCCTTTTTTTTTTTTTTGCTTGCTTTTAATTCCTCAAATTTAGTTTTCTATCAATTTTAAAGTTGTCCTTTGCCCAGCACCCCAAACAGCTGTAGACGTGAACCGGTGTCCATGTGTCAGAGAGCTGGTGTCTGGCACCAATGCCAACAGCCAAATTTTGTCAACCAACAGGCTCACTTTTATGAAAAACTAAAACCCAAACGTGTCACCCCATTTTTACAGCAATTCAATGGTATCTGTTACTCAGGATTCGAAAATCAGGGCAAAGTGCCGAGGGACCCCAAGGTGACCTGTGACAGATCCAGTCAAGAGGACAGCAGAATGAACTTGGGCACTGTTCATCCAAGGATGCAGTGTTAGTTGTCTAGGGAGGGTGTGGCCACATTCTTCTGTTGTGTGCTCGGGAAGTCCGGTTCACAATATTTACATCAAGAAGACCTTCCGCTGCTCATGATGTAACTTACAGGAAAAAAAAATCATGCTTCTCTTCACATCACATGGTGGCGGCAAGACGAGGTCACATGCTTGTCTATCACTGTCTGGTTAAAGATAAGTTCTCTGGAGATGAGACACCAGCAACGGAGTGGAAGGCCGGCTGTTGGCCGGCTGTTGGCCGGCTGTTGGCTTCTTTAGTGTAGCTACTTGATCCTCAGGTAATAGTGATGGAGTCCTCCAGTCCCGGGCTGCTAGGGCGTCTCCGTGACAGGCCGCTTCTGTTTCAAAGTGTCAATGAGAGATAAGACCCCTCGCTTCACATTGGTCGTGACTCTTCGGGTCACCGAATCCGCTGGCGGGGGTGGGGGGCGGACTTTCTGCGAAGGTGGCCTGGCTACCAAGCACTTCTGATACCGCAGCTGGAGGGAGAGAGGCAAGCAGGATTTTAGGTGTGCAGATATTTCTTCTTGGTTATTGTGTTTGTGATTCATTACCAATATATTGACTCTCAAAAGCGAATGGCCTGAAGATAAATCGAGTTCACCACCACTACTACCACTATCACCACCACCACCACCACCACCACCACCACCACCACCACCGTACAACACCTAATACCACCAGCACTTACCACCAGTTATCACCACCACCCCAGTCCCACCACCATCAGCACCATCACCACCAGTACCAACACCTAACACTTACCACCAGTTATCACCACCATCACCACCACCCCCGCCCCACCACCGTCACCACTTGGTACCCACCAGCGCTACCACTACTCCTGCTACTGCTTTCATTTCCACTGCTGCTTCCACAGCAGCCCCCCCCACACACACACCAACACTGCTCCCATTACTACTGTGTGTGGGAAGACTGATCCCGGTTGCTGTCTGTGCCAGGCACGCGCTCTAGCATGGAGCACATCTTCCGTCCAGATTCATTTCCTTCTCAGCGTGAGACGATGTGCTCTTCCCACCCTTCCTGGCTCACTGCAAGCAGCTAACCGGATGAAAGGGGTTGGTCCGCAGGGAGTGTGAACTGACGCTCTCACCACGCACCTACACGCAGGCGTGTGCTCATGCCGTGGCTCTCAAGTGGGCGCAGTGTGCATTCCCGGCTCTACCCCTCGTGAGTCCCAGGGACCCAGTCTTTAGGTGTCCCCAGCCCTCCGTTTCTTTGATTACACGGTGACTGAGAATTATAGAGCAAACTTGTAGAAAGCCTAAGATAGGCCTGGCAACACAGATTTGTCCGTGTTTCCTTCTTTAGTAGACAATGTTGTACTGAGATTTCAGTATGTAGTTTATGGTCAAGCATGAACCCTAATAGTTTAAAAAAAAACATCTTTATCAGCGTTGGCAACATGGGCCCAGCTGGCCTGCAGAACTCCAATAACACAGGCCTGGTGAGTTGGCTCAGCAGGGAAGAGCCTTGGTGTTGACATCTATCAACTCCAGCTTGACCCCAGGAACCCGCAGCAGAGAGAAAGGACTTCCCAGTGTGGCTGGGGACTGTGCACCTGTACTCTCTTTCTCACACTGTACACACACACACACACACACACACACACACACACACACACCCATTTGCTTCTGTACTAACCAAACGTTAAGTAGCCCTTCAAAGTTAGATGAGAAGGGCCAGCCTTTATCATTTCTCTCTGATCTAAAGTGAACCAACCGATCGCTCATTTTCAAAAGTCAAGTTAAATGTCAACAGTCTCCTCAGTGTAGTTATCGCTACTTCTCCCTCACGCGCATGAAGCAGCCCATGAAAGATGGACATGAGGTCTCCATGTCCCCTCATATCCTCAGGCCAGATAACTGGTTCCTTCAACGCAATAAGGGAGGATGGCTTCCCACATGCCTGTCCTGTACGAGGGATCTTGCTAAGTCTTTCTCACCAACCATACACTTCTAAAGCATGAATTTATCACCACGCGGGTGTGGCGACATTGAACCCTGGACTTGAAATCTCGGACCGTGGCTTTGTGTGTATGGAGAAACTACACGTAACTGATGAAACTCATAAAGAACCCTCTTCTGACCGATTTTAAGTTTCACTTAAGTGTCTTCGATCCGGCCTATACGACACAGCTGCAAATTATGCCTTAAAAGCAAGTTCGGAAGACTGTGTCATGGCCGTCTCTCGGATACCAGGAATCCGTGTATCGGTCCTCTCGGATGGAGAGCTGCTGGATCTGTATGAAGAACGGGGCGCTGCTCCCGGAGAGCTGGATCCAGCGTGTGTGGGGAGCCTGCAGTCTACCCAGTGCTGGGCTGCTCCAGCTGGCTGCATTAGTAACATTTTTTATTAAAAAAAAAAAAAAAGAAGTGTTTCCAAGCAGAAAAATGATTCCGGGAGTTTGGAAAAACAAAACTGTAGCTGCTGGTAAAACTAATTAGCTGACTGTCATTAGCATTTAAAATGTATAATTAAGAGTGAAAGCCATTCATTTTAGGCCCAAACCATCTGTTATGCTCCATTTCGATTTTGTAAAATATCGAGATTTTTGCTTGATTGAAATAGCACTTGTTTCTCTCCTGTAGTCCTTCCTCCCACCTGACCGGTCTACACCTGTTTCCCGGGCTCACCTCGGCGCCCGCACTCCCGGCTCCTCTCCCCTCGGGCCTGCTCCTGACACCCAGGATTAGAATCCCAGATCTACAGCGCTTGCAGAAAACCCTGCTCTAACCATGAACCAGTGGGCGGGAAACAGATGGGGTGTGAATTCCAGGTCTCTCTTCTTTCCCTCTCTCCCCTCTCAGGGCAATTGTGTCTTAGAGATGAAAGAAAAGTGTGTGTGAGTGTGTGTACGTGTGAGTGTGTGTGTGTGTGTGTGTGTGTGTGTGTGTGTGTGTATCACGGCGCATTTCTTGAACCCCGTAGTTTCACGCAGCCAAGCTGCAATCCAGGCAGAGGCCACGTGATATTTACTGGGGCTGTTCAGGGAATGCCGCTGTGGGCCTCCTTGGCTGCAGATAGAGCTGAGCTGAAATTTCTCATGGCAAGCTGTGTAAACCTTTATCTGACCTGTTCTTTTACTTAAAAGATGTCTCTGCCAGCCAGAGGTGCGAGCATTCCAGGCGTGACAGTTCATACAGAGTTCATCCTTTGAACTACAGTACTGGCCATGATTCCTTCTAGAGATCCATTGCTTTGCTTTTAATTAGCTGTACAGTTATTACCTAGATACATTAAAGAATTAACCTCCCAACAATTTATTTGTATGGTTAGCTGGTCTTTGGCACTCTGACATGGAAACCATCAGTTAGTAAAGTTTCAAAATAAGCCTGAGGAAGATAGCATACATAGTGTTTCCAAAAACTAATTACTAATTCCAATTACTAATTTATCATTGACTACAGAGGGACGCGATGACCTTGTGTGTAATCTCTGACTCTTGAATCACTAATTCATCATTGACCACAGAGGGGCGCAATGACCTTGTGTGTAATCTCTGACATTCATACCTGACTAATTTTGTATTTCCTTGTGCCAGATACTCATGGTAACCATTCTTTGTAAACATTTCACTGAATATCAACTTGTGATATGTATAAAAATACCTGCCTCAGAACAGTAAAGTGCATTCAGACGCATTCAGATCTTGTGTGTGTCTGTCTGTCATTCGCCGGACCTGTACCTTCCTGCATACCAAAGACCCTGATTCCCCACGGGAGTGTGTGTTCCGACTGAGTCGGTCCGTGGCATGTGTGCGCATGTGTATGGGTATGTGTGTATGTGTGAATGTGTGTACATGTGTGTATGTATGTATATATGTGTGAGTATGGTGTGTGTGAATGTGTTTACATGTGTGTACATGTGTGTGTATGTGTGTAACGCACCACAGAACACATATGGAAGTCAGAAGACAACTTGAAGGACTTAGGTCTTTTCTAATACGGGCTCCAGGGCTCAAAGTTAGGTCATCATCAGACTCGGTGGCGAGCGCCTTCCCTGCTGAGCGTCTCACCGGCCTCAACAGGCAGCCATAGGCCAATTTGTCTTCTCCTGTTCCGTTTATCTCTGTCTCCCTCCACCCATCCCACCCCCACGTCAACATTTTAAAAACAACCATTCTGACCTTTTGTGCTAACATTAGAACATGGATGCCCCCTTTCTTCCTTGGTTGTTGAGAATCAGCGCCGTGATGACCACCTCTGAACACCTGACCGGCTGTCTACTCGAGAGGCTGCAAATGGCCGGCGCTCACCAAGCCAGGAAGTTAGGCAAAGCGGCCAGAATGCACAAAACGTACAGAACCACACCAGATGTCGCTTTTGTATCTGGATTCAGAGCTTGTTCTGGTGGTAGCGCGGAGACTGGCTTTGGTATGATTTATGATTCAAGGAGAAACGAGCCCAGACACAGCCTTGCAAGACACCAAGAAAACAGCGAGGGGAGCAGGGCAGCGGGCACCGTGAAGGCCAGCAGTGACGGGCACCGTGAAGGCCGGCAGTGACGGGCACCGTGAAGGCCAGCAGTGACGGGCACCGTGAAGGCCGGCAGTGACGCTCTCCTCGTGGAGGCGAGGAGGGGCGGCTCTGTGGTGAGGGGCCTGCCAGGCTCCCAGGCCAGCCAGTGTCGTCTCTTAGACAACCCTCGGCAGACTTTTCTGGTGCCCATTTTCAGAGCGCTTCTCTGTCTAGCGCAGCCTCCTCCTTCCACACTCCTGTGGGATTTGAGGATTTCGAGTCTCTCCTACTGTATCTGAGCTCCCCGATTCAGGGGTCACACTTGGGCTTTCTAGGGTCTGTGCAGCCTGTGGGCACAGCAGAGGGAACTCCGCCACCCCCATGTCAGGGGTCGCTCCATCACATCACTGACTCCTGCTGACGAGCCTTCTTGTCTCTTTGGTCTACACTGGCTGATGGGCCCCTGGATTGATCACCACACCCCAAGCTGGTATTTAAAGCCCCCCTCACTAGGCAAGATCGCCAGGACATTGGATGCTCAGGAGAGCCCTTTCAATGGCCTGCTGTTTAAACCCCGAGTGTGGGGGCACCTGCTTATAGTCCCGTCGCTCGGAAGGCTGAGAGGCATCGGAGTGCTGAGTTTGAAGCCAGTCTAGGCTGCACAGTGAGTTCTAGGCCAGCCTGGCTACCGTGAGACTTTATCTCAAAGTACCGAACCCGAACCCCAAAAGTTCCAAAAGCAAGACATTGCCAATTCCTACGTCACAGTCTTTCCTGGAGAGTCAAACTTCAGCCGTCTTTCACCACAGGGGTCCTGTTTCTCCCACCAGTCCCACTGACCGACACCACTGTCACTAGATGGTCCCCGGGGCTCAGGCTCTGGTGCCTGCCTCTGCTCTGACCATTACGTTTTTCAGTGTGTGCCATGGAAGGTACCCAGAGCGCATGGGCTCAATGAAGAGATGTTTTTGTCTTAATCAGATCCACCGTGAAGGACCCTAGCCCAGCAGCACGGGGCTGAGCATATTTGCCATTGCTTTATGTTATGTTTGGTCTCTGACCTCACAAATAAAACAAAACCAACTACTGGATAGGGTTGTTGTAAAAATTGAGAGGTAAATACTAAATAGAATAGATAATAATATTGATGTGCTGAAGACAGCCACGAGAAATAAAAATCAACTTGTTAGTTATTACTTTTTTAAATCCTGAGTTGAAGGTAGGCTTTGATAACTCACACGTGACTGGCATTTCTCGGTTGTCACATACTAAAATTAATTCGAAGTCCAGAATAGGTGAGCCTTAAATCTGACCAGTTCTTTACAGGGCCCTGCCTCCTGAGATGCGCTCTGCTGGTCTGAAGGAGTTCTGCCCACAAAAGTGAGAGTGCGCAGAGTGCTATAGAGGGCTTTAGGAGTTATACTTTATCCTCTTAAATAAGGGCTTCTGCTCTAATTTACAGCATGTAGAACAGGCAGGCCAGGGTGGGCCTGTACATACGGATGCGCTACTGTGATGGTTTGTATATGATTGGCCCAGTGAGTGGCACTATTAGGAGGTGTGGCCTTGTTGCAGTAGCTGTGTCACTGTGGGTGTGGGCTTAAGACCCTCCCCCTAGCTGCCTGAAGTCAGTCTTCCACTAGCAGCCTTCAGATGAAGATGTAGAACTCTCAGCTCCTCCTGCACCATGCCTGCCTGGATGCTGCCATGTTCTGCCTTGATTACAATGGACTGAACCTCTGAGCCTGTAAGCCAGCTCCAATTAAATGTTGTCTTTTATAAAACTTGCATTGGTCATGGTGTCTGTTCACAGCAGTAAAACCCAAACTAAGACAGCTACTCACCATGCAGGCAGCCTGGACCGCTTCTGACACATTGGCCGCATTGGGCTCACACCAGAACACGTGGCACTCAAAGCGCTGGTTTCCGGTGTCCATGATGAAGGCGAAGGTGTGGATGTCCTTCCCGACACCCATGAAGGACAGAAACCGCACTCGACACTCCACCAGGACCTCCTCTTCATTCTGCAAGAGACATCGGTCAGCACTTGTGCTCTCTGGGAACCCAGACGGCTGTCAGCAAAAACTTCACATCTTAAACACCTCGTAAAGCCCAGCCCAGGAGGATCTGCATCTTAGCAGAAAGGCGAATCTTGCCTTAAGTGGCCAGAGAAGCCACTTGGGTGTCTCCTGGTATCTGATCTCAGTGTGAACGACATTGCTGTTGGGGAATGGGATATGTGTATATCCCATACATCCAGCGTATCCCACATCCCCACGTCCTCTTCACTATGGGAGGAGCAGAAGGCTCTCTGTCATACGGGATTCTACAAACTGCCCAGTGCAGGCCAATCAGTGGCTCAAGACCCCTTTGTCTAGGCAAACCTTGAGGGTCCCGGGGGGAAAAAGATTCTCAAGTCTCTCTCCACAGGCTTTTTCACTCAAGTGAAACAGTGCACCAAATCATGTCTAACACCGTGGGAGACGACCTGCTGCCTAATCAACACGTCTGTCTAGTCACCCCCTCCTACTTCTCCACACACAAGGCGGGATAGAGATGCGTGTGGAATTCACTTCATAGCTGACACCCACTGCAACAGCCACTGGCAATTTGTGAGTTAGTGTGCCGAGGCAGAATACCAGCTTTCAGGTCATGACATCCCGGCTTGTTGACTATTTGGGGATGAGACACATTTCATAGGCAGACTGCTCTGGTGGGAGAGGGCAGGAGGTTTGGGAAAGAAATGCAGGACTCAGGATGAGGACAGGGGTGTGTGAGAGAGGGCGGCACTGGCCAGGATACTGTATCGGGAGAGGATACCACAACGTGCTGTGGGAGGGGGGTACAATCCAGCATGAGCAGAGAGGCGGGCAGGCTCGGGAGAATTCTGCCCACTGCTATGGGGTGAGGTGGTTTTGGTGATGACTCCCTGGTGGTAGAGGCCAGGACGACATGCTTATGACCTGAGGCCTTCCCACAGTGCTTCGTGCGTCTTTGTGAAGTAGGCTGGCATCAGACCGCCTGGCTTTAAAGCTTGGTCCTGGGCCTCCAATTTGATCTTAGGCAAGTGAATTTGTTCAGTCACCATGATGGGCTAATCTGGGTTGAGGCTAATGCTGGCCTGTCAGGTTGACCAATGACCTCTTCTGCATAACCTATAAACCACTGGGATTCCCTACCAGAAGCAACATTGGTACCCAGCCACAGACAACATGGCCTGATCCACACTGGAGCCTTGATAACAAAACCAAAATCCACAGTAAGCCAAGGCTGGTGCTACACAATTATCTTGAACAGTATCAGCCCCTGAAGTGAACGAGGATTGGGGCATCAGGATGGAAGAACCCAGGGCCCGAGGACGGCACAATTAGACACAGACAAGGCCCCGAATCTTCTGTAAACACAGGCCACTTTAATCACACGGCAGTACAAACCCCAAGAGGGCCAGCTATGACTCAGTTTCCGAGTCTTATGAAAGGGCGTTGTTTCCAAAACCTCCCCGTGGCCCAGGGGATCCTGTCCCTTCTCCAGCTCCCCACCTTTTCGTTGATGACTGTCACAGTGGCGTCCGCCACGTTCATGTTCACCGAAGGCCAGTCCTCCTTGCTGGATGACGTCATAAGATTTTCTATGGCGCTGTTGAGGGTGTCCATGCCTACGGATGAGAGGATGATCAGGAATCCACTCTCCGATACAGGTCCAGCGGCTCGGCCGCAGCCACAGGCAGCTGTCGTCCCTGGCGTCAGGCCATTTTATCACTTTATTCTTGTTTGCTCGGAGGAAAAGGCCCAGCTTTTCTAAAAGAGAGCTGTGCGCATCTCCAGGGATCCTGTGCATGTGTGTGTATGTATGTGCATATATGTGGGGGGCGGGGGATGGGTGTGTGAGTGTTTCAGTGGGTCCGCTCTGTGAGACCATGACACCCCAACCTCAAACCTGCTCCAAAGAGTCTCCCACTTCAGGGTGTCGCCTATGAGAGCCAGGGGACGGAGAGCCAACAGAAGCCAGCGTCCACCAGAGTGCCAATACTCCTGCATCACATCTGACAGTTAGCCAGATCGAGGTGTGGCCCCTTTACAGACACACTACGTGCTGTCGGGTGGGCTCCATTGATAGTTGTAGAATAAACAAGTTTAAAACAAATTAAATCTGTTTGTGTGTGTGTGTGTGTGTGTGTGTGTGTGTGTGTGTTGGGGGTACATGACACAGCATGAGGTTGTATATTAGAGGACAACTTTGAGAGTCAGTTCTCTCCGTCTATTTGGGGGTCTGAGGATTGAACTCACGCTCGCAGGCTTGGCCGCAAGCTCCCTTATCCACATAGCTATCTTGTCTGCCCAGAAATAATAAGTTGTTTGGGATGTAACTCACATGGAGCTCGCTCTTTTTAAAGCACACATCCCACTCACTGGTTTTCAGTCATTCGGTGCAGTCATCAAACCAACTTTAGAATATGGTCATCAGCCCTGTCACTCTCAGGGACCACTCTCCATGTTCCCCAGAGCCTAACCTCAAAGCAGAGCCTTACTATTCCTAGAGATATGTCTATCCTTAGCATTTCATGTTAAAAAATCCCCACAGAGGACTTTGTTTGTTTGTTTGTTTGTTTGTTTTTGGGATTTGGTTTTTTCCAAGACAGGGTTTCTCTATGTAACCCTGGCTGTCCTGGAACTCACTCTGTAGACCAGGCTGGCCTCGAACTCAGAAGCCCGCCTGCCTCTGCTTCCCAGAGTGCTGGGATTACAGGCGTGCGCCACCACCGCCAGGCTGAGGACTTTTTTTTTTTAAGAGTGACTTATTTCATTTATCTCAATGTTTTCAAGGGTCACGAATGCTGTGGCATGCTCCAGTTATTTCTAACCTTTTTTTCCCTTGTCATATAAAATTCCATTCTCTGAAAGTATTAATTTGTTTATTAGTCAGGCAATGGGCACTGGGAGTGTCTTTACTTTCATGTATTATGTCACGAATAATGCTACAATGAATGTTTTCTGTTTTTTTTTTTTTTTTGGGGGGGGTGATGCTTCTAATTTTCTTGGGTAGGGGCAGAACTGCTGGGTCAAAGGTTACGACCTTTAACCCTTTGAGGAACTGCCGGGCTGCTTCCCAGAGATCTGTTTGCCTCATCCCCAGTGGAGCACAGGGCTCTGATTTCCCCATGGCCTCTTCCCATGGCCAGGAAGACACGACAGCTCCCGACCTTGAGAGCTTGAGCAAACCGAGCAGCTCGGGTCCTGCCTCTGGGATGGGACCTGAACACGGGAGAGACTGCTTCTGAGTCCTCGCGTACAGGCATGGGGGCTCCATCAGGCTTTCCTTCCTGTCCCTAGTTGGTAAGGACGGAGGCAGGAACCAGGCCCAGCGCTGGAAGAACAGCGGGGCACTCTACAGTCCTGGGCGGCTCACCTCTGGAATGCTGGGAATACAGGAAGTTAATACCGGTCCCCTTAGAGTCCCTGTATGCTGGGATCGAATGTCAGATCAGGCTGGCTTTTCCTGCATTACTCATGTGATCAGGACACTTATGTGTCCAGACGGTGATACCACAGAGACATGCATTCAGATCCGGAGAGGAACGATACGGGGGCCTGGGACTCGCGGGAGAACAAATGGCCCTCCTATTCGGAGGGCTGCGAAGGGTTACCTACCGACAGGTCTGTCTACGGGTAACATGCCCAGGTACTGCACGTGGAACTTCTGCACCAGCTCCGTCTTTGGCGTTGGGAAATCTACTACAGGGAACAAAAGCAGTGTGTTTCTCGGTCGTTCAGGAAACAGTGAACGCCAGCCATGTGCTTGGCGTCTGCGCTCCCAGATGGCCACCCAGAGCAGGACATCTTAGTGCTGCGTGTTCTGCAGGGACAGCATTTCTCAACTCCAGATGGAGGGTTCTGTCGGTCTAAACCCTACTGATCTCTCCTTCAGAGTGAAATGCTTTGGAAGGCAAAGATCAGGCATGGTAAGTCTTTTGTGTGCTGAGAAACAGCTTTTTGTGCCCTGTTTGTTAGGTGTGTCTGGTGCCCAAAGAAAGTTTAGTCACAAAGGGTACAATCAAAGACATGTAAGAAATAATGCAGCCCCCCAGCTATGAACCTACATATTTTTTAAACTAGTGAGTTCTTACTCCAGGGCTAAACATGAGTTAAAAAAACAAAAACAGAACAAAACAAAAAAACTCTGTTGCCGATAGTCTTTAATTTGTTCAACAGAAACACAAAACAAGTGCCCTTTGTGTTTAAGGCTACTGACAAAAGCACCTCTGTCCCTTGGAGGGCCTGGGCACACGCCCAGCTTCCCCTCCACCACTCAGGAAGAGCCTCACCATGTACCCCAGGCTGGCTCCCACATTCTAGAGAATGGATTCTAGGTTGAGGGCCACCATGCCCGATTTTAAGGCGTATTTTTATTTTATACGCATGAAACGTTTGTAGTTTGCATACGTGTACCACGGGCACGGAGTGACTTCCGAAGCCAGATGAGGGCTACAGATGCCCTGCATATGGAGCTCCAGGAGAGTAGCCGCATGGGTGCTGAGAATGAGAACTAGGTACTCTGTAAGAGAAGCTGGTGCTATCTCCCCAGCCCTTCATTCCACACCAATGAAGCTACACAACCAGGCTGTCCAGAGCTGAGGAGGACGTGGAGGTGGAGAAAGAGGAGGAGGAGAGAGGCAGGAAAGGGAAGGGGGGAAGAGTGAGGGGGAGGAGGAGGAGAGGGGGAGGGGAGGGAGAGAGAGGAGAAGGAGTGAGGAGGAAGAAGGGGAAGGAGGAGGGGAGGGGAAGGGAGAGGAAGGGGAAGAGTGAGTTGCAGTCACACTTGCTGAAGACAGACATACCTTGTAAAGGGACATCGAGGCTCATAGCCGTCCTCTCCTGTAAGGAGCTGCAGGCCAGGGCTTTGGCATTCTTCCGTTCAGCCATAATCTAGACATCAAATGAGAGTGCAGCTTGGGTTCACAGTTACGGACCCCATGTCACCAGCCAGCCCTGCCAGTAAAGCGCCGGCGTTGATTCCACTTCGATTTAGACTAGTGTCGCTTCCTGCCTTCGTCCCTGCCAGTCCCTGCATGATTACCTCCACGGCCTCCCTTCCCAGGAAACCGAGCATCTCCGTAGAGCATCAGTTCTGTTAAGTGCTCAGGATCTCCTTCTGCCCTCTGCTGAGAACAGCCCAGCATGCGCCACATGGGGAACGGCTGGCCCTGCTGCACTTTCCTGCTGCTGTCCCGTGTCTGCTTTTGATACTCTTTCCAGGGCTCTGGAGACAGTGCACGGTTCAAATCCCACCACCACCCTTCCTGGCTGTGACCTTGCATGTGTAAGCTTCCCTTCTGGGGTCTCGGTCCCTTCACTGAATTTTAGTCAAAGCGCGGTAGTGTGGGAATTAAATGACTATTAAGCGAATCCAGAGGCTCAGAAATGTCGGCGGCTCTCGCTGTCATTCCGGAGTCTTCCAGGCAGTCTCTCTTCCGTGAGGGACACTAACGGTCACTGCGTGCAGACATCACACTCTCTGCTCTTGTTCTCTACCAGAGAGTTATACAGTGGTGCGGGCTTGGGAATTGAAAGAAGTCTGATCGCCAGCTGCTCTACAAGTAACTCACTTTCAATCCTAGCCCAAGATTTTTTGTTTTGTTTTGGTTTGTTTTTTTGTTTTTAGAGACAGGGTTTCTCTGTGTAGCCCTGGCTGTCCTGGAACTCACTCTGTAGACCAGGCTGGCCTTGAACTCAGAGATCCGCCTCTAGCCCAAGATTTTTATTGCAAGGCTGGAAAGTCATTTCTCTAGGTGTGCAACCAGAGGTGATCTGGCGTACATAGGAAGAAAGCACAAGGTACCCACAAATGCCCCACCGTCAGTGAGGGACTCAGATATCCGAGGAAGTAAGCCGGAACCCTGACGGATCTGTTGCCCTGCACTCCTGAGGACCGCTGCACATTAAGGACACGGGCCGAGCATCACCTGCCTGCTTCTCCCCCAGCTTGACTTCGAGCGTGGGCAGCTCTCCCGCCCTCCCGCCCTCCCACCCTCCCGATTGTCTTATCTGCTCAACAGGGAGTAGACTCTGTCCGTGCCCCAACCCATCTTACCTTGGAGCAGATTTCGTGGAGACTCGTGGCAATGGCTTTTGCTGGTGTGTCACATCGAAACACATGGCATTTCAGAATCCTCGTGTCTTTGTCTCTCGCCACATAAGCGAAGTCCCTGGGCAAAGACAATTCACCAGCTTATTAGGAAAGGGAGCCTTCCGCCCGCACGCTCCCTCCCTCCCTCGCTCTGTGAATGTTAACTGAGCTCCCTGCCAGCGTCAGTGGTGAACGGTGGATGCAGATTAAAAACAGAACCCAAAACCTCAGCAGCTGGGGACGGCAAAAGCAGGTCAGCGGCTGTTAGGGATGGACGGCTGTATGACACAACAGGGTCTTCTAAAAACCTAGGCTCTTGAACTTTGGGGTCGGGGACAACGCAGAGTGAACGCGGAGTTCTGCAGAAAGCGTCTGTCACAGGACGGTGAGACAATGAACACGGAACCGGGGAGATGCGAACTGCAGAATGATACAACGGCAGACAGCTGGCAGCAGCAGAATAACAATGGGCTGTGATGTGTGCACGTGTGCGTGTGTACACACGTGTGCACGGGAGGACGGGCCAGCCCCACAGCTGTCTGAGAATGCTGATGGGCCATCAGAGGGGACACTAGAGCACACAGATCCTGTGGCTTGGAATACTACCAAAGGCACGTGACAATTTTTATGAACAGTCACACTTCAGCCCTGAGGGCAAGGCTGGCCTCGTGCGTGATATAACTGGTTAGCCTGAGCAAGCGGTCCACACTGGGTGGCTGTGTGTTTTTACTGACACCTACTGTGACATTACTTGGCTTTAAAACAACCATACCATACAAGTTTCTTGCTGTTATTAATGGAGGCGGTGGTTCTCCAGAGGGGGAGTAAAATGTCTCACTGTATAGTCCGGGCTGGCCCTAGAACTCCAATCTTCTCGCCTAATTTTTCAAGTTCTGAGGCTGTTGTAGGCGCGAGCTAACCCATATAGCAATTGCATTTATTTTTATATTACTTGTCTTTCTCTGTAGTTTTGTTTTTAAATCTTTAAAGATATATTCTAGTTTTTAATGATCTGTATTGGGTGGGTATGTACATGTGTGTGCAAGTGACCCCCGAGGCCAGAGGCATCAGAGCCCCTCCCCCCCCCCTGAAGCTGGAGTTGCAGCTGTTGAGGGGTGGGTGCTGGGAACCCAGCTCAGGTCCTTTATAAGAGCAGCGCACACTCCTAACTGCTGAGCCACCTCCCCGGCCCCTCGTCGTGGGTTTTTGTCATATGGTCTTGTGAAGTGGCCCAGGCTGGCCACAAAATCATAGCAGTCCTTTTCCTTCCACCTCCCCAAGTGCTGGAGTGAAAGGTCTAAGCTCCCCTACAGGTTCAATCACTTCCCTCTATGTAAGAACTGGTGTTGCGTTCATGGGTGACCTCATGAAGCTCTAGCCACGGAAGCCTGCCTCCCTGCCTGTGTGCCGCCGGAAGCCCTGGAGTTGGTCCTGAACACGGGCTCCAGGAGAGCCACCCCTGCCTGCGGCCCTCAGATGGTCCTTCAGTGACCGTCTCAGCTGGCGTCTCCTATGCTGAAATCACACGTGCCCTTGTCTGCCAGCCCGAGTCCCGTACCTGATTCCAGTATTACGGCCCAGCTCACTGGAGATCTCCTGAATCCTTCCAGCCTGACCAGTACTCAGCATTCTAGCAAGTTCTTATCCCTGCCTTTGTTTACCCTGTCTCTCCTCTATTGCCATGGCTGGTCTCAGCAGCGCCCCCTCTAGGCTCCCTGTATATCACACTCGCCTGTGAGCCTCCTGCACATCCGTGAAGATGGCTCGTGCCTTATTCCCAAGGCCTAGTCTCGGTCTGACCATAACAGGAATGTGTAATGTTTGTGGACTGAAGCCCAAGTCTATTCCGCATGTTCGTGGTGCCTGTTGGGAAGGGTGGTGTTTACGTGGAGGTGGGAATGGATACTGGGGTGAAGGACAGGTCTGGGGAAGGAGGTATAGACTTGTGGGGGTGGGTAGACTTTGAGAGGCAAGCACCGTCTTTCTCCACACTGTTCCAAAGCCTTCTCATCCCAGTCTCGAGCGCTATAAAGGAAACACATGACCTAAAAAAGCAACACTTTCCTTCTGGAGACTGTTCAAGGGAATCCCTGTACCTGGCCACCTCCCCAAGCTCCCGCATCCCCCCCACAACCCTGCTCCTTCCAGTCCCCAGGTCTGGCTGCTGTGTTTCTAGGGCCGAATCTCTCCAGGCACCCCGGGGCCACGCACAGAAGGTGCAAGCATCCTTGTCTGTATTTTAAGAGCTGCAGAAAGACCGTGCCATCTTTTCCCCACCATTCCTTCTATCGAGCTCTCCCCTCTGTCTCTGCTGAAGAAGAGGGTCCTCGTGACTCTGTACTGTGGCGCCCTCCCTCATTTGGTGACCACTGGCCTTCCCTGCACTGTCCACAGCTTATCCATCTACCCGGCACAGCCTTCCTGAGGCCGGCCTGGCCCACTGGCCCACAAGGCCTTGCTAGTTTCAATGCTGTCAGTATGCAAATTCTGCTTGCGTTACCATCTGTTTTGTAGAAATGCAGTTCCCCTCTGTGTCTGTCCTCTCTAAGGAACAGGAAGGAACAGCTACCAGGGAACCAGAGGCAAGCAACCCAGCTTCAAGCTCATTCCTAGTTCTGCTTAGCAAACACCCCAAGCCAAATCTTTCCAGGTGTTGACAAGTAGAAAAACCCACATCATGAAACCTTTTTTTTTTCCCCCAAGAAAAGGTTTCTCTGTGTAGCCCTGGCTGTCTTGGAACTCACTGCGTAGAACAGGCTCTCGAACTCACAGAGATCCGCCTGCCTCTTCCTCCCATGTGCTGGGATTAAAAGTGTGTGCTACCACTAACTAGCCATGAGACTTTTTGAATGAAATTATCAAAATGGTGTTCAAGTTGCCTTCAGCTTATGTGAACAAGGCGTTCATAGAGTAGATATAATGGTCACAGTGAGGTGTGGGTCCCGTCTCATCAAGTATATGCAAACATTCCAAACCCACAAATCCTTCTGGCCCTGGTAGATCTGTGTGACCCCAGACCTGGATGTCCTTAGGTGCGGCAGGGATGTTTATTTCAGCACTACCCTGCCATCCTCTGAAGAAAGCTTCTAAGATCCAGTGTCCTCTCCCCGCCGAGTGACGGCTGGAAGGAGCACACCCTGGGGCTCCCGGGGAGGATGGGACCCGCCTGGACCAATAACCGCCGGATCAGTTCTCCCACGCGCCAGCTTTGTGCTGTCTGCTCTTTCACGTGTAACCTCACAGGCGTAATTTAAAAAACCATTATTATTAATCTCCACTTTCTTTCGGCTCAGGGGAAGGTGACGGATGCCCCAGGGAACTTGTCTGGAATCTACATTTTCCAAAAGGAGAAAGCCGCAGCCTTGGGCTTTATGGGGGAGGGCTTCTCACAGGTTTTGAGCAGCCTGTCTCTTCCGACGTCTTCATAGTTCCCTCTTCGAGAAAAGGGCTGCTGCTGCAGACACAGTAGTGGCTTCCCTTGTTCCCCAGATTTGCCCTTGTCCTAATTTCTGGCCTCTGTGAGACGTGTCTTTGCAGATGTACCAACTCCGGGATCTGGAGATGCGCCTCATCTCTGGATTGTTTGACTGGCTAAGGGAAATCCCGGGGAAGGGAGGTAATGTCTGCCTTAGAAAGGAAAGGACCGGCCCAGGGCCACGGAGAGGGGCACAGGCAAGGACCAGCATGTGCGCTTTCCTGAAATGACAGCCCTGTCATGCCTGGAAAACCCACTGGAGACCTCTAGCGCTCTGAGAGAATACATCTGCTACTTTAAGCCTCGTATGCTTGCGGTAACTTGTTACAGTAGCAGCAGGAGCCTCTGTAGCTGCCCCAGGACTTTCCCCGGACAGTAGAATGGCATTCTTCATATTTTTTTTTTTTAAATAGTCAGCTCACTTCCACAGTTTCCTCTGTGCGGCTGCCGTGGTGCATCAATGACACAAACACAGACAGGCAAGGTTCCAGCCGGGAAGCCCGGCAGCAAATGTCACACGCGCTGGCCAGAGACATGTGAGCTGTGTCCTTGTACCCTCTCTGGGGTTAAAGAAAAAAAAAAGGCAAAGATGCTTCATCTGAATGCAGCTCAAATGACACAGAGACAGGAAGGAGCTGAGCTTCTGGCGTCTGGACGAGCCCCTGGTTACCCGATGCACACAGTAGGGGCTGTAGTGTTGGTGTGGCTGGAAGAATCCTGTCCCAGGATGCTATGATTCATCTCTACCGCACATTCCCCAAGGGGCGTCTAGCCTTTAACCCGGAGCTGAGGGACCGAGCAGTAGGAGACAGGACAAGGGGTGCCTGGCAGTGACCTTGGCCTCCTGGACCCTGACCCTAGAGAGGGGAATTTAGGATCCTGGTTAGAACAAAATTGATCCCTTATCTACTTTTTAAAAGATCACTTCTCTCTTTGGAACTTATCAATTGCATGTGAAAGCAGACAAGAAACTCCCGAGTCTGACTACTCGACTTTCACAGTCATCGAAATGGCACCAACTAGGATGGTATGAAATGTTACCATCCCTGCCAGGGCCACGATGCTATGGGCACGATGCTTATAGCTCGGATCCCTTCAGGACCTTTGGTGATCTTCCTATATTCTGAGGAAATAAAGAAACCATATTGTATATATCCCTCCATGGTCAGAGGACTCCTGGAAGTTGAACGAATGGCTGTTCTAGTGCCACGCCCTTGAACTCAGGAGACCACCGGGGCCATGTGCCTACCAGGTGTCACGTTGTTGGTTGTTGGTCGGCAACAGCTTGGATACCGTTTGGGGTGTGCAGCTGGCCTATGACACAGGGGTGTCGTAGAGCACGTAGGGGTCCCTGTGGCTTAGACACTGTGGGACAGGTAGCTGGCTGGTCTGCAGTAGGGACGTTTTAAGAGCCACTAAAGAGCCCGTGTGTATTAGCTTCCACAGTACTGGTATATCTCTAGACATAGGCTCCTCTGCTAGCCCCTGGAGGCTGGGCGTCTCACACAGCTAAGCCATCTTCCCGGGACTCAGCGATTCACATATAAAACTACACCACTAGTCTACATGGTCCCTAGACCCCAGTCACAACATGGCTTCTGTTTTCCCACACATTCTTCTAGGTAGCTAGTTGTCTAAGATGTTCTGCTTGGTGACAGGAACCCTTTGCTCCAGCTCACACCCTGTATAATGCTGCACCAGGGGCTGTCTGTCAAAGCAGGTGTGGGCCGGGCCATTTTACTCAGAAGCCTACTCCATGTGTCTCCTGCCACCGTGGGAGCTGTGGAGTTTTGTTCTACAGAGCAGGGAGTGGGAGGCATGCAGCTGCAACCTCGTGTCTCCTCCTTCAACCCCGGCAGACGCTACTGACAGGACTCAGGGCCCTCCAGCAGTCTGACGACTGAACCCGTGTACTTCCAAATCCTTTCTTCCGGTCCTTTTGCTGTTCTCTCCAGTAATTATTCCCCCAGAGGACCAACCTCAGGTTCTGCCAGAGAGAAAAATGTCAGCGCTAAGACATCTTTGACAGCCTCAAATTTCTTAATGGCAAAGTGAAGAACCAGAGATTGCTTTCATTATTCTCTGCTCCACGGCGTCTCCACCACCCTACAGGGGCTTGCTCAGCCTTCACGGAACGAACGGATAAACAATCCTCTATTCAAAGGATGCTATTAAAAACAGCCTCTTGGCTCACTCTTGTCAGTCTCTCTGGCAATTCTCTTAGGGTGTGGGGAACTTACTTAGGTAATTTCTCTCTCTGCCAAATGAGCTGGAGGTGTCTAAAGACCTCTCAGCTGCTACATACATCAACTGTCCCTGCTACTACCCAGACAGAAACCTCATTTCCTTACCGAACCAGCCTGCCTTGTTGTTGTAAGGCTTCCAGTGACTGAATGAAAAGTGTGTGAGTGTGTGAGTGTTTGTGTGTGTGTGAGAGAGAGAGTATGTGAGAGTGTATATGTATGTGTATATTATATGTGTGTATATATGCATACTTGTATACATGCATACATACATATGTACATACAGTTTGCTTCTTGTAATGAGGAACTGGATCCTCCTTCCTTGCACTCTTTGCTGAACTGGCTTTACTTTACTTGACCTCGTCAGCCACACTGACGGCCCGTGTAATGCCCCTTGAGCTTTCTCCTCTTCTTTCCCATTTACCATCTCACCAAACCTCCTCTATCGGCATTTCTTACCCCACAGCCTAGAGGATATCCTTCATCTAGTAATTCATATATTTTTCAGGTGGAATATATGTTCCAGTGTTGAGACATTGGGAAGGCTGGTCCGTGATTGTCTATGGTCCATGATTTGCTGAGTGATAGTTACCATTATAAATGTAAAGAAAAGCCTGCTGTGAATCACAGCCTCCTTTCTATGCTATGGTGGTTTGAATATGCTTGGACCTGGCACTATTATGGGGTGTGGCCTTGTTGGAGAGGGTGTGACCTTGTTGGAGAGGGTGTGGCCTTGCTAGAGGAGGTGTGTCATTGTGGGGGTGGGCTTTGAGGCCCTCCTCCTAGCTGCCTGAGGATCAAGGCAGATATCTAGAAGATGGGAAAACAGAAGCCATGTGGTACTACATCATATGAAGAACTCTCAGCTCCTTCTCCATCACTGTGTCTACCTGGACACTGCCATGCTTCCGCCATGATGATACTGGGCTGAACCTCTGAACCTGTAAACCAGCCACTATTAACTGTTATCCCTGTGATCCCAGCACTTTGGGAGGCAGAGGCAGGCGGACTTCTGAGTTCGAGGCCAGCCTGATCTACAGAGTGAATTCCAGGACAGCCAGGGCTATATAGAGAAACCCTGTCTCGGAAAAAAAAAAATCCAAAAACAAACAACAACAACAACAAAAACTGTTGTCTCTGCGGACTGGAGTGGTGGCTCTGTAGTTAAGAGCACTGACTGCTCTTCCGAAGGTCCTGAGTTCAAATCCCAGAACCTGCATGGTGGTTTACAACCATCTGTAATGGGATCCAAGGTCCTCTTCTGATGTGTCTAAAGACAGTGACAGTGCACTCACATACATAAAAATAAACAACTCTTTAGTCCGTTATAAAAGTTGCCTTGGTCATGGAATCTCGTCTCAGCAATGGAAACCCTAACTAAGAAAGATGTGTTACTCAACCCCGCATGACCGGATGGCTTCCTAAGCCACACTCAGTTTCCCTTCCCCCAGCCCGCCTTTTTGTGGCCGCTACAAGGCAGCAGTGTGGTTCCCTGCAGAAGGGACGGTGAGGCCACCTTCAGGAGGTGACAGACACGGGGACTTTGGCTGACTACTCCCAGCACCTCTGGCTTTCTCTTCCCTTTGCTTCACATAAGGAGTTGAGCACTCGATTTTGGAATTTGGAAAGTGGGCCCACACCAAAACACAGACAGAATGCTGACAGGAATCAAAATATGGCCACGAACACCTCCAGGACCTAGGAGACGAATGAATCCTGTTTCTAAGACTTATCTCAGATTAGACTTGGGGTGGGAGGTACAGGAGACAGAGAAGAGGGCACGGGAAACTTCACTGCCCTAGACAGCACTGCCTGCTACCTGTCTTGGGCGATATTTTTCTGTTTCATCGTACCCAACATCAGCCAGACCAGGCGTGGGTATCTGGGATCTCATTAAGCTTGAGTTCTAACTTGGCAAACTTCTGTCTCCTTCTGCTTCGTCTAGGAAGGTGCTGAGTCCAGAAAGGAGCAGCCCAACACCTCGCTACCTGGGGTGAGCACATTCTGTACAGCCAGGCCTCTCCGGGGACGTTCCTGAGGTATGGGCTCTGTAAACAGCAGGCCCGAGCTCTACCATCTGCCAGGAGTGAGGAGGCTTGAACAGAAGGCGGAATGCTCTCTAGTGTGCTCTCTCACTGTTCATATTCAGAACAGCTGTCACAGCTGTCTCCTAGTAAGGAGTCCTGGACGCAGAGGGAAGGAGGAGGGGAGGAGCTGGCAAATGTCTCGCCACCTCCCCACTGGGGACTCCTGTAGGAGTTGTGGTGCCCAGAGGTAAGAGAGCTTATACCCCATACTCAGGCCCAGGATGAATCCCTCCAAAAGGTGGGAGGGATCCTCCGTTAGTCCCAACCCCTAAGTATGGCTCGCTCGGTCCGTGTTATCTCACTTGCCCAGACACTGCAAGACAGAAAAATGGTCACTAGCTACAAGTGTAGCTCGGAGAGAGCCCAAAGCACAGAGAATACATACATGTATATATGTATATATGTATGTATGTATATATGCATGTATGTGTGTATGTATGCATGTATGTGTGTGTATGTATGTATGTGTGTGTATGTGTGTATGTATGTATGTGTGTATGTGTGTATGTATGCATGTATGTATGTATGTATGCACGTATGTGTATGTATGTGTGTGTTATGTATGCATGTGTATGTATGTATGCGTGTATGTATGTGTGTGTATGAATGTGTGTGTGTATGTATGTATGTATGTATGTATATGTCCATTCCATCAATGTGGAGGCTGATATTCAGAGCACTTCAAACTGTATAAGTCCCATGAATTTCCTGGGCATCTCCTCTCCATGGATAACATCCATCCTCCCTGGCTGTGCCATGGCTAAGAACTGACACTGAAATGGACTGTATTCTGGCTAGCCACCCAGAAAACTTGATAAGAGAACATAACGAAGTTCCAAATTGTCACTCTTCACTGTGTCCCAGGTTCAGTGTGACAGGGGGACCCAAACATATCGGTCACATTTCCTCCCCGGTGGCACGCTGAGTCATTTGTTCAGCCATTAGCGAGAGAGACCCGAGACCTGGTAGGGTGGCTGTTATTCTTGGTCACTTAGCCCATCACCTTCCCCGGACAGGACCAAACACGGAAGTAGGTTAGGGGCCCGGGTGCAGATGATGAGGAGAAGAGGTTACACAGACAAGGGTCTGCCTCGGGAGGCAGAGAGGCTGTGAGGAGGGTGAGGGATGGAAGAAGCGGTGAGTTCTGCCAGACGCATGAGATGCGGGGGAAGGGGAGACGCGAGAAATGGCCGTTACCTCTCTCTGGGTCCGGGAAGGCATGAGGGAAGAGCAGAAACAGCGGGTTAGCATCCGTACCGTATCCAGTCTACGACGCAGCGCTCCGCGTCGACACCCCGCCGTGGCTCCCAGCTTTGCAGCCATGAATAGCCTTTCTGTGCTTATTTTAGCCGAACCCTACCACCCAGAGGAGGGTATTTCGAGCCACACTACAGTGAGGCCAAGAGTTGCCAGCTGAATTTGCAGAGGCAACAGATCAGCCGGGGGAGGCAACCAAGCTTAAAATATCACAGTCAAGTGCAGGAGGCTGTTTGCAGGAAACACTGGCAGGGAACTTATCTTCAGTCTCCAGCCTCAGCCCCAGCTTCACACACACACCACCACCACCACCACCACCACCACCACCACCACCACCACCAAACATACAGAAACAATGAAAAACGATGACACAGACACAGCCGTACCTGCTGCACAGTCCCTAGGCATTCTATTAGAACTGCGGCCCTGATACCCGGGAGCTTTAACAACGCCCTTAGTGGGCATAGGGCAGAAGTGGGAAGGAAAGAGGTAGGAGATGAAGACTTCAAGGGCGCGGGCACGGAGCAGTGCCAGGGAAGAAAGGAAGGGAGCGTGGGGGGAGTCGGGGGCATATGGGGGTCGAGGGGGACAACAGCAAGTTCGGAGTTTCATGCTCAGAGCTACCCGGAGTTGCCAGGCTACCCTAGAGATGTCGCTGGGCCCTCTCTATGCCTTTCTGTTCTGTCAGAAGCATTACAGAAGGGCCCAGAGGCAGCGCCCTCTGAGTGACACAGGCGTTCTGTGGAGTAACAGTCTGGAGCCAGAGCACCAGACAGCTAAGCCATTAGAAGAGATGCAGGTTCACAGGGACCTGCTCTCTGTCTCTCTCACGGGCCCTACAGCTGTGGTCACCTAGGCCAGCTGAGGGTGATAGTTAATACGTAGCCAAGTATATCGCCGGATGATGAGAGAGATGGATGGGGTGTGATGTCTCCAGTCAGAGCGCTGCAGAACAATACTTTGTGTCATATCCCTACAAACCTAAGTGGAAGCTACAATGTCTCAAATGAAAAACCACAAGAAAGCTTAGAGTGCATTTAAAATTTTCACTGTAAAGGGCTGCAGTAGGCCGGTGGTCGTGGAACACGCCTTTGATCCCAGGACTTAGGAGGCAGAGGCAGGTGAATCTCTGAGTCTGAGGCCAGCCTGGCCTACAGAATGAGTTCCAGGGACAGCCAAGGCTACACAGAGAAACCCTGTCTCAACAAACCAAACCAAACCAAGCAAAACCAAAACCAAAACCAAAACCAAAACCAAAACCAACAAAACAAAATAAAACAAATCAAAAGGGCTGAAATAACATAGCATAGCACCAAACTGTCACCTGAAGGAGAAGATTATGGAGGATATTTGTCTGAATATTATACAACAGGCACAGATGAATTTTATACTACCTCCATATTCAGGGAAAACCACTGAGACAGCATGGGCCAAGCACCAGCACAGGTGACCCCTCTAAGGTTTAGGATTTCAACAGCACACCCTGTCCACTGAGCTCTGGGGCCATATGCTGTGTAGGCCCTCCCAGCAGCCTGACAAGGTCGTTAGTACGGCGTTCATAGGAGAAAACAGGCTCAAAGAGTTTGAGCAACTTGGCCAAGTCATACAGCAGCTCGTGGTGAAGACAGGGTTTGTGATCGCAAGTCTGTCTTCGTTCTGCCTCTCTGATGATAAGACCATAGAGCTGAACAAGTTTGCTTAAGGCAGAGGCAAAGGGTTTGACACGGAGCCTGGGTTCTCGGAGGGTCAGGGAGCTCAGATTTCCAGGAGAGACTCTCTTCCAGAGAGGCTTAGGAGGGAGACAGAGCTCGGGATCTTCCATGAGGGAGCTTACCTTCTCACTGTCAATTTGCTGGGCTCTCCCAAGGTGCCAGGCTATTAGATGACAAACTCCTGACCTAGGTCACCCATCAGTGAAGAGGGGACAGAGACCCTAGCTCAGGGTACTCACGAGAAATGAGAGTCAACGAGATGGCATTTAACCAAGATGCAATGGCCTGCATTTTGGGAGCTGTTAGCACGAAGTCATGCTTGGTCCCCGTCCCAGCTAGGCTGGCGCGGGCAGCATTTGGCCTGGAGGACCTATTGGAGATTCTAGCAGGGGACTGCAGCTGTTCGCACGCTCTTGAATGGAGGATGGTCTTCCTCTGCCGGAGAAGGTCATCGTCCATGGAGCAGGCAGCTCCGGAAGGACACATGTGGGGCAGTAAGGGAGGGGGAGGACATTTATGTAGCCAGCCAGGTCGGCTGACTCAAACACGGTCACAGCCATACTGCCCTCATATCTACAGGTGGCTTCTGAGGGAGACGGACTCTCACGGGAAGGCATTCACCCCGGAAGGGAATGTTTCTTAGACTCACTGGATGTTCTTGCGCAATCTCCTCACCTTGCTACCAAAGGCAAGCTTTAGAAGTAACTTTAAGTCAGCGACCCTATGGAATCTCAAGTTTCCTACCTTAAACACAACAGGCCTAGAATGCCTTACAGCTAGTTTCTAATAATGATGATGATGACGACGACGACGACGACGACGACGACGACGACGACAACAACAACAACAACAACAACAACATCCTTTAGGAAGAACGTGCAAGTGATGTTTCTTTGATTCCATCTTGATTTACAGCAAGAGCTTGTATTTCACACGCCTCTCAAATGCCTCTGTCTAGCATACGACAACTTTGTCCAACAGCCAGAAATCCAAAGACCGAGAACAGGACGTTTTCTTTTGTGTAATAGCCTTGGCTATTTGAAATCAGACCCTCTGCAAGGGACTCGTTTGAACAGACAACCCTGACCCGCAGCTGCTGTGCCTCCCCCTGCAGGAAGACCTGGGAAACATCTAAACAGAGTTAACTCTTTGGGACGTAGGAGATTCTGCTTGCTTTAAGTGCTGAAGTAAAAACCAGCCATAAGGAGAGATTTCAGGGGAGCTCTGAAATGTCCCTGGAAAACCCCACCGGGTCACAGACAGCGGTAGCCGCTCCCCCGCTCGGTACGTTTGCTAAATGAAAGACATCAACAACAACAACAAAAACCCATCGGCTCAGAGCTGGGCGTCACAGGAGACGAGCCACTCTGAGAGAGGAGGAGGCTAGATGCCATCCTCCTCCCTTCGCAGTGTGTTTGATGGCAGCGGGAAGAAGTCGCAAGACTAGTTCCACTGAAGTGGCCCACCAGGGCCCCCTTGCCGCAGCTCTTTGGAAAAACAAATGCAGAAAACGGGCAATGTTTTCCTAAACACGAACCCCCGACAGCAGAGCTACTTCGTCACGTGCAACTGGCATTCCTGAAAAGCAGCAACACGGTACAGTATGGGTCTTTGAAAGAGGATGTCATCATCTGTGCCCCAGGCAAGCCACTCCCTACTCACGCAAAAACACAATCGCCCCTTTCTAACACCCCGGGCTCACAGGGCAGGGTCTCTGCTATGACCCTGCTTGTCCGCTATGGTGGAACCGGTACACGTGCTTTTGACAATACTTCTCTTCATCACCGTGAGTCTGTGGAAGGAACCTCTGGACGCAGAGTCACCGTTGCTCATGTGACAGTGGGCTGTGGTGATAAAAGTCTGTTTTTGCACCCAACAGGACAGTCCATTTTCCTGCCTGGCGTCATGTCCGTAGTTAACAGACTTTTATTAACTGTTTGCCCTGGATAACTTTGCTCTCCAACTTCACCTGTAATGTGGGCGAACCGGTGAGACACACATCTTCACAGGGGGCGGAGCTATGTCTGAGTTGATCCACAGAACTCCTGAGCAGGCCTGCACCCCATAACTTGTTTTGGATCACCACCTCTTTTGTGACCTCAAGTAAGTCTTACGTCAGTTCTGGAGGGGACGGAAACGGAATGGCCCAGCCGACCCCTGTGGACGCTCCACCTCAGAACTGAAGTGAACAACAAGTTTATGCAAATTACCCATATGGTTTCTGGCGAGATTCCCAAGCTTGAGCTCAGGGACAGACTTTCAAGATGACCGCCAACACCTGCCTCGAACCAGGGACACTGTCCTCTCTAGGACAGACTCCTTCCCCACCTACAGCTACCAGCCCCAGCCCCAGTGGCAGCCATTAACCCGGGGCCAGAGAGAGAAAGTGTGCCTGAGGATTTACTGTGAGGTAAAGATATTGAAATTCAAAGCGCATTCTTCTCAACAAAGGATTTCTCATGACTGTGGGGAGAAGGTTAAACTGGCAGTTCACTGATTTAAAAGCAAACAAGAAATGGGTGTCTTGTTTTGTTTTTTTTCCCTCCCAAGTCTATCTTGTGAAGAAGAGCTGAAGAGTTCTAGCTTCCCTTTTACACAGCATTACAGACCAAAAAAGAAACACAAGGCTCGCCTCTCTGACCGAGAGGAAATTTAACATTTAGTTTTCAAATGGAGGGTGATTCACGACCCGCCCCAGGTTCGAGGGAAAAGTTTGAGCTCATTAAATAATATATGTCATACATGAATGGTGAAGGCATGGCTTGCCTTTTGAAAGCAGAGGTGGTAAAATGGTGGCACGTGCCACCCAGAAAGCTTCTAGCTGACCGGGCGGAGGAGTGTACGCAGTTTGCCGAAGACTTTGATACAGAATCGGGAGGTGACAGCTCTCCACGCTGTGTGAGAAGCGCCTGCAGTGTAAAAGCGCCTGGTGAGGACTCCAAAACGAAGAGGTGCCCTGCAGGGATGCAGCTTGCCCCTTAGCATGCACAGAAAACAAAACCACGAGCCCTAAAGCAAAACCACGCTATGCGTGTGGGTAAATGCCTTTCTTCCGTATACTCACTTCTTTGGGTGGATAGGAGGCATACTAGGGTAAATAACACACCAAATGGTTTTTATCATCTCTTACTTAGATGCAAGTATTGTTGATAATCTATAAATTCAATAGTGCCTAAAGAAATACAGACAACACTAGAAAGAGTAGTCACTGCTGTCGAAACAAGCACGGGTAGTCTCTGGTCACGGGGAATGTTTTTAAAAGGGAATCCAAGGTCCAGGAAACATATGCTAACTTGCTTCAACCCGGCAACCCGCAGGCCGCCATTTACCCAGGAGAGCCTGGGCTATCCTCAAGCGAGCTCGGACCGGTTTGATGCGTCGTGTGGGAACCTGATGTCCGAGCATGGCTCTAGTTAGCTGACTTTGCTTAGGGCCCTCTCCTGTAGGAGACGTGGTCATGGATCTTGGGATGGTTCTCTCCAGTCCTCCCTCTTCTTTCCCTCATTCTCGGTGTCTCTGCCTTTCCTTGTCCCCACCAGATTATGGTTCTTCACCGCTGGGGCCAACAACAGTGATTACCTGCTGTGGTCTTCTGTCTTCTCCCATTACTCTCCAGTCTATAGCCACGCCCAAATGCCCTGCCTTCCCAACCCTGCAACCCTGGGCTCCCAAACATACCATTTTCTTCCTGCTTTGGACCTTTTTGTCTATTGCCCATCACCCCATGTTCTGTGCAGGTTCCCCTCGATCAGTCACCATCGCCCCTAACAGGCTCCACTGTCCCCAGTCAACAGCAAACTGGAGCCATATGAATTGCCCTGATTAGATACTCGTAAGTCCCCCCTCTCCCCTCCTGCCCTCCCCAACTAAAACATCAAGCCCATGTGAGCAGGGGCCTTTCACCTCGATTACCCATCACTGGCTGGCACGGGGCAGGCAATCAACAAGGGGATGACTGAGTGGCTTGAACAGAGAGCATACACGCCACTCCCTTGCCAGCCTTAGGCATACTGGTGAGAACCTAAGGGAGCTTTGCCTGCCCAGCCGGCTGGATTTCTCTTATTGTAACTCACAGACAGTCCTTTAAAAATGACTTCAGTTCACAGCGCATTTTCATGCCATCTGAAGTCACGTTGTAAGACATCCACTTCACGGCGACCGGCAGGAGGAGAGTTCTTGAAAGTTCATTAGTCTCCTGTGACCATTTGAAAGCATAGCACATCTGTACTCTATCTCCGGCAACAGTGACAATGATGTTTCTAGGGTCCCTAACCAGATTCCTTCTTTGGGACATTTGTCTAAATGAAAAACAGTTCCTCTGCTCCTACAAATCAATACATAAATTTCCCCCATATATATAGATTTCTATCAAGACTTATCGGCTCCGCAGAGAATTTCCTTTATGTTTGTATTTTGAGAAATAAACTTTAGCTTGTTACTGGGGGGGGGGAGAGCCAAGATAACACGTGTGCAGAAGCAGAGGACGGGTAGAAAACTGTGGGAGAGCCTGAGTGCACAGTATCCCAGCAAGAGCCTCACAGTGTGATGTGTCTGCGCGCATCCTATATAGTAAGCTTGCTTATTATTTCTAAGCTTTCTCTCTCTCTCTCTCTCTCTCTCTTTTTCTCTCTCTCTCTCTCTCTCTCTCTGTGTGTGTGTGTGTGTGTGTGGTGTGTGTGTGTGTGTGTGTGTAAGTAAATCAGAGGACAACATGCAGGACTTGATTCTCTCCTTCCACTAGGTAAGCACTCTGGGGATTAAATTCAGGTTTCGTGTGTGTGTGTGTGTGTGTGTGTGTGTGTGTGCGCGTGCATGTGTACATACTTTCTCACTGTTTATATTATGTGCATGTACACACACACAAATACATACCTACATTTTTGGGGGTGGTTGCACTTGAGGTTTGGCTTAGAGCCTTGTGCATGCTGGGAAGGGGCTCCCTCTCATTTTGAGTCAGGTGCTGGCTAAATTGCTCAACTTTGGATCTTCCTTTCTCAGCCTTCCAAACAGCTGGGAATACAGGCCTGAATCACCAGACCTCTCCTCAAAGAAAGTCAGTCAGTCAGTCAATCAATCAATCTCTCTTAAGAAAATAAAAATGGCAACGGTGTCAACACATGACTTCAGTTTTACTTCGTGAGTCCACCTTTCTGTTATTACCTGTATTTGTTGATATTTGGTAATTCAAACAGACACATCATGTTAAGAAAGAGTGTGAGATTAAACAGCCTGACCTGCAGGAATTCTTTTTGAGGCTGTTTTTCAGAGCTGGATAAAGATAACTGGGCCTTCTGACTATTTCAGGATCAAGAAAACAAAACAAAACAAAAGCAAATAAATAAATAAATAAATAAATAAATAAATGTTCATTTCCGCTGTCACTGTGGGTTATTATTATTTTTTAACTGGGTGTTCTTAGATCAGGACTTAGCAAAGTATGATCTGCCACAAATATACAGAACACGGTGACACCAATCCTTGTATACATGTGTAGGCTAAGGTTGTTTGTGCTATAGGCAAAGTAGCTGACTCGGAGGTCACAATGCCAGCAAAGACTAAACACTGACTGCCTGGTCTTTACAGGAAGAGCCTGTTCTAGATAGTCTGATTCAGCAGTGCCATGTATGGGGTAGGCACGTGTGTACTGAATGGGTTCTAGAGCACCCAGTGCAATAGAGAAACGTACAGGCGCCTGCTAAAGACATTAAAGTTTCGAGATGGTAACTGATCCTAGCACTAGGATCATATCTGCGGACCAAGCGTGAGGCCTGATGGCAGGGACTAGAAGAATTCTTATTATAGATAGGTGACAGACTCCATCCATGAAACTAGTTTCCATCTAGGAAACTAGTCTATCCATTAGCTAGTTCATTTTGGGTTGCTAAACAATACCAGAGACTGGGTACTTTATCCCAGAAAAGAAGTTTATTTAATGTATTGGAGGTCCAGGGCGTGTCACCAGCTCAGTTCTGGTGACAGTCTTTGGCTACACTGTATATGGTGGCAGCATAGGGTCACTTGGGAAAAGAGGAAGCTGGAGAGATTTGAGAAAGGTAGGTCCTAGGCTCACTTCTAAAATTCAGCTCTCATGGGATTCCTGCATTAATAACTTCCAGGATGTTGCCCTGTGACCTAATTTCTTTGCTCTAGGACCTAGGTATTAAAGGCACATTACTTTAACATCAGCAAAGCAAGGACCATGTCTCTAGCACATGAATCTTGGTGGATAACCTTAAAGTGTAACTACCATTAACAACTAAAATGTAGGAACAGAAGAATCTCCAATTTGTAAATCCTCAAGGCTGTGAAAAATCCAGCCGTGGATAGCTCAGCAATAGACACAAAGCCCTGGGTTCAATCTCAGTCTCTCTGTCTGTCTCTGTCTCTCTCTCAAACACATATACCACACACACACACACACACACACACACACACAGAGAGAGAGAGAGAGAGAGAGAGAGAGTGAGAGAGAGAGAGACACACACAGAGAGAGACAGAGAGAGATAGAGATAGAGATAGAGAGAGAGAGATTAATGGAATTCCTACATGCCCACCCTGAAAGACAGCATCGATGTGAATCTTTAATTCAGCCACTTTTTTTTAATGTCACTAGCAGGCTGTGACACTCAAGAGTCTTTCAAGGGGGGGGGAGGAAGGCTAGAACATGCCTGACCCTTGAAATCAGCATGTGCAGGTAGCCAGCAAACAGATGCGTGCTCTGACATGACAGAATCAGGCCAGCCCGGCCCCAGTCGACAACCACGCTTTTGGCAGCAGCTTTCTGCTTTCCTTCTATCATAATTATTTCAGCTGTCATAATTTATTCATTCCCCCCCCCCACACACACACACACAAGCTTACAAGTTGTAGGGTAACCAGTCCCGGCTTCCAGATCAGAAAGCCTGGCAGCTGCCCTCACTCCTGTGCCTTCCCAGCGGCTAGAATACCGACTGCAGACAGAATATTTTGTATCCACATAGTTTTGTAAAACTAAAATGATTTTTCAAAACCCACATTTCCTGTCACAGTTGCCCTCAACTGTTGGATTTATAAATCTGCAGAGAAAAGGAGGTTAACAGAATTCTTCCGGAAACGAAGTGCAAAAGGCCCTCACTTAGAGTGACTCGACTTGACCAGTTTTACAGCTTTCTGGAGGAGGGAAAGCGAGACGCATCCAGTCGAAACTGTACTGTGAATTTTCACCTTTTCTCTGGTTAGCAATATTTGGTACAGTGGTCTCTTGTGGTGCTGGGCAGTGGGCGATGGCTCACAGTCAGTCATGTGATCAAGATTTAAAAAAAAAAACAACAAAACAAACAACCAACTCTACAGTGTGTAGGCTGCCTAGGCAGTAGAGTCAGGTAGGGGCTGGAAAGGCATTTTCTGCTTCCGGTATTTCCACTTTACCATGGCTTCACAGGGAGGCAGCCCCAGTTTAAGTTGTAGAGCACCTACACTTTGTTTCCCTACTCTTCAGAGACTTGGTCCTTCTAGCTCCCCAAATGCTAGTGAATTTTCGGTGAAGCTGCTAGTGAAGTCCGGCCTTTTCATCTGACGCGCCTACAGAAAAGGTTTAATTATCAGTTGTTAAAAATACAGAAAAGGAGCCGGGTGGTGGTGGCGCACGCCTGTAATCCCAGCACTTGGGAGGCAGAGGCAGGCGGATTTCTGAGTTCGAAGCCAGCTTGGTCTACAGAGTGAGTTCCAGGAGAGCCAGGGCTACACAGAGAAACCCTGTCTCGAAAAAACCAACCCCCCCCCCAATATAGAAAAGGAGGCAGGCGGTGGTGGCGCACGCCTGTAATCCCAGCACTCTGGGAGGCAGAGGCAGGCGGATTTCTGAATTCGAGGCCAGCCTGGTCTATAGAGTGAGTTCCAGGACAGCCAGGGCTATACAGAAAAACCCTGTCTCAAAAAAACCAAACATATATATATATATATATATATATATATATATATATATATATGGGGAGTTCATAAAATAAATGGCTCAATGGCTCCTTATAAAACTGGGAGCAAAGGTAAATAGTTTTATATGTAGGTTTAAATTTCTTTGCCACCCCCACCCTTTATTTTGAATTTTTATTTTTAATCCGGAGCAGAGAAAAAAAAATAATGCTTGCAGTCTGATAACAAGTAGAGAAAGACAGTCAGGAGCACTGAAGGGTAAAAGTGTCTTGGAAGAACAGTCAGCTGTATAAGAGCCCACTGGGTCCCGCATGCTCATCCGCACCGCAGGAGACGAGGAAATGAAGTCAAGGTCTCGACACAACATAAATTTAAAGTGAGTCACTCCACTGCTTAATAACTCTGTCCTTGAACAACCATTACTTCCATTAACATGCATTCCCAACAGAGAAAAGCCAGTGAATCCAGATCACCGCCTTCCTGCTTCTTCCACATTCAAGCTGTCGGTTCGGACTACAGCAACCCCTCACCTTGTTTCTCTTCGCGCCCTCCGTCACGTGGGATCCTGCCTGGGCAGGACGGGCTACCCCGGCCCTTTGTTCTCAGGATCCTTTCCCGACAGCCCTCTCCAGGATCTTCCTGGATGAAGTAGCTCAGCACCGGGATTCCTCCCGCCAAGAGGTCTTGTGACCATCCAAACACAAGTGAAACCTGCAACCACAGGTCGAGGACCCTGCCTGACCCCATCCGCACCAGTCTCTTCTGCGTGCACAGACCACTCTGGTCTCCTCAGTCTACCTTCTGTCATTCAGTCCATACCAGCCTTGAAGCCCAACCCAAGCCTCACCTCCTAGGGTGGGCCCTCACCTCCTAGGGTAGGCCCTCTCCACTGACTTGACTACTGTCTGCCATGCCACGCTGTTGACTATCTTCACGGAAGCCTAGATGATCTTGCTCCGAGAGCTGTTTTCCGGGTTCTTCTTTGAGTATCGATTGTCTCATTCTCTGCGCATTTTCTGAAGTGTCTGACTCATGGCCTCTCTAAAGCTGTCCAACAGATTAACCTACGGATTATAACTAAAGATGATTGCAATTAAACTCTAAAACAGACACTGAAGAATTTCTAACTACATTTGTTCATCTGTACATCTAAAAGTTCCGGTATTTTATGAGACACAAGTACCACTTGAGGGCACAAGATCTAATGTCTACGAACTCAAAATTAAAAAAAAAAAATAAGAAAAAAGTTGTGGTTTGTGTTAACCATTTAGTACATCATAGCTGAGATTGGTGGAAGACTGAAGATCCAGATGAATATGACGTTACCTGGCAATAACCTTCTCCCCACGTTGGTGCATCAAGAGTATAAATACATTCGGGGTTCCCACCCTGGAAGCCACCTCGACTGGGGGCTGTGGGAGACATAAGGGTTGCTTCGTTTGCAGTGCAGGCCGAGATTCATTTTTCTGAGGGTTTGTTCAAGATAAAAGCTGCTCAGGTGACAGCAAGGGACAGCATGAATGATGGTCTCTGTAACAGATTAGAACTGCCACAGCTGGATGAACAATGCCACCGCCCACACCCTTAGAACTCTGCCCCCAGCTCTGCTCGGAGCCCAGGCTACTCTGAGAGGAGTCTGTGCTTGGCAAAGGGAACTTCAAGCCCGAGAGACCCGCGGGCCTGACTTGTCTCTCCCTACCCCTTCTTTGGGTGGACATGGCTCGGGTTCCACCTGGTTTTGCCCACAGCCCTGGGCTCAGCAAACCTCCCAGTGCAGCAGTCAGGACTCAGGGTCGTCCACCCTGCTCTCCAGGGATGTCCAAGCTCAGAAGACCTAAAATCGGCCCCATGACAGCACAGTGGGGGTCAGAGGAATACAAGAAGACACCTACCGTGCTCACCACTCTGTCCCTAAGACTAAGGGTTAGTGCTCTAAGTTCAATGCGTGTTAAATAGATAAACGACTCCCCACTGGTTAAAAGCCACGAGAACTAAAAATAATGTGTGCACTGCTTTAAAAAAAAAAAAAAAAAAAGCGGGATTCCCACTGCAGAACCTAAAACCACGGCCCCCTTTTCCTGGACAGAGGCTGATGCTTAATGGAAAGTGTCTGCCCTCTGCTCGGTTTGATTCCCATCTCATTTTTGAGGACACGGTCATGGGTGATTTTACAAAAGTATAGGTAAAAATGTAAAGACAAATTTAGGGTTGGTTTTCTTAACACCGTTTTCTGCCTCTAACTTCTCTCCTGCCTCTAACTTCTCTCGGCAGATCTCCAGACATTTACTCCTTTCCAAAAGCAAATAACTAAGACAGAAGTAGCAAAGATCAGGATGTTAGGTAGAAAACTTAACAAAAATGCCTTTGCAAGGCTAGAGGGGAGACCGAGTGCTCAGTGGTCTGGGAAAACTAGAGGAAATCAGGCAGAATGCCCCCTCCCTCCCCAGGCACCAAGGGAAAGGCAGGAAAAAGACTAATGGCCCGCCCCCTCCTGTCTCCTTCCACCCAAGCAGTAATGAAGATTCACAGCTACACATTCATTAGGGGATCGATAGACGTGCCTGGTTACAATATTGGGACAGAGAAATGGGTAATTGCTAGAAAAGGCGCAGATTCCTCAAGAATTTAATCAAGTATTGCAAGCAATATTTAAACCGTTATGTTTCTTCTTTTTTTTTTTCAAAACCACTACTTTTTCAATGCCAAGCACATGCACGTGACAAGTTGGCTGTGCGTCCACATTTTGGGAATTTAAAGCATTTTCTATTCATGGAAATCATACCAATATTCAGCCACATAAATAAAATTATTTGGAAATGAGGTTTTTCTACACAAAGGATATTGCCCTTAATTCAAACACTGCATTAAAATAATGTAATATTTTTGACTTCTAATTTAGAAAAGATGTACACGAACATTTCCCGGGGCACATGTGAGACGAATACACTCAGCCACAGGGCACTGCTTGTCACAGAAATGCCCGGGCACTGACCACCTACAGTCCAGCACTTTCCTGTGGCGTAGTCAACTGAGATCAAAGGGATGCTTCCCACTCATTTCTCTCTAGAGTGGTAGGAAGCCCCCTCCTCAGACCAGCTGGCTGCCCTCCTCCAGGCATCATGCATGCTGAGCGCGCACCGTGGACAGGGAGGCGACAGCCTTTGTCCCGCGTGTCTCCAGGACCCACCTCGTTGCCTCCAAGCCCAGTACCCCATGTACCTGCAGACAAAGGCGTGCCATCCCTCTCCAACTTCCTCACCTTGAGTTCTCGGTCTACCAGTTACCGGGGCAGGGCAGAGGCACTGTCCGAGGCGGCTTCAGGACGGTGACCTGGTACCCTAGCCAAGCCAGCTGGGTGCACTTGCTTTAAGCCAGCGGCAGAAGCAAGCAACAGCAGCAGCAGCGGCGGCGGCGGCGGCGGCTGCAGCGGTTCCATCTCAAGTTCAAGCGAGCTGCTTCCGCGCCGCCCCGCCCCGCCCGCGAGGCCACCGTCTCCCATTGGCTGCTGAGCCGGGGCCCTCCTGCGGGGCTCCCGCCAGGTGCTCAGGCCAGATGCTTCTGCAGGTTCTCCAGCTGCAAGGATCTTTCGAGCAAGGGGCTGTGCAAATCCACCACCCTAGACTAGGTTCTGTGACTAACATTCCCCTTTGTACAGTCTAGGGGCTTGTAAAGAAAGTTAATTCTGACCCCATTGTGTGTGTGTGTGTGTGTGTGTGTGTGTGTGTGTCTGCCAGAGAGCCTCCACGACAGACTCTTCGGCAAGGCATAAAGTGAATGAAACGAGGCGAACTGGGCTGGACGGACCATTTCCAGACTACCTACTAATTTGCACAAAGCCCTCACAGCAACTCACTTCCCCTGCCCGGCTGAAGGCACCTCTTATGAACTGCTGACTTGAAGCCAGGCTCACCCTGGCACTTCTAACACTGTCGTTTCTAGCTGTCAGCCCTTCCCCCAATCTCCATGGAAGCAGAAAAGTGTCCAGTTGGCTAAGTGACAGCATTTTAAATGGGACTGAAGTTTGGGAGGAGGAGGCAAGCTCATTTGCTGATTACATTGTGTGCGTAGAATACTTCCTTTGCCTAATTGTGCTGGGCAAGAAGTTATTTGATTGATTGATTAATTAACAAAAGGTAGTAGAAGATTGGCTGTGTTTTGTTCAGACCCCTTCCCCCTCCCCCACTCCTTGTGCAGAGAAAAGAAAATGGGAAACAGACGTAGAATGAAGGAGTGTGTTAAACTCGGAAGTTGTCTGATTTAGAGATGCACAGCAGGTGCACTGGAATCTCTTAATGTTCATGTTTTAAAACAGGACCAAACATTGACTTATCTGTTCAATATTTATGATATGCATATGCTGCGCACCAGGATCTGTGCTGGTGATTCCCTCTCCTGGTTAGCAGGTGTCTCTGCGGGGACAGTGCTAATCACTTCACCGTGATCTGCGTCTACACCCGTGTTACCTCTGTTTCTTATAAGATTGAACTCAGAGTCAGCTGCTTGCAGCAACTCCACGGTATGGATGCAGCCCACCTGAGGGTGGCGCTGTGGGTGATTAGAGGGCTGGGGTTCAGCAGCCCGGGCAGCCATCACCAAGGCTGGAGATGAACCGACTTCCCAAGGTGGGTCTCCTCTCTCCCACACAATCCTAGAGTGGTTTTCTGCCTCTCTGATTGTAGCAGGATTGAAGCAAACAAGTCAGTCAGATGGAACAGCGAGGAGGGGTCTCCTGGTAGGGAAGTTGTACTTGGTAACCACCAGTGCTTGCTTGCTTTTCTTTCTTTCTTTCTTTCTTTCTTTCTTTCTTTCTTTCTTTCTTTCTTTCTTTCTTTCTTTCCTCCCCTCCCTCCCTCCCTCCCTCCCTCCCTCCCTCCCTTCCTTCCTTCCTTTCAGTCTTCAGCCTCAGCCCCAGCTTCACAAGCCCTGGCTGTCTTGGAACTCACTCTGTAGACCAGGCTGGCCTCGAACTCAGAAATCCGCCTGCCTATGCCTCCCAAGTGCAGGGATTAAAGGCGTGCGCCACCACCGCCCGGCTAAGTGCTTTCTTAATATACTCCCGACATTCCCCACCCTGCTTCTCCATTTCTGTGACACCACTCTGGTTCCCGTGCTCTTTCGCTTGGATGATTGTAGCAGTGTTTCAAGTCTTCCTCCCTCTCTTCTTGTCCCTAACATTCGGTGTTTATATATTCATAGACAAGTCCTTTTAAAACCTTTTCCTGTGTGGCACACTATTGTAATCCCTAGGGAGACAGGGGTAGGAGGACCAGGAGTTCAGGGTCAGGGTCAGCTATACAGTGAGTTCAAGGGCAGTTTGGACTATGTGAGGACCTATCTTTTTTTTGTTTTGTTTTGTTTTTCAAGGGTTTCCTTGTGTAGGTTTCCTGGCTGCCCTGGAACTCACTTTGTAGACCAGGCTGGCCTCAAACTCATAGAGATTCACCTGCTTCTGCCTCCCAAGTGCTAGAATTAACGGTGTTTATTGCTACCAGCCGGCGAGACCCTAGCTTGATAAATATATAATGATTACAAGCATCGATACGCCTTGCTTAAAACTCTCCCATTGGCCTTGCCCTGTAATGGAAATAAAGATCCACAAGTACTTCCGGGTCGCCTGAGGTCACACAGGATATGACCCTTGCTCCGCTCTCCAGCCATCGCTCTTTCTTCTGCCTCCTGTCTTCTTCCAGTTCCTTGAATGTATCTAGTCCCCCCCCCCCCACCTCAGAGCCTTTGCTAACTGTCCCTCCTCTGGGAATGCCCTTCCTTCCCTACATCACTCGCCTGGCCAGCCTTTTCTCTCTTCTTCAGATCGCAGCCCACACAGAGCACGTTCCGGGCAGGCGGCGCCTTCCTCGCCTAACCCTGGCCCCCCACAGCCCTTGCGGTGGTTTGGCAGTTTCCCTTTGGATGGTCACCTGGGTCAGCACCCACTTTACAGTGCACCTTATGAGTGAGCAGCCGTCTCCTGTTCTTGTGTGGAAAAGAATGCAAGCCTGCCCACAGAGC
This sequence comes from Apodemus agrarius, assembly GCA_964023405.1. Lineage (NCBI taxonomy): Eukaryota > Metazoa > Chordata > Mammalia > Rodentia > Muridae > Apodemus > Apodemus agrarius. The sequence continues at coordinate 41,339,984 of OZ030016.1, read as the reverse complement.
CTGGCATCCTTTGTTCTCCAGGACGCTGGGGTGCCACGCCTCCCCGAGGTGGCCTTGGGTGTGGTAGCCTTAGCTCCAACTCTGCAGGTGCTGGAGACTGAGCTCAGCCCCTGGACCAGTCAGTTCTGGGTACCAAGGCTGGGACAAAGCTCTCATGGTTGACAATCTTCTGTGCTACTGTCACACCGTCATTCTGTCTACATACGACCTGCCAGGTCAGGGCAAGTATATGCTTCCCACTGGGACCTGATCCACGGCTTCTTCCCACGGATGACTACAACCAACCTCCTCTATAATAATGCAGTGATCGATGTGTGCGCTGAGTCCTTCTAGCAGTCAGAGGTGGGAGTGGGTGGACTGAGGGTCTCGGGGGCCCTTTCGGCCCATTTCCTGACGTATGATAATGCATCTACACTTAATGGTTATGCTCAGTGACTTTTGTCCTTTTTTAATTTTTCACGTAATCAGCACCCGACACTTACAAATTAAAAGCCAGACTCCTATTCCCAAACACCTACTCTGAGTTAGCGTCCGGGTCAGTGGTCACCTCTCTCAGGAGCCTCTTCAGGGCTCAGCATCCTTGCCTTCATATTCTCTGGTCCGTAACCCCGCTTTTGGCAGTGACCAGCAGGACTGGAACATTTTCATTTGTGTGAGATGTATGTCAGACCAAGTCCCAGGCATCAGTCACAGTACCCTCCCTATACCGCCCACAAAGCATGCTTCCAACATGAAGGCAAAAACATTTTCCCCCAAGTATCATAGCAGAACAACAACAAAAAATCCATTTTATTTCTTCTGGACCTGCATTTAATGCAGGATAATAACGTTTTTTAATGTGCAAGAGACATAATCCAAGTCCATAGAAACATAGGTTTGGACATATGTAAAATTTGGTACTTATCCCAACATGTCTTCTGATAAATAAGGAAGCTGTTACTGTAGTAACCAAGTATTATAAGGGTGTACACTATTATTCTGGTTTTTATTCTTTCTAAAAATAAGAATGTTGTTCAAAATTATTATCCTCTTTAGAAATCTGATGCGAAAAGAAACCCGACATGATTTATAAAAACAGGGAGGCAGCTCACCGAACTGTCAAGTCGTCGTGCTTCCTAATTAGAATGAAATATTGCAGTTCATTTGCATAATATATTAAGGGGGAAAAAAACCTCCAAGGCTACTTACCTTTCCCTCCCCCATACAAAGCTGACTGAAAATACAGCCGGCATACCAATAACCCAGGATACATCCCCAAGAAGCACGGCAGAAAAAAAAAATCAATTTTATTTCTTTCAGACCTGCATTTAAACTGGATAATAGCCGTTATAATGTGCAACAGACATAATCCGATTTCAATTTGTTTGATTAGATGAGTACAAACATTAAACAAGAAAGCCGAGGGATTGTCATAACAGCGTTTACAACTCTTAGCTCCTTACAGAACAAAGCCTTCTCATTCGCTCCTGGAAAGAGAGCTACTAGGAAACATAGGCTATGACTCTGGACCGGCCTTACGCATCATCCATGAAAATGTTTATATCACCTCAGCCCAGAGCTCAAAGCAGCTTTGAACCAGCCGCCACTCAACTTCTTCCCCAAACCAGGAGGAGGAAAGCCCTGAATGGTCCCTTGAACACTCGAGACTGTGTTTAAGTATTCCCTTCTGATCACACTGCATAATCAAAGTCCCGCCCAGGGGCTTCTCTCTCTGTACTGTGAATTATATCTGTTACAACGAAGGGGCAGAGTGTGGGAATTGTGTGTGTGTGCGTGTGTGTGTGTGTGTGTGTGTGTGTAGTGAGCGGGCCTGGGGCAGAGCTCCTGCTGTATTATACAAGCAGCTCATCTTTTGGACCCCACACAAGCTCTGCAGGCAGGCAGGCAGGTGTCCTGTGGACAGCGCATGGAGAAGGCCTTTCTAGAGCAGGCACCTTGTATGGTTGACAGGAGTCAAATGGCAGTACTGGTGCCCGGCTTTCCACGCTGAGCTCAGAAGAAGCTGATTATGCTCCCTTGGGTTTGGATCTTTGGTGCCTGGGCAGGATGCTGTGGCGATCAACACCTTTCACACTTCCTTGTGTGAAGGCTTCAATCATCCGGGGATTGGCTAAAACACAGAGGTCTGGGGAGGGGGCCTGGTACGAAGACCCGGTAATGGCGTGTCCTTATTCAGCTGATTATACTACTTTGAATAGTAAGAATCCTAATCCAAATTATGCAAACAGTGGTCCCAATTCAAGCAAAGGGCAGAGAAGAATTCAGTTCAGAACTGCAAAGAACCTGGGCAGTGGATGCCAAGGACTCTGTCAGGACCAGGAAGATTCCCAATTTAGAGGATCCTGTCCTGGAAGACATTCATTCCTGGAGGCTGTGGTGTGTGTTTGCAGAAGAAACCCCACTGTGCCACATCAAACCTGCGAGACAGAAGCGTGGCTTGCATTCTGATTAGGATATGACCTTTATCAAAAAGACCTCCAGGTTTTAGCACGTGATCTCTGAGCTCTCTCACAGAAAGTCCCCCCCCCATTTCCCCCCCCCCCCACCCTCCCCGCCCTCCGTCCAGTGGTCCAGGCTTTGCCGGTCCTGCCCTACACAGTGAGAGGTTCTTTGTAATCAATGTTTGTTTACAACAACAATCTTTGTATGTGGGAGAGTTCCAAGCCCCAGGCAGGCAGCGTAGCTCATTCTCTTTATGCAATATTCAGCATACAAACCTACTAGACCAAAGGCTTTGGGCAATTCTCTGGCATTCGCTAGACTATAGAGAGATTGACCAGACCTTCCAACCAACAGTCCCCATGTTGCCAACAACTAGGGGAACGGAAGGTGGAGGGGTGGATGAAAATCATCACCCTCCGGGAACTCAGAATCCTAACAATCACCCCAGCACTCAATTCCCAAGGTGCTCAGCCCTGCCCCGCCCCTTCCCTCCCTGCCTCGCCCCTCCCTCCCTGTCCCGCCCCTCCCTCCCTGCCCCGCCCCTCCCTCCCTCCCTACTCAGGCCCTGGCCTCTCTCCTCAGGGAAGCAGCCTTACACTGAGAGGCAGGGGACAAGGCCATGCTCTGTGGGAAGAGGAAGCAGCTGTCTGACAACATCCACAACCACAACTAGAGAAAAGCCATGTTGTGCCCCCACATGAGAAACTCAGGCCTCACTTGACTCGAGAGTACATGACCGGGAAGATGGGGGGCAGGGGGACACGGGTGGGGCATGGCAGTGAAGCCAAGAGAAATTACTACTTTAAAAAATATTTTATCAGTATTAATTTTTTGTGGGTACACGTGTTTTTCCTGCATGTATCATGTTGATGTCTAGCGCCCTCGGAAGCAGAAGAGGTTCCCAGGGACTGGAGTTCCAGATGGTTGTGACCTCCCTGGGTGCTGGGACCTGAACTCAGGACCAAGAGCAGTCAGTACTCTTAACAGCTGAGCCATCTGTCTAGCCCCAAGACACACGCTTCCACGTATTTCCCCCATACCTTACTTTCTACCCATCTGGTTTCCTGTCTCGATAATTTTACTTTTCCCCAAATGCCACAGAAATGGAATTATGCAGTGTGTGGCTTTTAAAGTCTCATTTTTGTGACTTAGCGAATGGCTGAGTCTGTTAGGAGATCGTTTGTTTTCATGACTGAGAAGTCTATTTGCAAAACACTCCGCTCCGTTTTCTATTTGTTTAGCTGTTCTGCAGTGTATCCATCCACGGGTGAGTGGGTATTTGTATTGCTTCCAGTTTGGGACAAGTTTAAGTGAAGCTCATTGTTGGTCTGTGTACCGGAGGCTATCCGCGGAGACCTCTGGCCTGGTCAGGAAGGAGGGTACAAGCGAAGGGGAAAGGGCGTGAGCAGGGAGCGGAAGTGCCACCGCCCCTGCTGCTCTGGTGCTGCAGCCCCAGCAGCCTCTGTTGCTCAGAGCCAGTGCCGCGCTGAGCTGAGCAAGAACCTTCTCTTCCCAGACAGTGGTACAGCTCTTGTGGCAGATGCTCTCAAGAGGACGGAATCATTTTCACACCTTTATTCCTCTGGATAGGATCTTCTAGACAGTTTTGGGGTGGGGTGGGTCTGACAGCAGGTGCTTCCTATTGGCTTGGCCTGAGATGCCTCATCTACATGAGGAGGGACTTGTGGGTGCTACCCCTACATGACTGATGGCCACAGTTCTCTCTAGGGGGGACTGTGGCTACATGACAGGGCCCTGGAGTCAGGAGCAGGAGAAGCTCCTAAGGTGACATCAGGGTCTCCCGGGTTATGAGTCCTAGCCAGACCTTACCAGGCTTCCTCTCACGGCCCACTGCCCCGCAGCTAATAATAAAACAAATAAGTGGTAGCAAATGCCTGGGAAGGCTGAGATAGCAGAGTCATGAGTTCAAGGCCAGCCTAAGTTATAAAGCAAGATCTTGGGCAGTGTGTAAGGTTTGTAGATCAATAGTAAAAGGAGCCTAGCATGTGTAAGGCCCTGGGTTCAATCTCCAGTACTGAAGGAAAATTAAAAACCAATAAAAATGATCTTTGTCAAGGGATGTATTTGGTTTTCATAAACACATAAAAAGGTTGTAGCATCATGAGTCATTAAGTAAGTGCAGATTAAGACCACAGGATGCATAGGGGAGATAGTACAGTTAGTGCTCTGGTAGTGTTTGTCAGTCATCAATAATACTGAAACCAACCAACCAACCAACCAACCACCAACCAACCACCAACCAACCAACCAACCAACCAACCAACAACCAACCAACCAACCACCAACCAACCAACCACCAACCAACCAACTAACCAACCACCAACCAACCAACCACCAACCACCAACCACCCACCAACCAACCAACCAACCAACCAACCAACCAACCAACCAACCAACCGCAGGAGTTACCATGCCACATTTCAGACTGCTAAAAATACAAGTGACAAAACCCTTTGGATAAACAAACTCAGGGGTTGCCATGGGTGGAGACTGAGCAGCTGAACTGAGTTGGCTGGAGACAATGTAACATGAACGGCTACTCAGAGGGCAGAAGAGCAGCTGCTTCCGGAAAACAGTCACTGACAGTCACCAACCCCACTCCTGTGCATGTCCTTAAGAGATGTGAAGACAGGGTGACATCTAAACAACACACACACACACACACACACACACACAAACTCGAATGCACACACGCATGCACATATCATTCAGGTTCGACTTTGCTTCTCTAGCCCACACAGGGATGCTGATGTCACAAAGAGGAATTAATTACGTCACTGACAACAGAAACCAGAACAGGTATGGTTGTCCAGCCGTTGGATTCTAAGTGTGTAGGTTCTGTTTTATTTTATAGGTGTTTTGCTTGCATCTACATCTGCACACCACACGCTAGCTTGGTGCCTGCAGGAGACAGAAGAGGGCAGCAGATCCCCTGGAACTGGAGTTACAGATGGTTGGGAGGGGCCATATGGTTGCCGAGAATTGAACCTGGGCCGTCTGGAGGAACAGACAGAGTTCTTAACTGCTGAGCCATCTTTCCAGCTCCCTTCCGTGTTGTTTAAATGAGGGCATTATTTATAGCTCCTACATTCATCTCATCTTCCTGCTCACTGCAGGTCTCCCGCTGTGTGGGGCAGTGTCATTTGGGATCAATTTGGTCAGAACCACTCTGTACCTGCTTCTTAAATCAAGATTTATGACAGCACAGACCTGTGCCTTGATTTGCATCTTCTCGAAGGTTGGGTTTGTCTAACAGTGATGAATAGCCGAGACACAGACGGAATGGCCCACACGGCCTAGGATTCTACTGTCTGGTTGTGGATACTGGCACACTGCTTGCTAGCCTTGCACAGTTACTAAATAATAGCGTTTCTGTAACATTTTACACCTTCACAGTAGTCTTTCCTATCATGCTATTAGACATAGCATTCTATTAGCTACATTAAATTAGTTATCTTATTTTAATTTTTATTTCACCTTTTTTTTTTTTTTTGGTTTTTCGAGACAGGGTTTCTCTGTATAGTTCCGGCTGTCCTGGAACTCACTCTGTAGACTAGGCTGGCCTAGAACTCAGAAATCCGCCTGCCTCTGCCTCCCAAGTGCTGGGATTACAGGCGTGCGCCACCACGCCCGGCTCTTTATTTCACCTTTTAAATTTTACTTTTATTGATGTATATGTGTGTGTGTTTGTACAAACACACACACACACACACACACACACACACACACGCGCGCGCGCATACACACACACACACACACACACACACACACATACACACACACACATGTATACCTGAGCCTGTAGAGGCCAGAAGAGGGCATTGGATTCTCTAGTTATAGGTGTCTGATATGGATGAGGGCATTGGATTCTCTACAGTTACAGGTGTCTGATATGGATGCTGGAACAGAATTCTAGTCCTCTGGAAGAGTAGAATACACTCTTAACCCGTGACCCACCCCGTGACCACTAGTGCTTCCAGGCCCTAGTAACTTTATTAACACTCCCTTTTTATGAGCAGAGGTTCAGAGACAATGAATGAGCTGAATGAATACAGACTGAAACACAAAGCTTTATTTTCCAGATGTTCTGTTCCTACCATCCATTAATTCTCCCTCTCCCTCACCCCTCCCTCTCCTCCACACACGCGTGACCCCTGAGCAGGTAAGCTGACTTGAGATTTCATCTGCCTACTCTACAGAGCTCCTTCAGTTACAGTTCCCCGCAGAGTTCCCACATGAGGCCCACGTTCTCTGCCCTGGTGTTCCCGTTTACCCACAATCCTGGAGGCTTAACCTACAAAACAATCCTCTTCCCCACAACCTGCGCTCCTTTCAAATGTACCGAGCAGTCCCGGGAGGCTGACTGGGCTGTGTGCGGTGTAAAGTCTGGGCAGTCTCTGGAGTTGAGGTTAAAAAGAAAAAGAAGACAAGGCGGGAGAGACGGTTCAGTGGTTACGGGTGTATACCATCAAGCAGAGGACCAGAATTCGGCTCCTAGTCGCCAATCAGATGGTTCACAACCACCAATAGCTCCTGCTCCATGGGGACTTGGGTGCCTCTGACCTCCATGGACCCTGCACTCATGTGTACATACATACATACATACATACATACATACACACGCACACACGTATACATAATTAAAATAATAAGAATAATCCTCTTAAAGGAGCAGAGAAGGCAGCATCTTTGGTCTGGTGAGTGTGGAACATGCATCAAGCTCAGCTGGAGTCTTGATGAAACACAGCTGGCTGCACACCACGCTCGGGATTCTGACTCCAGGGGCATTGTGGGTGCTGGGTAGAAAGCCTGGGCCCTCTGAAAGAGCAGCTAGTGGTCTTAACAGCAGCATAGTCATGTCTCTAACCTCCACTCCCACCCCTTCTCTCTCTCTTTAAACATACACACACACACACACACACACACACACACACACACACTTTTTTTTTTTTGAGGAAAAGAAGGAAAACTACATCGTTAAAACAGCCCTTTTAATTTCCTTTTAGGAAGAGAGTAACCCAGTGACCAGTTTTTGACAGCCAGTGACACTGTTTTTAACAGTGACCATTTTAACTTCAGAATCTTATAAAAACCTGCCGGGGCAGTGGGTCAAGATTAACCCGAAGGAGGGAAGTGAGTCCTCGCGGCCCCTGTCTACTCTGAGTACCTCTGACTGCAGTGATGGGGAATTAAATGGGCTCATGACTTATTAACTGGATGGGGAAATGCATGTTTAAACACTCCTGATACATCCAGAAGACTGAGTGGTAACCTAAGGTCTCAATCATCTTAGAAGCTGAAGGAAGTCACACGAGGGACCTAAATTACTTACCCCAAGCAAAAGTCTGTGCATTTACAGAGTACTGCTCAGACCCATTTGGTCTTTTAACCACCAAAAAGCAATTTTACCCTTTTGGTCAGCCACAGCTGTTAATTTTCATGGCTACTTTTTATACATGGTACCTCTTGCTGCACCCACCCCGACTTTTATCTTAGCCAAAAGGATGTTTGTGTACTAACTAGCCACTAACTAGGTACTGGGGGAACAAAGGCTTAGCCCTGAGTGGACTGTGGTTCTTATCAGAGACAAAGATCCTTAATATTTTAGTGGGCTCTCCAGACTCATGTTGTAAACATGTGTGTGTGTGTGTGTGTGTGTGTGTGTGTGTGTTTCCTTTTGGCCTTGCTGCATTATTTGAAAAACAAAATAAAAAAAAAATCTGCCTTCAAATGTTGTCATGAAGACTGAAAAAAAAAAACCCCACAAAAACAAGTCAATAACTAACCAGAACAGGAGCATCTAACTAACAGAGCATTTGACAGGAGATGGACAGATGTCCATCCAGCATCTCAGACCCACAGTCCCTCGCTGCACTGGGGAAATCCTAAAGTGGGTTTCTCAGTGAACACTGGCTGGCTGGTTTGCCCTGGCTCCCTTTTCTGGGACAAACTGCACTGCCTAACCTATGTGAGCACAGGGAGGCCCTGGCTGGCGCTTCTCATGAGGTGGACTTTGTGCAGGGCGTACGATCGGGGCGGACACTCAGGACGAGAGGGCTCCGATCTCCTCTCGGGAACTAAGACCATGTGAGAAGATGCAGGGAAAGAGCAGGGTGTGTGTCCACATGGCCTCAGCCGCAGGCTTGACTGCATCACCAGGATGCAGAACAGAGGGAGGCGTGAGTAGGAGTCCGCCAGTCATCTCGAGGGGACACCTCTGATGACCCAAATACCCCACCCCCACTATAAGCCCCACCATTTAATGCCTCCACAGCTTCCCGATGGTGCCACCGTAGGGACCAAACCTTACCACATGCTCCTTTCAGAGACATTAAGCAGGACCCCAAATTTACCAATCTTCAACAACCTCAATCTCCAAAATGGCAAAGCCATGCATGTTTGTGGTTAATCACTCCAAAAACACCCCAAAATGAGTGGTTACATTCTCCCCGAGCCCATGGCCCGCTGAGCTTCTGATAGGTGGAGGTCCAAATGAGGGAGCCGCTTGCGCAGGCTCAGTTGTAGGCATGGCAGAAGGCCGCCCCGCCCCATGGCTGGCTTGTGCAGATAAGGTCAGAGGCCTGAGGAGACCCACCCGCTGTGGGGGAAGTTACCCGAGGGAGCAGAGCGGGAGCTATCTTAGAGCTCCTTCCTCCAGGCTCAAGTGCCTCCTACTGGCCTAACCCAGGCTGAACCTGCAAACCGCGGGTGTGTGGGCGCCCATGCACCGTGCCTGTACCCCCTCAACTCTGGACAGGAATCGCCATTATCCCTCAGGGATTGCCAATGCTATTCTTTGATGAGCAAACTTAGGGGCGGAGAGGGTCAGGTAAGCAGCCCGACAACACACTAAGCAATGGTAGACTGGAATTCAGACCTTAAGAGCCAGTTCAGACCTTTTAAGTACCACAAACAAATCAAAAGCCCGCATCACTGCAGGGACGACATCTGTTGTCAGACAATGCATCGTTAGGCAGTGCTTCCGCTTTAAGGACTTATTCAAAACTGCACGTAGGCTGTTGCCCCATGAAGGCTGTACGTGGTGTTCCTGGGCACTCTGACCCTGCCCGCTGCTTTGTACCTTGGAAGCTACAAATAAACTCAGGGCCCTCCGGGTTTGCACCCAGTTCCAAACGGAACATTTTCCTTCTGCAGGCGTGGTCACAAGGGTCTAGAAAACCCAACTGTCTGTGTGTATCCACTGTCGAGTAGCTATTCATCAAGAAGGGACTACAGTTTGGATTTGGACGGTGAGTGGATTCGCTGCTTGTGATACATCACATCGAAGTGGGCAGCACAGTGGGAGGAGCTAAAGGCAGCTGGCTATACCACGTCCACGGCCAGGAGGCTGACAGTTGTGAACCCCTACCCCAGCCCCCAATCCAGGGACCCCAGCCCCCAGGATGGTGCTGCCCACATGCAGGGTGGGTTTTTGCCTCCTCAGTTAAACCTCTAGGGAGGCATTCTCACAGACACGCCTCTGTTTCCATGGTGATTCTAAATCTAGCCAAGGTGACAGTGATGATTAACCAAGATCACAGTAAGTATTCAAGTGACTCAAGAATTTAGGTTTTCTCCCCCTAACCCCCACCCCACCCCACACACTGAAGAAGTCATTGCTATCCAATGGTGCTGGGCAGTCAAAGAGTTTAAGGGTCCAAATGAAGTCCATGGCTGACAGTTACAGTGGGTCACACCCATGCCAGGCTATTCAGGGGACATACTAAGAGTAAAGCAATCTAGGCTTAGTGTCACGGTTTTCAATGTCACACTACTAACATCACCGTGTCAGAGATGGGGTGTAACCCATATCAAGATTCTAGCGCTGGGATAAAATGTCCTAAATATAAGGGAAATGTCACATGGGGCCATTTTGTAAACAAACTAGGTTATAATTTTAGGTTTAAAGGCAGTGAATATATTGTAAAGCTAGCAACCTTTGAGGAGAAAAATGGCTTTCACGCTTCGAGGTTTGTACCAATGTATCAGGTTCTTTGATGACTATTACTATGATGATCATCACCATCACCATCACCATCACCATCATCATCATCATCACCACCACCACCACCACCACCACCACCACCACCACCACCACCACCACCACCACCATCACCATCATTAGGCTTCACTACAGAACCACAGCTGCCCTAGAGTTACTATGTAGCCAGCATAGTATAGACCTAGCTATTACCCTAGCCTGCTGAGTGTCATTTTCTTGATAATTATACAACTGTTTATTCTTCTGCTTGGACCTGTTTCCTATAAATATGTATTATCTATAGTTTTTGCTATTTGCAGTGTATAAGCATTTTTGAATACTGAGATACTAGGCTCTGCATGCTGGTTTAGAAATAGTAGTTGGATATAGTGGCACACACATTTAATCCCAGCAGAGGCAGAGGCAGAGGCAGGCAGATCGCTGAATGTGAGGCAGGCGTGGTCAACAGAGTAAGTTCTAGGATAGCCAGGGCTACACAGAGAAACCCTGTAAACAAAACGAAGGAACATCTTGAGGTGGGAGGGAGCCCCTGGACCTGCTGTGGACGAAGCCCCTATGAACAAATGTGCACTCCACTGCCCAGGCTTCCGGGTTAAACGCCAGGGAGGAAGAGCATCACCTGTCTGCAGGCCTAAGGCAGACGCCACCTCAGGTCATACATCACCTGGAAGAAGACATAGCTCTCGAGCAAGAACTGTTCACCCATGAAATGAAGTAAGCCTTCAGGGAAGGGATGATGAATTAGTTCATAAACATTCTATGCTTTAACTGCCCCGGGAGAAGTAAAATAGAGGAGGCACAGTGGGAACCCTTCTTGGGCAACGCCCTGTCTCCAGCCCACGACACCCAGCACCGCCGTGCTCAATAAGCAGAGCGCCGAGGGTGGACAGTGCTGTGCGAAGGTCAGAAGTTTACTATCATCTTGCGCCCCACTGCATGCTGGCTCTGAGGCTGCCTTGGCTACCGAGGGGTCCAGAGGGTTCAGATGCCCAGAGTCACACGGGCACAGACAGGCTGGCTGTGGAATCTGCCTGGACTGCATCTTATCCCAGTGATGCTCACAGGACGGCAAGCACCGTGAGGGAGGGAGTGGAAGGTGGAAGAGAAGTGTGGGGGACCCCCCAGAACAACTCCCCATCTCTGACACTGGTAGATAGGTGGTACCTGAAAGGAAGAGTGGTTTTTGTATTTTTTTTTTAAATTTTTTGGGGTTGTTGTTGTTTTTTAAGATTTATTTATTATATGTACAGTGTTCTGTCTGCAGGCCAGAAGAGAGCACCAGATCCCATTACGGATGGTTGTGAGCCACCATGTGGTTGCTGGGAATTGAACACAGGACCTCTGGAAGAGCAGACAGTGCCCTTAACCGCCGAGCCATCTCTTCAGCCTGAAATAGTGTTTTTGTAGATGGGGTCAGGTTAAGAATTATTAAGGGGGCGGGCGGGTGTTACCCAAGTTGGCCCAGAGGTCAATCACGGGTGTCCTATCCTAGAGGCCCAGGGAGATGACACACTGTGAGGCTGGCTGATGTGACATGGCCCCATGCAGAAATGCCAACAGTAAGCAGAAGCTGGCAGGGCTCAGGACAGGCTCTTCCCCAGGGTCTCCAGACCAAGGGCAGCCCTGTCTTCCTTTTGACTAAGCTCGGTGAGGCTGGGACGAACCCTCTGGTCCCCCAGACTGCAGAATTAAAAGTTACCTAGTAAGGACCAAGCTTTGAAGACAAGGCATATACTATATCCATCCGACTCTCACTGGCGCCGCACAGACGGCTCCCCCACTATATCTTAAAAAACTTTTCCTTTCACTTTCAACCCCCAGCTTAGTGAATTCAACGAATTGCGTTAGGCTTTATCTTTCTTATAAATATCTTTCTACACAGCTTCTGCTACATCAATAAAAAAGACAAAGCAACTATTAAGCCAGAGGGTAGGTGGAGATAAATCAGACCATTTCCTTTTGGCATGAAAGGGTCACAAGACAATGGCTACAGGCCACTGAATGTGTGGGCAAAATATATTAAGAAATTTCCCTTCATCTGTTCTGTCTAACGCCTTTAGTAATCTCCGCTTGTCTTTGAAATGGAGTTCTCGGTGGCCGCGGAAGCGAGGCTGGGAGCTGGCAAGCACCTCTGGAGGCGGGCTGTGCTTTCTGTCAGGCTCGATGGTTCTTTAATTCATATAGAAAGCCAAAAGTGTCACTTGCATTGGTCAATAAATACTAACTGGCTGTAGGGAGAAATTTTTTTAACTCTGCTGTTCGTTTTATGACTTAGGGACTTTACAGGGAAGGAAAAAACACCCAGAGACACTACTGTTACAGAATGCTCTCTGTTTCCCAACCCCAGATACAGGGGAAGTCAGGGAAACTTGTACTTTAAACACCTTACGGATGATGAGGCATTATAACCCTGCTCTGCTTCTTTATTACAACTTATATTCTACCTGCTTTCCAGAATGAATCAGTGGCTTACAATAAAAGGCGCGCATTATATCAAGTTCTTATATTTTTTTAAAGAGTTGAAACTTAAGTGAGTTTTTTTTAAAACTTAAATTTAAAACTGCCCTAAATTCTTTATTTTCCTCAAAGGTTCTTCTGCTATCTTTATAATCTCTACCCTCTGCCACCAATAATTTTATATTAACAAAGCCATATAGTATATATTATTTTTGGTATCATGCAGGGGGTGGGGGGGTCTTGCTTCTTCTTTCCCCTATTTTGAGAGTCAGCAGGCTGCTGTGTGAATTAGTGTCTGGACACTTGTTTCTCTGTGCACCTGCTGGTGCATATTGGCACTGGTTAGAGCTTTGGCCAACTCTCTACACAAGAGAAGCCAGAGTATGTGCGCCATGGAGAGATGCAAACAGGGTCCCATCTGTAGGGAACAAGATGGCTTTCAACTCCTGGCAACCTTCCCCTCCCTTCTAGCTCTCTACTTTTCTAAGAGCATTCTTCCCGGGCACTCTCTGGAAATCAGCCCGGAAGACAGGAATGCCCAGTTGGAGTTACAACCCTGAAACCTGGGACGAGGCACCTGAATCCAAAGGCTGAGAACTCTGAGGGAGGGAAGGCAGCGTGACTTCTTGTCCTCGGAGAGGCCAGACATGAAGGGCAGGGAGAGTACAACTCTGGTGACCCAAGTGTGTTGGATGACAGCAGTGATGTATCTCAAGTGACTGGCTGGGAATTCCTTATGGGATAATATTCATAAATTCTCACTTTTCTTTATCAAAACCCAAGGTTTCCAAGCACCAGCTACTATAGGGCTTAAATTCCCAGCTCTGCTACTTATATACTCAGTCTGGTAGTGAGAAGCTCAGGGAAATACCAGGCCGTTCTGGGGGCTCTGAAACACGTTGGTTTTTGAGGCAGGTTTGGATATCTCAAAGGAACTCCATGAAGGGGTTTCAGATTACTTGCCACCAGCACAGTGAACCAGGAAGTCACAACTTTGACAGACAGTCAAGGTCATGATGATGGTGACCGCCTTAGTCAGGGTCTCCATAGCTGTGAAGAGACACCATGACCAAGGCAAGTCTTTTTTTTTTTTTTTAATTTTTATTTTCTATATTCCCAAGGCAAGTCTTATAAAGGACATTTAATTGGGGCTGGCTTACAGACTCTGAGGTTCAGATCATTATCATCATGGTGGGAAGCATGGTAATGTCTAGACAGAAACTGGTGCTGAAGGAGCTGAGAGTTAAACATCTTGTTCTGAAGGCAAACAGGAGAAGACAGTCTTCTAGGCAGCTAGGAGGAGGGTCTCAATGCCCACCCCCACAGTGACACACTTCCAAAAAGGCCACACCTACTCTAACAAGGCCACATCTCCTAGTAGTGCCATTCTCTGGGCAGAGCACATTCAAACCACCACACTGACCATGTCAAAATTCTTTCAAAAACATTTTTTTTTTTTTTTAGACAGAGCCCCACTATGTGGGGTTCCAGGTCATAGCTGGCCTGGAACTCACTATGTAGACAAATGAGCCCTAAACACATTAAGATCTGCCTGTCTCTGCCTCCCGAGTGCTGAGATTAAAGATGTGCACCTCCCTCACCTGGCTTTGTTTGTCTGAGCAGGGTCTCATGACTGAGCAGGGTCTCATGAATCCCTGGATGACCGCAAGCTCTCTGTGAAGCTAAGGGCACCTTTGAACTCATCATGTCTCCTTTCCCCAGAGCTGGGATTACAGGCATGTTCTACCCCTGTTGATTTATGTTGCTGGAGATTTCACGAAGAGCTTTGGGCCACACTAGGCAAGCACTCTACCGACTGGGCGACAGAACCATCTCTAACTTTTATAAACTATATATAATTTGATAAATGTAACAAACACATTGTATTATGTTTCAGGGAACTATTACCATGTTAATATAGAGCACTGCTAAGGCGTAGCACTTGTTAGAAAACCCTTCTGCACTCTTGTGGCTGAAGGGATAATTCCTGCTGCAGATGGAAGGATGGAGAGACCAGGACACCGAGAAGGTGCCCCAACAGCTCAAGCAAAGACCCACAACTGTTTTCCAAATGGGGACTCGCACCCAGTTCCTTCTCTTGGCCTGTTATGGCTCCCAGACCTCCATTGAGTCGCCCATGGTAATGTCTCTGAGCCCAAACCTAGGCTCTCGGACCCTTTGTCCCTAGAGGCTCCCAAGCCATTCTTACTCATTGCGTTCAATAGGAAGCTAAAATTCTCAGGGTGGCTGCATTTGAGATCAAAGCATTCAAGGTGACAACTGGTTCATGAAAAGCGGCAGCTGAACATTCACTTACAGTGACATGAAGCTTAGGGCATGTGTACCTTCTGGGACATGCGCTGTAATAGAGCGACGCTCTGCTCACAAGAGCTCAAACTTTCTCTGCTCCTAGTCACTCATCCTTGTTTATGTGAGTGGTGGGAAACTTAAGGTCAAAGGTCAAAGTCTACCATGTCAGGATAGCTCCTCTGAGTCTGGACCAAAATGAGGACTCCTTCTTCCAGTGGGGCTTCCCTTCTCTGACTTTATCTGGGGAGCCTGACCCCCACATCGTCTACCTGAGGAGGGCCATGTAGCCCTTGGCAAACCTCCACGTTCACCTTCTCCTTTCCCCTGTATGGACTGTCCAGCAAGTACCAGGAATCGTGGAATACCTCTCCATACAAATGAGGCAGTCGCAGTACGCTAAGCTCCAGGCAGTGATTTCCATTCGCCCTGCAAACGCCTTCCCACTCTCCAAGGTTCACACACAGCCTGGCTCACTCTGGATAAAGTGCAAGTGCACCAACGGTGTCACTGAAGATCATCTAATAGAGCTGTGTCGCTGACTATCATCTGGAATCCTCAGAGAAGGCCTTCCTCAGAGAACCACAGTTGGTCCCCAACGGGAATACCATATGTGTGTGGTTCAACCATTGCTCCAAAGAAGACTACTTCAGGGAATGCGCCAAGATGGTGCCTTGAAGATTGGTTCACAATATGGTCATAGTCAAGAATATCTCCTCCCCTCTGCACCCCCAAAGGCCGACTCATCCCTTGGCTCGGACTCAGGACTCAATAGATGGACGTTTTTCAGGGAACCCTGAACTTGTCTGTATCCTCTGGAAACTGCAGGGCAGGCCCCTGGCTGTTGCTAAAGCCTGCACAGGACACTGAGCAGAGCCAGAAGCACCAAGGTGGACGAGGCACTTCCCCCAGGATACGGCTTCTACAGTCACCGTCAGTGACGGTGTCGCTGTGACTGCTGTGACAGAAAGTGCCCAGCTGAATTCCCCCGAGGAGATGTTTCCTAGGCAATCTCTTACAACGTCTTTCTTTAAAGGTTATCCTATGTTCGAAGTTCAGCGAACGCCTCATCGTGATTAACAGAACGACGTAAGTCAACAGGATGGTCAAGGGGATCCTGAGGCCCCCGCTTATCCTGAGGTTGTATTAAAACGAAATTAACTCTAGAGGTCACGACAATCCTGTGGCAAAGGGAGAGAATTATTATTCTTTCTCCAAAGATGTCTTTCCCGGAGGCATGGTGGCAGACACCCCAGATTAAACTTTCATCAGCAGAGCTTGGGGTTCCATCAATCTTTCATTACTGCCTGGCTCACAGAATCCTCAATTGGATGGAATTAGGAAACAATCTCCCACATGGAGACCCAGCAAATCACATCTAAAAAGAAGCAATGATGGAGAAGCAAAAATATAGGAAACTTTCAGATTAGCCCCCCCCCAAAAAAAAAAGCTAAAGGTGGGGAGGGAGAGGAGGGGACGGATGGCTCGGTGGTTCTGAGTAGTACGTGCTGCTTTTGCAGAGGACTTGAGGTAGATTCCCCAACACCTACATCCCGTGGCTCACAACTGCCTGTGTCCATTGTTCCAGGAGGTCTGATACCTATGGCCTTTGCAGGCACTGCACACATGTGCACATAGCCAGTCCCATATACATAATTTTTTAAAAAAAAATCTTTAAAAAAATCAACCAAGCAAACTACAAAGCAACTGCCTCATTACTACTAACTCCCTGTCATCTCAGGCAGACACGCCCACTTTCACTGACCAATCCTACCTACTTATAAAGGAAGTCTCCTTGGCTCAGGTGTTGCTATGGTTACTGTCTCAGTCAGGGTTTTACTGCTGTGCACAGATACCATGACCAAGGCAATTCTTATAAGGACATTTAATTGGGGCTGGCTTACAGGTTCAGAGGTTCAGTCCAGTATCATCAAGGCAGGAGCATGGCAGCATCCAGGCAGACATGGGGCTGGAGGAGCTGAGAGCTCCACCTCTTGTTCAGAGGCAGCTAGGAAGAGGGCCTTAAAGACCACACCCACAGTGACACACCTACTCCAACAAGGCCACACCTCCTAATAGTGCCCCTCCCTGAGCCAAGCATATACAAACCACCACAGCCACCATGATATACGATGCAAGCAAGGGCCGAAAGCAATAGAAATAAGTGATCATGGGTTAAAGCAAACCTTTCCGTCTATTAAAGGTGATTATCTCAAGTCATTTTGTCATAGTGATTGAAAGCTGACTGACACCCCACTCCCAGTATGCACACTGTGTGACACAGTGTAGTATAGCTAAATAGAAAAATAGCCACAGTCAGTCGCTTAAAACAGCTCTCTCAAGTGGTCTGTGCTGTAATTTGGATGTGAAATGTCTTCCAAAGGCTCAGTGCTATGGTCTTGGACTCCACCCTGGGCACCAGTGGGAGGTGATGGAACCGTTGAGTGGGGTCTAGTGGGGGGAAGAAAGGCCACTGGGGACATGCTCTTGCGAGGATATTGAGACCTGCCTCCTCACTACCCTCTTTGCTTCCTGGCCACACATTCCCACCATGAACACATAACTAAGACACCCGAATAGTCACAGGCTAAAGCAAGCCTTTCCTCTTTTTTAAAGGTGATTATCTCGGGTATTTTGTCACAGTCATGGAAAGCTGCCTGGCCCCTCCCTTCCCGCGTGAACTGGCTGGTTTTGTGTGTCAACTTGACACAGGTTAGAGTTATCACAGAGAAAGGAGCTTCAGTTGGGGAAATGCCTCCATGAGATCCATCTGTGGGGCATTTTCTCAATTAGTGATCAAGGCGGGGAGGGCCCCTTATGGGTGGGGCCATCTCTGGGCTGGTAATCTTGGGTTCTATAAGAGAACAGGCTGAGCAAGCCAGGGGAAGTAAGCCAGTAAGGAACATCCCTCCATGGCCTCTGCATCAGCTCCTGCTTCCTGACCTGCTTGAGTTCCAGTCCTGACTTCCTTTGGTGATCAACAGCTGTGTGGAAGTGTAAGCTGAATAAACCCTTTCCTCCCCAACTTGCTTCTTGGTCATGATGTTTTTGCAGGAATAGAAACCCTAAGACACCACAACATAACAAGACTGTTCAAGCAGCCGCTTCCTTTAGCCTGTGCTGTTTCATTTTTCTCTGTACGTAGCTTTATTGTATTTTATTTCTTTCCCCATGTATTTATATTTATTTATATTGCATCCGATTACAACTATCCCCGTATCTAGTCCTCCCCTCAAAAAGCCCCTCCCCACACCCTTCCTCTTCACTAATGAGGAGGAGGTCCTCTCTGGGTGTCACTCAGTCCTGGCACCTCTAGGCACATCCTCTCCCATTGAGGCCGGACAAGGCAGCCCAGTTAGGGGAACAGGATTCACAGGCAGACAACAGCGTCGGGGTTTCCCACAAGACAATACTTGCTGCCTAGACACAGCCAATAATTTGGACAGACTGTGAAGAGCTAAGACCCTTGCTTCTCCAGTCCTTGCCAAGGAACTGCCAGTGTGAGATGACACAGGAGCAGGGGGCTTCCTGTGTGGGGTCCTCCTGGGGAGCGAGGGCTGACCTGCGCAACTGCCGCTAATTCCTGTGGAGCGAGCACCTGCCAACACGGGGGGGGGGGGCACCTGCTATAGAGACGCCGAGCACCCCGTCTGTATCTGTCCTGCTAATTCATTTTTAAGTGGAAGCGGGGGGGGGGGGCTATTCAGAAAGCAGAAACAGCACCAGTTCTTTGAACAGAGAGGAAGAAGAATTACAGCTGGTAACTCACAGGCCATGGAGAGAGCATTAAGTTCTCATGAGTGCAGTCATCCCAAGACAGGGCCCCGACCTTTACGGTTCAGGGAACCCAGGAAAGAGACTGGGGGGGGGGTGCTGAAAGAGATGTCTGGAGGAGTTCCATGGGGCAGAACCGAGTCAGAGTAACTCCTTCCTTAAAAAGGAATTATTCTCATGCATTTTGTTACAGTGACAGCAAGCTGATCTACACCCCTCCCCCAAGATAGCAGACTGGGGGAGCAGTGTGGTGTAGCTAAATCCGGTTTAGTCTGGAGCTGAAGGGTAAGTTCAAGGCCAGACTGGGCAGTGAAGTGATACAAGTCCCAGAAAGTGAGAAGTGGGGAGAGGGCTCGGGGGTAAGGTGTTTGCCTAACATGGAGGGGTGGGGGGTGGTGTGTCATCTGGAGCTGTTTTTATTTTTCTTCCTAACTAAATAATTGCAGTATTGTCAAGATCCAACCAAAACCTGAGCAGCAGTGTTTGAAAAACAAAACAAAGCAGCAAAACTAGAAACAAGAAGAGGCGCTACATGTGGCAAGAAGTCTTTGAAAGCGACGGGAACCAAAGTCGCTCATAAAGCCCACTGGAGATGCCCTAGGAGAAGAGGCTATTTGAGAACACCCCGCACGATCCTTTATTCCATATTCGTGGGATAAGAATTTCCTGCGATCTAAACCAGAGAGCACAACTAAGCCAAAGATAAATCAACCGACAGTTCAGGAATACTTTGTGACAGCCGGAGATCTTATAGCAATTAGTCATCATTACAGTCGGAAAGGGAATATATAAAGCATTTTCCAGGGGGGGAAGGTGTGCTGTACAAACCACACACAGGCTCACAGCTTCACAGGGTACACCTTCAACCCGAGAAAGAATGCAAAACCGGTCGCTAAAAAGCATGCTGTTGATGGCGACCATTCATTATGGGGTTAGTTTTATCTTCATTAGGGCAGGCCAATGGGGCCTCCACTTACGATCATTATTCACTGGATGCAACCAAAGTTTTCTTAATAAACAAACCCCAGCAGTTTCGTGTGGCTGCTAATGTAAACGGATGAGCTTACAGCCCTGAGCTGCTTTCCTAGTGTGTAGATACGTATCCATGAAGGGCACGGACGCACATCTCCACCTCCACAGTCCACACAAAGGCTTGGTCACAGAGCTGCTGGGGACAGAGGGGGCCTTAAAGAGGAGGGCCTGGATGGAAGCGCTCTGGTTGGATAGGAACATGACTGAGAGGGCACTCAGCCCCATTTCTTTCTTCCTTCGGTTTCCCAGCCGTGGTGAGGGAAACAGCTCCCTCTACAACACATTTTCCTCATGACGAAGGGCCACCATGCCACAGTCCTAAAAGCCATGGTGTCAACTGACCGTGGACCGTGGTACCCTTTCCTTTAAAAAAAAAATTAATTACCCAAGACATTTTATCACACGGAACTGAGTGGCACAGAGAGTGTTCCACTGTAGACTGCAGTCCAAAGCCTCAGAGAGGGAGAGTTCAGAGTGTGAAAAGGATCCGTCACCAGGTTTCCCAGGTGGCTCTAAGACCAGTGGTTCTCAACCTTCCTGACGCTGCGATCCTTTAATACAGTTCCTTGTGTTGCGGTGACCGCCCCTCCCCCAATCATAAAATTATTTCATATCGCTGCTACATAAGTGTAATTTTGCTGCTGTTATGAATCGTTACGTAAATATTTGTGGAGGCAGAGGTTTGATGAAGGGGCCGCTATCCTCGGTGGTTGAGGACCACTGCTCTAGATCGTCTACTATGGATATCTTACAGGTACCCCAACATAAAAGCTTCCCGCTAATGAGATCGGAACGCCTGACAATCCCATCTATCCCTTTCCCTCCTGGGAGACGCGAGGGATTACCAGGCTGTACTGCTTTTGGCCAATGGATACAGGATCTCAGCACCCCATCCTAGAAGATGGGTTCATATCTGTCACTGGAAAAAAGCGGGGGAGTTTCTGCTAAAGTTCCCTTGGGGTGAGTGAATGGGTTCACTCATGTTTGAGATTTCTATTAAGAATAGGGAGAAAGTTGCTTCCCATGGTGTACAAGTGCTGAGTTTAAAGTCTACATAGGCTTTTGAAACAGGGAGGTGACATCCCCTCTACCTCCTGCTGGAATGGTGGCCTGGCAGGCTCATAGAGACCAAATGAGAAGGGGTCCTCTGGTCATCTCTCTTCATGCCATCCACACTCCTGAGGACACCCTCTTCCACACAGTGATGACGACACCACATGCACATCACTCTGTGCTCCTTTGGGGAATACACAACCTGTAAAACTTCCTCACCGGCCTTCATCTCTGTGATTAAAGGAGTCAAAGTGTGGCGTGGCTGAGAAGGAGGAGGCAGCCTGCAGTTCCAGGCAGTAAAGCAAACAGGTCCCCCGTGCAGAAGGCAGCCCTCCTTAAGCCCAGACGGAGCTGCAGCCAGAACTGAAACCCTAAGGAAACCCTGCAGAGCCAACATGAGGCAACTCCAACCCCTTACCTAGCCCATAAGGCTTTTCCCACTCGGCCCCAGAAGTCAGTGGGTGGGGTGTCATCGTCCATTACCCCCAGATGACCTCTTCAGCCAAAGTAAACCGCCTACCCAAGAAGCTACAAAGAAACTGAACTCACTTGAAAGCCTTAAGAAAAACACTAGACCCCAAGACACTTGCAGAAACTCTGAGGTTTCCGGGCTCAGTGGGGTGCAATGCTCTGTGTGTGGGTGTGTGTGTGTGTGTGGGGGGGTGTCTCTGTGCCCTTTCAGTCTGGCATACTTACTTTCCTTACTCATTTTAACCACTTCAAGAAACACCCCCAAGAGATGCCATTTTCTCAGCGAGGAGGAACGCTACAAAAGAGAATGCGAAATGGCCTTGTTTTCCCGGGCAAAATGAAACACTGTTAATGTTTTATTCATACAAAGTGAAAAACCCCTTTCCTTTGCAGCATTACAAATTGAATTTGCTCTTGTAAATTGCTGTTAAGGAAAAAAAAAAAAAGGAGAGAGAGAGAGAGAGAATCAAAGGCAAAGGAAAGTTAAATATATATTGGAAACACAAAGGCTCCTTCTTCCAGGGCGTGAATGCTCAGGGGACCAATGGGAAGACACAGAACCTTTAAGCAGCAAACTTGCTTCCATATGCACGGACCCCAAAAGCGATCAGGCTCAAAGACACCCCCACCCACTGCCTAGGGGGAGGCGCCCCCATCTAACCATCTAACTTCCACTGTGCTCTCTGGTGGAGGTGAGGCTGTGAGGGGCTCTTTCTGCTCTGCAAGCCAACTGAACTCAGCAGGGCTTGCAAGGGTTCCTTAGCCCCTCTCCCCTCTTTCCCCCCATGGTCCTTGAAGCTGGTGGAAGTTCGGCCCTCCCCACTGCATCCCCAGGGCCTTGCCATGGAAGCCATGTAATTAGCGCATCTGCTAAGTGCGTGCTGCTCCAAACAAACCAAAAGCCAACGTTCATTAAGCACTTGCGTGTTTCCACCGTGGTGCCAGTTACTGTACACACTGGCTGGGGCATGAGCACAAGTGCTGGGGTCCCTGTCGCACCTTCATTTCTCAGGTGACAGGAGGTACAAAGAGCTCCCACACTTCTGCCACCGAGAATCCAAACCACGTCCTCTCATACACACACGTGGCCACTCAATTTATTTTAAATAAATAGAGTAGACCAAAAACGACAACAACAACAACAAACAACAACAACAACAACAACAACAAAAACCATGCATCAGTAAGATCTCGAAAATACACCAAAACACCCGAATGCATGTCCCTAGTTATTTGAGTATATGATGATCTCCACTTTGGCTCCTGCTGTATGGATAGACACAGAGGATAGGAATCAGGAAAGCAAGAGCTCTCTACCGAGGCTGTGTTTTCACATAGGAATCTCAGAGTTCCTTTGAAAAGTAACTCACTGAAGTGAAGGCGAGAAATCGGCTATTGCCAGGCGAACCCCAGGTGTCTCTGAGCCTCCTATCCGCTCACACAAAGCCCCTGCCCCAGCTGTCAGGACTCCCCGCTCTGTATAGATGGCGTAGAGACGCACCGTGCTCTCAGGAACGTTTAACCCAATCAGCAGCCAGAGGACTCTCTCACATCTGGTTCCAGCATAAATGCTTATTCTTTTGCCTGTCAATTACTTAGCCATAATTGTTCCTTTCTGGTTTAGAATGTTCAACTGGTTAAAGACAATCAAATACTCTGGTGCTTATATACAGGAAGACTGTAGAGGACAAGGGAAACCTTCTCCTTATAAAGAAGGATGTGACTCAATTCCAAACAAACCAACCAAATGTCTAGGAGAGCCATTCCCTTGGGGCCTGTGACTTTTTACTACTTTGGTAACATTTCTGTCCATTTTCAACAACATGATACTTTAAGTGTCTCATAGTTTGACCCAAGATGCCAGAAGATGCCCCTGTACCTTGGGAATTGTCAAAAAATTGAGTATAATGGAAGCATCAACTGCATGTAACAATGTTACATTTTATAATAGGGTCCAAGTAAGACATTAGCGATAACAGCTGTTAAAGTTATCAGCTATGACATGGGCCTGAAAAATCAGAACATCAGTGTCCTGTCACCTTCGAGAATACAAGATTCAGAGTCCTTGCGGTAATTCGTTTTTCAGTACAATTTCATAGAAACATACATGGAATGCAACTGTTATAAGCAAACATTTCGTGTGTGTGTGTGTGTGTGTGTGTGTGTGTGTAATAGCCACATCCAAGCCCCTGATCCTCATTTGACTTAAAAATTGAAGGTTCAGACTTGTGTGTGACCTTATCTTTTCAAACAAGCCCCTTACGGAGAGTCACCATTAGTGGCTGAAGTAGCCACCAAGCAGCCGAGTACACCACTGATTACAAAAGAAATACAGAGAAGAGAGAAATAAAGAGGTGCAGATTGTCTGATGAGTTGGGAACTTGGTAAAAATGAGGGAGGAGATGTACGGAGACCCAAAGGGAGGCGTCAGAGCTGACACGAGTTTGAAGCACAGAGCCCGGAAGTGAACGAAAAAGCCTGGGATACCTCGGGAGGGAGGCAGGGGAGCAAGGCGGAGACTTCACTCTGGCCCCTTGCATCTCTAATCGGTTTCTGTCAAGTTTCACATTGAGGGAGGGGCTGTGAGCTCGAGCTCCAGGGTTAGGCCTGACCCGCCCAAAGCACTCACCGGCCATTGTCTCTGCCCACGCCCCACACACGGATGCTCACGATGGGCTGGGAGTGTAACACGGAGCGGTCCATGGGGTCCACCAGGCTCAGCATGTCGTTTTCCAGGATCAGGTACATGTCTTTGCCCTGGGAGTCAAGGAGAGAGCATGGAGGACTCGCGCCTGATGTGTGCCAGCCTGCTTCTCAGCTGGCTCTCTTAAACTGTTTACACTTCTGGATCTAGACAAATTACTAACGGGAATGTCGCAGAGAACCTTCCTTTATGACCCCCCCCCACACACACACACCCTCTGATAGTTCCCGAGAGATCCCCCTCACTATTTTTCCTGCCGGGGACCCACTCCCCTTCCTTGACCCACAGCCATGACCTCTGCACTTCTCCACCCTACATCCTTGGGATGTGACCAGCAAAGGGTGGGCTTTGCAGTGCTTCTCTGTACAGACGGCAACTCATTTCCCCGTGCTTGTTTATTGAATGTTAGGTATTACACTGAGTGTCTGAGGTGCTCAGACCTCTCAACTGCCCTGTGAGAGCTTAGCTTATGGTCTCCAACTAGCAGTCAGGGACACTGAGGGCTGAGTGTCTGCTCATGATCTGAGGCAGAGCCTGTACTGGGCATTGCCATAACACTGAGAGGGGGTTTCAACTCCTGGGCTCCAGTCTGGATTTGTAGGTCCATGTGCTCTCGCCCATATAGGCTGGTTCTAAGGGCAGGACTGCTAGCTTACGTAACTTCTCCCGAGCAATCCTCCCGTACATTTATTTATTTTATTATTATTATTATTATTATTATTATTATTATTTGGTTTTTTTGAGACAGGGTTTCTCTGTGTAGTCCTGGCTGTCCTGGAACTCACTCTGTAGACCAGGCTGGCCTCGAACTCAGAAATCCGCCTGCCTCTGCCTCCCAAGTGCTGGGATTACAGGTGTGCGCCACCACGCCCGGCCCTCACGAACATTTTTAAGGAACAGATAACCATCTGCTGTACAGCTGAAAGGTGGTCTCTCAAGAAGGCAACCCAGATGCTGCCACACTGAGGCCGGGAAAGCCTGCCTCAGTTGAACCATGAGGCCCCTTGGAGAGGCTCCAATCCCAAAGGGATGGATCAGATGATCTTGGTACAATTTTTGAGAATGATGTCAAAGGATCTGTACTGGGCTGGTTTTGTGTGTCAACTTGACATAGGCTGGAGTTATCACAGAGAAAGGAGCTTCAGTTGGGGAAGTGCCTCCATGAGATCCAACTGTGGGGCATTTTCTCAATTAGAGATCAAGGGGAGAGGGCCCCTTGGGGGTGGCGCCATCCTGGCCTGCTAATCTTGGGTTCTGTAAGAGAACAAGCTGAGCAAGCCAGGGGAAGCAAGCCAGTAAGGAACATCCCTCCATGGCCTCTGCATCAGCTCCTGCTTCCTGACCTGCTCGAGTTCCAGTCC
This sequence comes from Apodemus agrarius, assembly GCA_964023405.1. NCBI lineage: Eukaryota > Metazoa > Chordata > Mammalia > Rodentia > Muridae > Apodemus > Apodemus agrarius. The sequence goes on along the minus strand of OZ030016.1, from coordinate 41,314,360 downwards.
TGACTTCCTTTGGTGATGAACAGCAACGTGGAAGTGTAAGCTCAATAAACCCTTTCCTCCCCAACTTGCTTCTTGGTCATGATGTTTGTGCAGGAATAGAAACCCTGACTAAGACAGGGTCTTAGAATGATTGAGCTGTGCCACTTGGGGTGGCAGGGCAGGTAGATAGTGTCTCTGTCGGAGAGGAATTATCTGGGATTCAGAGAGCTTTCTCTCGAGAGCAGATAAACCATTTGCAGATGAAATCACTAACAAAAATGTAACTTGCACAGACTTCTGTGGCCAAAGCGTCCCCTCAGAGCCTGAATGGTGGATTGCCTGCTGCCTCAAACCTATGGTATCTGCAAATGTCTGCCAACCATGTTAGTATAAATCACAGCAAACTTTCTTGTAAACCCCTACTGGGGATGGGAAAACTAGCATTTTGACTGGAGGAGAGCAAGAACTGTTAAATTTCTTGTTCAGAGATGTGTTGTGAGATCACACTTCAGTGTCAGAGTCGGTTCTGGGTGACTGGATGGCCCCGCAGGGAGAAGCGAGAAGTCTCAACAAGGGTTTTCTTGCAACAGAGAAAACTTTTCTTCCTCCTTGCACAGGATCAGCGAGTCTGGTTAGCAGTGTAGTCCAGCCCCACAGCAAGACTCTCCCTCAAGACAGACTAGGCCACGGGGAGCCTGAGGACCTGCTTCTCATCACGATGTACTGCTGGGAGAACCTGGCAATGGTGTTCCAAACAGTCCACGCTGAAAGCCAGGTCTCCTACCCACGGTCGGCTTGTGGGACATGCGCTGAGCACTACTGAAGGTGCTGACATGCGCAGAGCACTATTGAAGGTGCTGACATGCGCAGTGCAGAGCACTACTGAAGGTGCTGACATGCGCAGAGCACTACTGAAGGGCTAACAGGCGCAGAGTTTCATTGAAGGTGCTGACATGCGCAGTGCAGAGCACTATTGAAGGCGCTGTTGATAATGCTCTGCAGGTCCTGAAGCCTGAATTCAGCCTTCCCTGTCTGATGTGTTCCTAATGCGAGTCTGCGGTGTTTTCTTCACTACTTTCTATTTGGACATTATCTCTTATCTTTTTGGTTGTGAGCCTAGGTTTTAATAGCTGAGCCATCTCTCCAGCCCTCAAAATATTATCTCAACTAATAGTTCAAAGAAGACTCACTTTATTAAAAGTGAGAAAACACGTAGGTAACAGTTCTAAGCTCATGTGTAATGACTGTCAGGTTCCAAAGCAAAAAGGTAAGGGTCACCTTTTAGAGCAGGGGTGCCGGAGTGGGAATCACTGAGAGCCACGGGTTGTCTCCCAGAAAACTATTAATAGATGGACATTTCATTGTGCACATGTAAATGGGAAGGTTTCCGGGCCGTGAGAGTCTGCTGATGGCTCTCTGAGAATTGGAGGGTCAGCCACTGAGGAATGTTCTTTCTGAGTGAATACAGGAAAGTGGCTGCTGTCTGTCCACGGGTGACTCACCTCTCCCCAGATGCCGACGGTATCCCGGATGTCGTTTTTGCAGTAGGAAAGCTGCCGGATGCAGTTGTTGACAGCAACACTGCTCTTCCCGGGGGCAAGGTCCTCCTCGGCCATCTCTACCCAGCCCAGAGAACGCACAGCGAAACACTGGAAGGCAAAGGCAGAAAGCAAAAAACGTGACTCCTCGGCTGGGGTCAGTCTGCGTCCCATTACAAGAGCTACAGGGCAGCGGCACGGTCTGCTCAGGGCTCCTATGTCTCCCTGTGGCTGACCGCCCAACTCAGCAGACTCTCTACTGTTGGAAGATGAAATTGTGACGATTTGTACTTTTGCTATTTTGAGAAACATAGGGATGATCTTCTTTGTCTAATAAATGGAATGCTTGCCGGGCGGTGGTGGCTCACGCCTTTAATCCCAGCACCTGGGAGGCAGAGGCAGGCGGATTTCTGAGTTCGAGGCCAGCCTGGTCTACAGAGTGAGTTCCAGGACAGCCAGGACCACACAGAGAAACCCTGTCTCGAAAAACCAAAAAAAAAAAAAAAAATAATAATAAAAATAAAAATAAATAAATAAATAAATGGAATGCTTTCAGACATTTTTTTTTCCTTGAATTGAGTAGTAGCAGGAGCATAATCACAGAATTAACTAATGGGCAAAAAATTTGCTAGGGTCTCATGACCCGTGATAAGGAAGATTCCCCCCTCCCCTTCATCCCTCCCTCCCTCCCTCTCTCCCTCCCTCCCTCTCCTTCTCTGTTTCTATGGTAAGACAGGTAACCCATGAGAGCTGGTATTATTAAGCTCCTAGGCAAAGAAAATAGAATAGCGTGAAGTCCATGCACATTCTCCTTCCCTCTGGATGACAATGAAACAAGTGGTCAGTGCTCAGAAAGGAAAGACGACGAAGGGAAGTGCTTTCAGGATAACCAGCAGGTCTGAGGTCCAACAGAAGCATCCAGCATCAGGTCCCGAAATGCTGTGGATCCCAGGGAGGGAGCTGTGGGTATCTTTTAAGCACAATTCCCACACACTCTCTAACATTTAGAGCTATTTTATGTTGTTCCCCGCCCTCCTGTTTAAAGTGCTACTGTTCACTGTTCCCCTTTAACGTAACGAGCAGTATATGTGCTTATTTTCTGCTACCGGAGGAGAAAGAGAAACACTAACCCAGCTGCAAACCCTTCAGCTACTGTGGTGACCTGACCACCAGGCACGCTGGTGCAGCAGTGGTCCAAGAGGTGTGGGGGCGACTGACTACTGTCTGATCGGACGCATGAGATGAAACCCATGCCTGACCCTGCACAGGCGGCCAAGAACCTGAGACTAGATAGGCCAGGGACCTATGAGAAAATGAAATCCCCCTGCATCCACCCAACTACCCACCCACCCACCTACCCACACATGCATACATCCATCCATACATTCACACACAAACCAAAGAATCGATTATGTGCTTAATCCCAAGACATAAAACAATGTGCAGGATGGGCAAAGCTCTCGATCTTGAGACTTGCTGTCCCCAGATGATCTGAATTATGCTCTCTCATCCCTCCCCACCTCCCCAGGTTCACCTTGAAGCTATGCGCCAGTCTCCAGGGCCAGGTGGGCAGACAAAGAGCCACATTCTTCCTTGAAAGCAGAGAGACTGGATCTCAAGGAGAAGTTGTCAAACTTCAAACGTAAATTTGTAAATGCAATGAGGAGACTCGTGACAATCTATCCCAAGGTGACCAACATCAAGTCTGGCCTAACCTTCTCCACACCAGCACCATGGCCCCAGAGTCCCTTGCCTGAGTTTCTAATCACACTTCCTGAAGGGAAAAACTCAACAGAATTTAAACACAGAAGCCGCCCATCACCATACCACTCGGATGCCCTCAGCCTGGAGGGGAAGGCTGGGTACCGCCTGCTTGCTGTTACCCGGTCAGCGTGTGCATGAACAGAGTCTATGATAAATAAATCCCAGAGGAAGGAAAGGCAGTCCTGGAGACTGGGAAAGCTACTGAGGTGCCCGTCTTCTGGGGGACAGCTGTGGCAGAGCCCCTCAGTTGTTCTGCATGTATGAGGGAGCTGCAGGGAGGCTTCAGAGAAGGGAAAACACTTGTCTGCTGGCTGGCCTTTCCCTCTCCCGGCTCTGCTTTCTCAGCCCCCCAAACATCACCAAACACCCTGTTTGAATCAAACCTGCTACCTGCGTCTGAGCTCACAGGCAGCCCGACCCTATTTCTTCAGGGAGCCAGGGAAGCTCCCGCTGGTTCCCAGCGCAGGCCCCTGTTGGTAAGATCGCCGTCACAAGCCACCCTCTGGCCTCGTACTAAAGAGCTTGTCACTCCCCTCCTGCCTGCCTCTCCAAGAACTCACTTTAGCTGGGGATGATGTTTACTTACACGGCACCCACTTTAGTTATTTATGCATTCTTACATGTGAGTATGTGTGCGCGTGTGCCCATGCTCATGAATACACACAGATAGGACATGGCCTGGGGTTCTTTGGGGTTTGGGTACTATTCTTATGTATTCGCAGGCTCACGTGCACAGAGGAGAGAGGTAAACGTTGGATGTCTTTCTCCCTCTATCTCCAGCTTACTTTCTGAAACAGACTCTCTCACTGAATCCAGAGCTCACCAAATCAGGATGGCTGGCCCCCAGCTCCTGTCGACCCCAAAGACCATTGTTTTCTGAGTATATCACAGGGTTCCTGTCCAGGCATCAGCATCCAGACCAGAGGCTAAATTTACTAGTGTGTTGACCAAGATAAATATGTATTTATTGTCGAACCCACACTTGTGAGGGTACAAAGGCACGGCTCTTAATTAACAATTGGGAAGATAAAAGGATACTGTCTACCCTTTGTTCCTTGAGTGGATTTCAACCTAAACAAACTCAGTTTTAAAAAAAAAAAAGGTATTTTTCTCTGCTTAAAAAAATACAATCACCTAACCTACCACAGCACATTCAGAATATCATTTTGTCATATCAATAAAGAAACGAAAGCCCAAACTATATCATCATCATCATCATCATCATGATGAATTTATTTAAAATAATTTCCTTGCACAGTAAGGGCGCAGTTCTTTAGTTTCCGATCTGGAAAGCTTCACCACCATTCCGTGAAGTCAAAGCAAATTCGTAGGGAGGAGCTACTGCCCTGCAGCATAGACTGCTTCAGCCGGGGAGGAGTCTTTCCAAGGAGGAGCAAAGAGCGAGCGTCAGCGTTGCACGGTGCTGCCCCCACGTGGCCAGGACGCTTTAACACAGCCATTATGTTACCTGACCTTCCAAGAATGGCTCTTGGAAACAAAACTTAATTTGGAGTAGGGGGAAGAGTTGAAAAAAAAGTGTGTGTGTGTGTGTGTGTGTGTGTGTGTGTGTGTATTTTCAAGACAGGGTTTCTCTGTATAGTCCTGGTGCCACCATTGCCCAGCAAGTTGAAAATATTATTCAAGCCAGCCATGGTGGCACATGTCTTTTTTTTTTTTTTTTGGATTTGGTTTTTTCGAGATAGGGTTTCTCTGTATAGCCCTGGCTGTCCTGAAACTCACTCTGTAGACCAGGCTGGACTTGAACTCAGAAATCCACCTGCCTCTGCCTCCCAGAGTGCTGGGATTACAGGCGTGCGCCACCACCGCCCGGCTGGCACATGTCTTTAATACCAGCACTTGGGCGGCAGAGGCATACAAATCTCTGAGTCTGAGGCCAGACTGGTCTACAGAGCCAGTTCTAGGGTGGCCAGGGCTACACGGAAAAACGGTCTCAAGAAAAAACAAAACAAATAAATACAAATAAAATATTTATTCAAATCATTTGCCCTTTAAAACTTTTTTAAAAAATGAATTGAATATGAAAAATATCAATATAAACATTTTAGTGGCTGTGCATTCCTCACAGCTCTTGGTGAAGGCGGCAGTGAGCAATGGCGGAGGGTCTGGACGGTGTGATCCGAGGGATCTGGACTCCAGCCGTGACTCCGCAGGATGCAGGGAGCCGCTGTGGTAAGCCACTTCAGGTGTCGGTTTCTTCATATGCGAGATGGGAGTAATAACATTCCCACTTTATAGTGCTAAAGCGATCGAATAAGCTGATGTTCTGCACACAGCAAGAGCCAGTAAACGTTTAATTACGATCATTACTGTCAATAAATATTCTTTCCTACTAGTGGGTTTTAAGCATTTCCCTAGCTGAATGGATATTAGCATGTGGATACATAAGTATGAGTATCTGCCGTGTGTGTGTGTGTGTGTGTGTGTGTGTGTGTGTGTGTGTTATGTGTGGTTTGTGTGTGTATTAGGGCACAGAAACGAGAGTCCTTCCCCCAGAGTCTCTGTTGGGGCAGTTTGGGGAAGGGCCCAGGAATCTGCATTTCTAGCAGCTCCCCAGATGTTGTTGATTGGAACTGAGGCCCTGAGAACGTCGCCTGTGGAGGGGCAGCCCTGTTCAGGATCCAGTTACCCCGTTTTTATGCGTTCTCAGTGTAAATGCCTGGTTCAAACCCCAGGACAGACACTTGCTGTTCCTGATCTTAGCCTTTCTTTTTCAGCATGGGAGCATGTGCATGTGTGCACATGTAGTCATGCGTGTGTGAAGGCCAGAAGCCAACCTCGGGCTATTCCTCAGGGACCATCAGCTCTGTCTTGTGAGGCAGCATCTCTCTTCTGGAACGGGGGATCACTGATGATACTAGGTAGCCAGTGAGCTCCTGGGCGCGTGGGCTCTGCTTCCTCAGGGCTGGGAACGGACACATGCATTTCCACCGTGCCCCGTACTGTCACCAGGCCCCACACTGCCACCGTGCCCAGCACTGTCGCCAGGCCCCACACTGCCACCATGCCCAGCACTGTCACCAGGCCCCACACTGCCACCGTGCCCCGCACTGTCACCAGGCCCCACACTGAAACAATATCCAGCTTTTCACCTGGGTGCTGCAGTGTGGACTGAGCTCCCTGTACCAGCCCTTTATTGACTGAGCCGGCTCTCAGCCCCATGTGAGCTAATTCCGAGTCCCATCTTGGGAGACACACGCACCTGTGGAGAGCCTCCTCTGACGGCCTGTGTGGTGGTAAGGAACAGTTCTAAACCTTGCTTTCTCACGCCACAGTCCAGGCGGTCACAGTCTAGTCTAATCGGCAGGGGCTCGGCCTCTGCGACTCTGTGAAAGAGTTTGCTGGGAAGATGGTAACACGTAGTCAGAGCTGCCAGGAGATTCCAGAGGGACAAAGCAGCGCCATAGTGTCTGGCATATTGTGGGACTCAGCCCAGGCTCACTCTCCCCTCTTCTCTAAACTCCAAAGACTCCCCCTTTCTAGGATTGATCATGTCTCCTGTACCCGGTGAGGTTCCAGGTCTGTCTTCTGTCTTCCTCTGACTAGAGAATGTTGACAGAACGCCACAGATCTCCCCTGAACCACGAGGAGAAAGGGAAAGCGAGGCAGCCCACAGGTGCAGAAAGAGGACAGGGGCTAATGTCCACAAGTGTCACCCTGGCTACAACCCAGTGAGTCCTCTCACTGCTGGGGTTAAACGACTCTGGTACCAAAACAGATCTTATAAACCAAGGAGACTCACACAGCCGAGTTAAAACGTTAAAAGGTTAAATGTTGCCAATGGAATCCCAAGGCACTCATTCTCAGGAATGGCCATTTTAGCTTAATTACTGAGTAAATGACATCCACTGAGCGCCCATTAGCTCCCGGAGACCTACACAGGTGAGTGAGGTTCATCCCCCTACTCTCTTGAGGCTTCTAAAGAGGAGACACACAGTGAGACTCTATCCCCTGCCAACTTGAGATGGGGGCACACAGCGGTCACGAGCTGCACTGGTTGGGAGCCCAGAGGTTTGTGATTCAGAGTGAGTCACAGGGTCCTACATGGTGTTGGTGCCGTGTTGAGCTCGTAAGACAAGGGGTTCACTCACTCATAAGCATTTTTTCATGCTTACTGCATGCCAAAGAAGAGGGGTGCCTCAGTGAACACTCAAACCAAACACTCCACGGAGCACTGTTTCAAAAATCTGCAGGTGAGGACCGAAGAGACGGCTCAACAGTTAAGAACATCCGTCGCTATCGCCGGGAACCCGGGTTTAATTCCTAGCAAGCACTTAGTGGTTCACAGCGATGCGGCGCTCTAGTTCCAAGGAGTCTAACACCCCTTTCTGAACTCTGTGGGCGCCACACACACATGCAGTGCACAGACACACATGCAAACAAAACACTCGTATACATAAAAAGATTCTACAAATGCACATTCCTTTGGGCTGTCACAGCAAGGGGCGTGCCGCTTCATCCACAGTCGCTATGACAACTGTACGGGGATTGGGGCAGTGAGCACAGCGGCTTGGGGCCCAAGGAGAACTGCTGAGGAAGGAAGCCAGTGATGGCTCCGGGTCCAATGTGTCAGCGCCAGGGAACACTCCCCATTATCCAGCTGTGCTGATTCCCACCTAGAGATGATCCATCCTTAAGGTCACGCTGCGGGTGGGAAGGAGGGGAGAGCTAGGAGGAGGTGTCATGCCTGTCCTCTGCAGGAGGCCACCGGGCTCTAGACAAGTTCCATGGGTGGATTTCAGGAAGTCCCAAGTTCCATATTGTGTGTATATCTTGGGAGGAAGGGACAGGCCCTGCACCACTTTTTCAAGGGCTATGGGTATATCAAGGGTTAAAAAGGGTTCCAGGCAAGTCTGGCGAGAGTGCCACTGATCAAGATACCAACTCAAGTACGAGCACTGAGGGATAGGGTGGAGTTTGCATGCCTGTGATCATAGCACTTGAGAGGCAGAGGCAGGAGGATGGGGGGTTCAAGGCCAAGCCAGGCTACCTCAGACCTTGTCTCAAAACACTGGAGGGATGCCTGGCGTGGTGGTGCACACCTTTGATCCCGGCACTCAGCAGGCTGAGGCAGATGGATCTCTGAATTTGAGGTTAGCTTGGTCTACAGAGTTCTAGGACAGCCAGAGCTACATAGTAAGATGCTGCTAAGACAACAACAACAACAACAACAACAACAACAAAAATAAACAAAAAACCTTCTAAAACAAACACACACACACAAAAATCACAGCCACCACCACCAAAAACAAAACAAAACAATAACAACAAACCATGCTGTAGGGAAAACAAAAAATGTCCCTAGCTGGTATCTAGGAAAATAGTTAAGTGGCTTTGCTGAAAGAGAGGCTAGAAATTTAGGATTACACAGAGGAAATGACACAGGAAGCAGACAGTAAGAACGAGCCACCCCACCTATGGGGGACTTAGCTAGAGGTGCAGGTGCATCCCAGAGTTGGATACAGGAACAGTGTTCGATACAACCCCCCTCGAGACTGACACCTCATCAACAGCCCCACACAAGGGGCAGGCAGAGCTGACCGGAAGTAAAACCCTCCTTCTCCTATGCAGGTGCTTGGCGGGACGGGGGAGCATGCAAAAGCTTCCAGGTGGAGACGACTTTAACAGGAGAGAAAGATGAGGCCTCGGGCTTCAGGGGTGATTAGTGACTGTCCACAGGACAGGGGACTGGGATTCAAGTCTGTATTTCTGGATTCCAAGAGGATGGTTATCCTGGCTCCTGACCTCGTCACAGAGGTCAGCCCTCTGGAGACTTCAATTCGTAAGGTTGGAGTCAGGTGGAAAGGAGTGTATCCATATGAATATGAAGGACTTTTAAAAGATCTACCTAGCTTAAAGAGGGCCAGAGCAATGCCCGTCTAAAGTACATTCGTTCTATTTGATCTTCTCTGTTCTGGGATGCTTTCTCAAGAGTTAAGAATAGAATCATTCTCTGGCCGGTCATGACTGTGCACACCTGTAATCCCAGCACTTGACCCAGGGGGATTGCAAGTCCAAGATCAGCCTGAGCGACTCAGTGCCTCCTTGTCTCCTTGTCTTAAACAACACAATAAATCCTGCCAGCACTTTGCTTCGTGGTCATGCCGTCACTGAGAGACTGCTCTGGTTCTATTCTGAGCCAGGTCTTTTGATTGTCCAGTAAACAAAAGGCCTTAACACAACACAACCTTCACAACACCAGCCTGAAAAGGCACCCGCAGTTCAAGTTCAAATCCCCTGGTGGGATGTGGCCTCGAAGGTCGAAGGTCGAAGGTCGGGATGCCATTAGCCAGCAGCTCTCCCCCAGGCGGGGATGAACGCAGACCGCTGTCACCATGGACACGCTCCTGAGTGAAATCAGGCTCTGTGACTGCTTGGAGACAGCAAAATACTTTCTAGCTCCAGGATGTTGTGGGTTCTGTGGGGACAGGTATCTGGGGGGCTCCCTTGAGTGAGTTTGACCCAGTTTCCCTCTTGAAGGGAAAAAGTCATTGGCCTAGTGAATTATTCATTCACCATGGCAGTGACCTTGGCCGGGCAGGCCCCACATGGCTTTCAGCACCAGCCTGGGCAAATGTATCAATGGCTTCTGCTGCCTCTGCAGACTGTCCGCGACGTTATGAGCACTCAGGCAGAAAACACCACTCGGGGGCCCTCTGGGACCCTGGGCCTACGAGGGCCGTTTATTTAAGATTTCCTCTTCCTGTTTCTCAGAGCCAGACAGCCCTATTGTGAAAGTTTGCGCTACACTCGTGTTTTCCAGGCCCATCTAGGAAGGTCCTGTTCACGAAGCACTTAAGTCGTGCCCTTGGTAAGGGGTGACACACAATGGAAATATCACCAGCATCCATCCTTGAGCCCCCCCCCCCCCAGCATTATCCGGAAGGTGGTTCCTAGTCTGGGTCAACTCTACCTATACCCCATCGAAAGGTCTAGCCTGTGGTGACTGTTGCTAACTGCTGAGCGGGTTGAACCATCCCGCCGGGAACAAGTCATAGGAACTTGCAAGAACGAGACGGAATGCCAACTTGTTCTCTACACAGCGAAATGCAAGGGCCACTCTGACTCAACACAAGCACAGGCCGAGGAGAAAGGTTGCTCTCCGGTGCAAATCCACTCTGGTTTCTGATGGGCGGTTCACAGTAAGCTGAGCCACAGAGGTGCATGCCTGTGCCGGCATCTCAACAGCCAGGCTCTTGGAGAAGATGCTCCCCTGGTGCCAGAGACAGGCCTCTGGGGGGTGATGTGGTATAACATTGTTAACTGCATTAGTCACTGCCTGTCCAGGAACCAGCCTGGCCTCGAGCCCTATTAATTAATAGAAAATATGAACAGAGGTATGCTTAACTTAGATGTGGCTCATAATGTTTCAAAAATGGTCATGGAATAGACTCTGTGTGTGTGTGTGTGTGCGTGCGCATGAGTGCACTTAAGCACAAACTTGTAGGTATATTACAACATTCATCATCTTATTGGCAGAGATAGTTACAGATCACAGTCCAAGTTTATAATATTCAGCAAAATATGTTCTTATAGCACCAACTCAGGTGCTGCGTTTCTTGTTTTCTGAATGGGAGGTGGAGGCACAGGGCGTGTGGCTGAGCTGTCTAAGGTTACAGTCAAACTGTGAGATGCTGCTGGAGATGCCGGAGTGCCAGGCCAGGCCAAGGTGGTGGCAACAAATGCCAGAGCTCCCCTTCCTTCCTCACAGCTGCAGGAGGAGCCCGTGTCAGCGGGGGCCAAGACACTCGCCTCCCAGAATCCTGCTTCTGTTCCACGCAGAGGTGCAGCAGATCCCTGTGAGCCTGGGAAACTATTCTTACCCTCCAGAAGCGTGAGCATACCTCAGTTTTGTCTCCGAAGGAGTCTTGGAGGAGACGGAGAGGCAAGTTCTTGGTTGATTTACACTACGGGTTATGTTTTGGCTGCAGAGCCGAGGAGGCTGTTTGCTGAGCAAGCACAGAGCGAAGCCACGACGCGAACCAGAGCCCAGCACGTGAGGGGGAATGCTTTATTTTGCCAGGGAAAGCAGGGTGGCCTCGTGAGCTCTAGGGGAGATGCTGAGCCAGAGGAAAGGAACAAAGGGGCCTTGAATAAAGTCCCTCCTTTGAGCAGCTCAAGTGCAAAAGCCTTCAATACTTGGTAGGGCAAAAACCCCATTTCCAAGTTCCTAACTTACTTGCAAGCCCTGAATGGAAACTGAGTGAGCCCACAGTCCGTACGCCCCCAGCCGAAGTGCAGCAAAGTGATGCTTGGCCTTCTGGGTCCGCCTCTCGCACCCCAAACAAGTGTCCGCTCCCTGGCCCACCCGGTGCTTAGACCTCTTGCTTGTGATCTTCCCATGTAAAACAGCCTCAAAGGGTTGGGGGGGGGGTGACGGTTCCATCAACAGCCCCTATTCGTAAGTATATGGACCCAGCTAATAGCTTTTGTGTGCTGTGAACATCTGTAATGCTAGTGTTGGGAAAGCAGATCCCAGGCTGTGCACTGTTCATCCAGCCAAGCCTTATTGATGACCTTCATTTAACAAGAGACTGTGTCCCAAAACACTAAGGGGAGAGACACTGAGGAAAATGCCTGACCTTAAATCCTGGTCTGCATCTGTGCGCACGCACACACACACACACACCCCTGCACACATATATGCACACACGTGTATATCTGCATATATTGTGTGTGTGTGTGTATGCATGTCTGGATGTATACATATATTTGCATACAAGACACACAGACACAATAGTCAACTGCTCCTAAGCCCAAGAAGACCTAATGAAGAAAAACATGCGCTAGACATGTAGTTCAGACAAGGGGTCAATGCTGATAGTGACCTGTTCAACATTAGCGAATCAATAACGCATGTGAATATGGTGAAACTCATACAACAAGGCTGTCTACTGATCTCAGTGCAAATGTGACCAGGGGCCTGCTCCACTTGCAAGGCTTCTGCACTCACAGACTCAGAGTTGAGAGCCGCTTCTTGGAGGATGAGAACTGTTGGTTCTCCGGGGAAGCATGTGGGAACACGGGGAGCACGGAGGTCTTAACCAGTCTCACGCTTTCTGGACGTCCAGGAGGGCAGGTGTAGGGAAAGGCCGTTCTCTGACAGGGCTAGCGGCCGTGAGCCGAGGCTCTCGCCCAGATGTTGCCATGAACGGTGATCTTCCGCAGGTCAGCTGACTTAGTGAAGCTTATTCTCCTCACCTGATAGAAACCCCGACAGTAGGACCTTTGTGAAGGGAAGAGATGGGTCTGGGCTAAAGGATCTGTCTGGATGTTTCCAGCTGTAAAATGCCTCTCACCCCACCCCCATCTGCTCTGGGCACGCACTCACTCTGGGCAGATCCTCACCCACCAGGCATGGCGGGTTTGTGTCTCTCGATCTTTCCACTTTCTCGCCTCGCACGGTGCGATGTTCCCGTTTCACGAGGTCCTTGGTTTCTGAAAGTTACAGACTCTCTGGGCACTCCGCAGCTCGCTCTCTCCCTCAGTTCACTTCCCTCCATAGCTAGTCCTTTCATTTAACCGGCTAACCCTGAACCTGCGAGTTTCCTGATTGACCACCCCCCCTCCCTCAACTGGTGGGTAAAGGACTCGAAGGGTCTGAAGTGCCCCGTGCCCAGCCCCTCTGCACAGCCCGAGGGCTGGGAAGGTCGAGAGAACTCACGCATAGGAAGTCGGATTTACAGCAGTTCCTGGCACTCGTGTAACTTTTAGCCGTAATTAGTGCCAGTCCCAAGACTCAGTTTAATTTTTATTATTGCTCTTCAAGAAAGGTTTTTGTTGCGCCACTCATCAAAACAATTAAACATCTGCAACTTTTTACCAAGTGTCTGAAATGAACTCAGCGAGTGCAGAGCACGTGAAGACCTACAAAGACCTCAATTAAAAGCACGGCTGTGCCCAGCCCCAAGGTGCACTTACGAGCCATTTATTCTCAAAGCTGACTCCGAGAGAGCGGCTCTCCACTCCCTCAGGAAAACCATTTAACCACTGTATGGAGCCTTGAACACAGGGCTCTGGGGATCCCCGAACCTGACCATCTCATTTCACAGCCGAGTAAACCTGAGCCCCGAGCACCGCCAGGGCTGGCGCTAAGGAGCGTGGATATCTGCGTTGTGAGTGACAGGTACAGCAGGGAGGGGAGTGGAGGGGAGGAAGGCTGTTCTGAAAGGTCCTTGTCAACACCATCCTCTCACCAAAATAGATCCCAGCCTCAGTCCGGCCCCACGCCCCACAAAGATGAGGGAGGTCAGCTCAGAACTAGAGCATTTTAAGAATCTGCTATATGGATTAGATATATTGAATTCTGAGTAGGAATATATGAATTTACAAGTGAGAAGTTGACTGGACATAGTGTTAAGCCCAGCACTCAGGAGACAGAGACAGATGGATCTCTATGAGTTCAAGGCCAGCCTAGGGAAGGTGAGGTCAGTCGGGGTACAGAGTGAGACCCTATCTCAATAAATAAAGAAACCGATAAGTAACTGTAAGAAGTAAAGGAGATACCCAGAGATGTCAAAGTTGTAGATGTATCTCAACTTGACCTGAAGACAGACCGTGGAAGGAAGAGCCTCCTTGCGCTTTCCCATAAGAAACAAAGTAGACACTGTTGCGAACAGGCCGGTCCAGAGGTAAGAGTAGGGCTCCTCACTCAGGCGCCTTCCATGTGTTCACTGGACAGGGCGCTCCCACAGGTGCGGGCTGACCAGCGTGGCCCCTGTGGACTCATGGGCGCTATGCCTAACCTTACCATAACCATATCTTACCCTGACTCGGTATACGGTATGTGTATGAGCACACAGGTGTCTACCTGGAGGGACGGCCAGGGCCCATAAGAAGCCCAGCAGTTCTAGAAACCCCTCTAAGGGAGAGCATGGCCGGCCAAGTCCATGGGTGGCAGAGCAACAAGGAGATACATGGTTCCATGCATGCCGCACCGCAACAGGACCCGGGGATCCCCAGATTCTCAGAGGAGCGACCACACATTTGATCACAAAGCCAGGATGGCAATGGGCAGAGAAGGAAGCAGTGAGCGGGTGCACTGGCAAAGACTCCTGGAGAGAGGGCAGAGAGAAAGTCTGTGGGGCCTCTGTGGAGGGGGAGGGTGGAAAGAGAGGAGGGGAGGGTGGGGCTGCTGAGATGGCTTCCTGTGCTGATGAATGGAAGTGACTTCCACAGACTCATAGGGAGTGGCATTATTGGAGGCGTGGCCTTGCTGGAGCAAGTGTGTCACTTGGGGGTGAGCTGTGAGGTTTCGGGAGCTCAGGCCAGCCACAGCGTCGCTCTCTTCCATCTGCCTTCTGATCCAGACGTCGAACTCTCAGCAACGTCTCCAGCACCATGTTGCCTGCACACTGCCGTGTTCCCGTCATGGCGATCACGGACTATGCCTCTGAATTGTAAGCCAGCCCCAATGAAATGCTTTCCTTTATAAGAGTTGCTGTGGTCACGGTGTCTCTTCCCAGCAACTAAGACTCTCCGGCAAGTACAGATGCCTGATCCATGCTACAGCAGGAGAGACCTCTGGCTGGCACCCACACCGACTACACCCCTCCCAGGCATACGCATGATTAACTTAAAAAAAGTGAACTCTTTGTCTTAGTTAGGCTTTTACTGCTGTGAACAGACACCATGACCAATGCAAGTTTTATAAAAGACATTTAATTGGGGTTGGCTTACAGGCTCAGATGTTCAGTCCATTGTCATCAAGGCAGAAACATGGCAGCATCCAGGCAGATATGGTGCAGGAGGAGCTGAGAGTTCTACATCTTCATCTGAAGGCTGCTAGTGGAAGACTGACTTCTAGGCAACTAGGATGAGGGTCTTAAGCCCACATCCACAGTGACACACCTACTCCAACAAGGCCACACCTCCTAATAGGGTCACTCCCTGGGCCAATCATATACAAACCATCACACTCTTCATTAGCGTACACAGCCCACAGGCTATGCAGCACTATGTCCCTGGTCATGCGTGCTGCTGACATTTGTGGAGCTTGTATATCAGAGTGGCTTCTAATCTGCAGTATTGGCTGTAAATTGTTACTACCATGTTGGGGCCGGGAATTCTGCCTGCTGAGTGGGCCTGGGGTGGATTTACCCATGGCGGCCTTCTCTAACCCATCTCTCTGCTTCTCTGAACCACTATCCAGCATCCTCAGGGTCTACACTGAGTTGACCTGAGCTATCCTCACAGCCCTGTTTGCAGAGCTAAACTCAAGAGCCTTGTATACTCTTTGTTGATCAACGGGGCCCAGCAAGGGCGACGGACTCGCCCGAGGTCTCACGGAGTGTTCAGATAGGTGAGAGGCGGCACCTCCCTCTTCTCACTAGTTCTCGTTACCATTCACAGCCTCCACACAGCACTTCGTTAACTGATACATCGTAACCGGGAATTGATAGCTGCTCAGTTTCTTCCAATGGGAAGCATCCAGAGAGAAACCATCAGGAAAACGGAGATGACATAAATCTGATGAACTGTAAGGAGAGTGGAGACGGGCAAGATGGACCTCCTCGGGGAGCGTGAGACGGGAAACTGATGGGACTTGAACAGAGTGTGGAGAAAATGGCTGCCTCCACGGGGTCTCACGTACACAGGGATGGGATTACAGGGAGAAGCTGAGGAGGAGATGCTCAACTCTGGAACAACAGCAACAACCACAACCACAACCACAACCACCACAACAACAACCACAGTTAGAACCCAGATTGGAGCCAAGGACTACGGGCGTGGCATAAAACCAGGCTGGCAGCCCAGCTCTCCCAGGGGACTTCCCTGTACCAATGGTGGCAACGGGGCCAGTGTTTGAATCCAGGTTTTCACCTCTCGGTGCTCAGAGCTAAGGTCATCACCGTGCTCCCTCCTTCCCTTCCTTCCCTCTCCCTCCCCCCATCTGCAGGGTCCTGTTGTTCCAGCTAGGCTAGCTTGAGACTTGCAATCCCCCTGCCTCTGCCTCCAAACTGCTGGGTTATAGGAGTATACGACCACCATGGCCAGCCGGCCCACCTCAGCTTCCAAATCTCTTTGTGGAGACTATCGGCTCCACACGCCTCCCCTGCCATTCACGCTGTTCACAGGACTCTAAGACGTATAATAAAAGTCCAACTGCTTAAACCATCAGCTCCAGGCTCAGAGACTTTGTGTATGTGACACCTTAAGAGATGGCAGAGACTGGCTGGCCACAGGCTAGACGAAGCCTCACAATATCTCCAGGGACTTCATCCACACAACAGCCCCAAAAGCTAGCTGACACAAATGACAAGACTGCCGGGTGGTGATGGCACATGCCTATAATCCCAGCACTTGGGAGGCAGAGGCAGGTGGATTTCTGAGTTCGAGGCCAGCCTGGTCTACAGAGTGAGTTCCAGGACAGCCAGGGCTACACAGAGAAACCCTGTCTTGAAAAACCAAAAATAAATGACAAGACTGCTAGGAACTGTCACGTCTGCCTATTTTCTAGGTAGGACTCAGGAGAGTCCTATCGGTCTTCACACTAACACCGCGAGGTCTTCAGGCCAAGATCAGCATCACTTCATCTTATAGATGAGAAAGCTGAAGAAGTCCAGAGACGTTAAACACCTTTCTCAGTCACACAGAGTGCCGTCCGCCGATCGACTGGGGCTAGAACTTAGGTATTTCAACTCCTAGTCCCCCTTCCTTTCTCTTAGACAGTGTAGCATATTAGGGACAGAAACCCCCACCCCTCTTGCTGTCTACTTGAGTATGCCAGACACACACACACACACACACACACACACACACACACACGAACAAACATGAACCTTCCCTCCCCCACTTTGGCAACAGAATATTACCATAGTCCTAGTTCACCTAGAATTTTCTATATAGACTATATATGTGGCAATCCTGCCTCTGCTCTAGAGTTTATAGGGATTATAGGCATACGCCACACCACCTGGCTTCCTGACTCTAAGACTGACTTATGTCCACACGAGAACTTGGGCCTATGGCCTTGAAGTCCCATCACCGCCGTTCCCTAGAGAGCCAGCAGTGGGAACCAAGCGAGCGCTTTAAGGGCAAGCCTGCACTCTCACCAAGAGAAAGGACAGCTGAGGCACTGTGGCAACCAGATGGCCTGCGTCCCTGCGGCACCTCGTGGGCTTGTGGGAGATGAGAGCAGGTGAGCCTCGTGGCAGCGCCAACAGCAGAGGGGGGCAAGCCAGGCTTAGCTGGAGGTCTGGTTAGGGATGTGCTGGCACAATGGCCGGGCGCGTTTTTAACAAAGAAGATTTGTATCTAGGCAGTGGTTCTCGACCTTCCCAATGCTGCGACCCCTTAGTACAGTTACTCAGGTTGCGGTGACCCCAAATGATACAATCATTTTCGTTGCTACTCCATAACTATAATTTTGCTACTGTTGTGAATCGGAATATAAATATCCGTGTTCTCTGGTGGTCGCAGGTGACCCGCAGGTTGAGAATCACTGACCTGAGGGTCTCTCAAAGTCAACTGCAATAAGCAGGTTTTGAGTTTTGTGAATGGATCTCTTCGTTTTAATTCCGGCTGCATGGTAACTGTTGATAGCAGCTACTTTTGGCCTGCTGTGCCCACCATACCTAACACAAACAACCTAAGAGGCTGTGGTTTCAGAGATTTCCATCCTTGGGGGAGGGAGTGTACGTCTGAGGAAGCTCGTGGCAGAGGCTCCTCAGAAAGGAAGCAGAGAGAACAGGGTGGAGCCAAGGGCTGGGCTACACCCATCAAAGGTCCTTTTCAGGGGACCTGCGTCCGCCAGGCAGGCTTTGCCTCACACACCCCGCCTCAGCCCACCAGCAGCGACACAGTTCTATTTTCAGCTCATTTCTTGTTCTCCACAAGTGGAGAAAAGCATGGGCCTGTAGGAGACATCTCAGGTGGAGTCCTTAACCCTGTCACCGTGAAGTGGTGCCATTATGGCTTCTTACGTATCACCAGGCTTTCCCCCTGAGCCTGGTGGGTCGCGCACCAATGTATACACACTTGCCATTGAACAAGCAGATGCCCAGGGTTCAGCTGAAAGCCCTCACTCCTGGTGCCAGTACAGAGCTGGGAAAGACAGTAGCTGGCTGCCCGTGTGATTTCCTTACAGATAACCTGAGCTGGAGGCAGGGGGAGAGCTGGGACCCTGTTCTTCACCACGGCTGAGCTGAGGGGCCTCAGGCTCAGAGGCTTTAGATAGGAGTGTGGGGCTGGAGAGAGGGAGAGAGGGCTTAGGGAGAGACAGCCTGGCAGTGGACTCATTCTCATTGTCCTCTGAAAGAACCATCATTTTATTAACTGCACATAAACAAGAAATGTCTTCATTACTACTAAAACACCGTTACCTGGCAACCAGACCAAGGGAACAAGGCCGGAGATTTTTATTTTTAAGGCTGGAGATATTTTGCATCTTTTGTGGGGAGCCATGGAAAGACATCTGCATTCTGGAAACCTTCCTTGAAAAGCCCAGTCCTGCTGGACAAGGGAACTACAGTTGTATCTGTTTAAGGCTGTGAATTTCTTTCTTTCTTTCTTTCTCTCTCTCTCTCTCTCTCTCTCTCTTTCTTTCTCTTTCTTTCCTTCCTTCCTTCCTTCCTTCCTTCCTTCCTTCCTCCCTCCCTCCCTCCCTCCCTCCCTCCCTCCCTCCTTCCTTCCTTCCTTTCTCTTTTTTTTTGGTTTTTCGAGACAGGGTCTCTCTGTGTAGCCCTGGCTTTTCCTGGAACTCACTCTGTAGACCAGGCTGGCCTCGAACTCAGAAATCCACCTGCCTCTGCCTCCCAGAGTGCTGGGATTACAGGTGTGCGCCACCACCGCCCAGCCCAGGGCACTGTTAACAGCTGTGACTCACCCTGATTCCTCCTCCTTCAGGGAAGAGGGCAAATCCTTCTCTCTTTTAGTTAGCCTCCTCAGTCATCTGCCACCAGGCCCAGCCACTAACAGTTGATAATGACATCTCTCGTCCCAGCAGCGTCCTTTAGAATTCAGAGACTCACCCACGGCAGCCGGTTCCTGGATGACTCACTTGGACAAGGGTAGTGACCAGAAATTAACTGCGGGGAAAGAAGCCGAGTTTCTGCCAGGACTACAGTGTTATGCCCAGCCATGTCGGCAAATAATAGCGAGGAAAGAGCTGTAGAAATACAAAGATCTGTCTCCTGGGCTGGGAGGGAAACAAGCTCTAGCCAGTGACACTGAGTGTCAGTCCTGTTGTGGGCTGGGCGAGTGGTGGGGGGAGGCGGGTCCGACCATGCAGGGTTAGGCTGGCCTTTGTGCCTTGGTACTCTGGGCTCTTCCTTCCTGTGGTTGAGACAAGCCATGCCTCAGTGGCTACATCTCAATCGGCCAGGGCTTAGCACATTGGCCAGTGGTTCCAGGGTCTGGCTTCTGGACGGAGTCATGCAGATATGCACTCCTCTTGACAAAGGGCATTCTCTTTGAATGGCTGGTGCCTGGGGATGATTTTTTTTTTTCTCTCTCTCAGAATTGGCTGCAATAGAGCTTGCCAGCACACACTCCCTATATTGTGACCCTGCTTTCCTATCAAGAGTCCATTTCTCTGCCTCTTGAATCAGAGCTCTGTTTGACTAACAGAAGATGGTGGTACCATTTCCAAGAAAAGCCTACTCTCATCTGGTAGCCTTCGCTTCCTGTCTTTTCCTGCCCCATGAGCTCTACTGCTAAAAGCCCAAGCAACTTGGAGTGGCCAATGATCCTGCACAGATCCTACAGGTCCTGCTGCCTACTAGTGGACCACGGAGGAACTGCACTGCTGTTTTGCTATATACTGCACAAATTCCCAAACTCGCAGTCATGAGAAAAAAAAAAAAAAAAAAATGGAACTGTTTCCAGCTACCAAGTTCTGGAGCAGTTTCTTATGTAATGCAGAGAACAAGATCCCAAAGCCACATAGCTCATAAGCAGCAGATCTCGCGCAGGCCAGATCCAGGCAGAGTCTAAGCCTTAACCATCACACTGATGGTTAAATATTAAGTATGTTTGCTCCCCTGGCTTTAAGCATTCAACAATTTTTTTTCACCCAGTTAATGAATCAACCATGCAAATCAAACCCAAGACTTTCTTATGGTTCAGATTTTCTGAAGAAAACGAAGTCCCTTTCAATGGCAGGAAACACAACAAGCAGCTATAGCATCCCGCAGAAACGCCAAGGCATGATAATGAATTTGTCACAGACCAGAAATAGATCTGAATGGGAGAAGACACTCCCTGCGATTTCCTGTTTATCTCTTAGGGTTAATCTAGTGAATTGCTAGCTAATAGAATTACTTCATGGAAATTTATGCTAATAGGAACCAAGGGAAGGCTCAGATAAATAAATCTCAAGAGAAATGTTAGAACCTCGCACTCCTATTTCATTTGTTGGAGAGTTCCGCTGTCAGGCGTACCTAGCCCCGACCGGCCTCACTCCTTCCGTTCTTCTCCATGTGGGGCAGGGCGTAGCAAGAGCAGGACACAAGGAGAACTCTCATACCATCCAGTGCCTGGGTAATAAAATGGCTGAGCAACAGAACACTAACCGCTTGGACAGAAGCAATGGAAGGGACCACAGTGACGGGCCACGCAGATGTCCCCGCTGAAGGCACAGCAAAATCGTGTCTTATTTTGATATAAGTTTCAAACTCAACGGTGCCGTCTACACGGTGTTTTCTGTAGGCCTGGCCGCATCTGCACCCGCATCTGTGGCTTCTGGACTCAGCAGTGTGAGCCTTTGTCCCACCTACCCCAAGACAACCATACCAACCTTGCCAAGGCCAGCATGCCACAAAGCAACGGGCCTCAGGAGTCCAGAGGGGGGTGAAAAGTCCATCTTTAGGCAATGAGCTCCCTGTTCCAAAACTCACGTCCACCCCTGGCAACTCTGCTACCTTAACCTCATCTAGACAGAGAGCCAGAGCGACCTTAAGCCTGGGGGGGACAGTAGCTTGGGACACGTGGGCCTGACACCTGGGTAGGTTTGGGAGTCGTATGTACAGGGTTCAAGTCGTATTCCCACTAGCTACCAGGGGAGCACCCTGTCAGATGAGACCGATTAGTCAACCTGTTCTAAGCATCACTTTCTTATCTACAATGTGAGGAACTCATGCATTTGCAGGGCAAGTTCATGAGCAGTGCACAGGGCCTCTGAAAGGGGAGCCAGGACTATAGCATGCCTTTTCTAGACTCCGACATAACCAGTTCATCTCTAAATGCAGTGGGTTAGGGCTGCGCCATTTCATATGCAATCTTATAACGCCTCAGAATGAGGAGGGGCTTCTAATATGAGACCCAAAGGATCGGATGCTTCCGACAACAATATCTTGTTTCCTTTACTATGAGTTCAAAGACCAATGCCCCCAGAGCCACTCCTCACACATGCCACAGAAATGATTTGTTATAAGCTACAAGGATAGTAGCACCAGGTGGCTGGAGGCTCGGATGACCCACACTCAATGCTGCCTTCGCCACTAACTGTAGGACCCTAGAAATCATTTTAAAAAAAAAAATCTTTACAATCACTTAAGTTTTAAATTCAATGATTGGAAAGGAAATGTAGCCATGTTCTCTAAAGGCGTAATTCCTGATAATTTCCAGCAGGTGGCACAAAGTCTCCTTCACAGAAACCTGAGCAGTTACAACAAAGGACGGAAAAGAACTGGTGTATTATTTTTCCAAGCGTTAACTTTTCTACAATTTGATTTTATTTTAGTGTTAACAATGGATTTGGTCAGCAGTGCACCATATGCTGTGGAAGGACTAAACTCAGATTTCACAACAAGAAAGTGGGACAGGCGGGCACAGGAAGACTGTAAGTAATGGGGCCTGTGAGAGCTTCCTACCCGGCCACCAAAGTACAGGGAGTCATTTTGTGATTATCTGTGAAAGGCCTGGGTGTGGAGGGACATTTAAAACATTTTTTTTCTCTTATAAAAGTCAGCTGAAGAGAGAAAGAAATAATTGGAGAGAGTTATTTAAGAGCATCATGGCAGACAGTTCTGCATTTATAAAGACCTCTAGGGATGAAACCTAAGTTACTTTGCACAGTCTATCCTAGAATAGAGAGGGGACAGTGGAAGAAAACCTGAACATCAGAAAGTCAGAAAGAAATGATCACCGAAGAGCTTTAATCACTCCATAAGAGATGCCCTACTTGCTGACGGCACCAGAGGAAGAGTGTAGACTTGGCATGGTTGTGACTGTGGGGTGAGTCTCCGACAGAGGAAGGGAAGGAGGGAGGCAGGGAGGCAAAGGGAGATGAGAAATTTAATACTAGAGAGTAATCGTTCATATGTGATAAAACTAAGACAAATAAATAAAAAAACACGGCAAAGCCCGGGGTGGCCTGGGATGTGGGTGAGAAACGGGGTCTATAACTGACTGTAATATGGGGCTGTATGTTACCGTGGGCTTTCTGAAAGCAATTTCACAGTAAGTGACAGGGCCATAAGACTGAAGGCCTTTGACCTGGCAATTTCGGTTTTAGCAGCCTCTACCCGAGCAGTAATCGGGAAGGGCACGCGGTCGCCCATTCTGAGGAAGCTGCACCTCTGCTCTGTAGTGTTGAGCACAAGCCCGATGGGGTCGCCGCCTACACGGGGGTCGGAGGACGCGGCTGCTAATTAAACACCAACAACAGACGGCGACAATGACACCAACATGGACCAACCTAAGAACCGCTCACGGGGATATAGGGAATACCTTCCAAAGTGCTCCTTACCTGCACAGAGAACCCTTGGATGCCAGTCAGGGCAGAGGGGAAGGATATTAGTGAGAGACTGGCTGCTTAACGGTGCTGTGATTATGAACGATTATTAATATTAATGGAAGCAGGGTGAAGGGCATGTGGGGACCGAAGCTGGGGAGCTTCTCAGTGAATCCCACACACAGATCACCACCGATCATGAAAAGTATTGAATGTCTGAAACAGGAGGAAGGCTCAAACCCATTTATGAGTTATAAGTATACTCTGCCCTTTTGGGGGGCTGTGCATGTGTGGCCACGTGCACCTGTGAACACGGCGCCATCTCTGTGTACACGGCGCCATCTCTGTGTACAGGGTTCACAAGGTAAACTGACCTTCAAGATTCACTCAAGATAAGTGGGGTTTCAACGATGTCTAGCTTTTTTTTTTTTTTTTTCCTTCAAGACAGGGGTTCCTCTGTGTGACTCTGTGGCTCTGGCTATCCTGGAACTCCCTTTGTAGACCAGGCTGGCCTTGACTGCAAAGACACACACCCACCTCTGCTTCCCCAGTGCTGAGATTAAAGGCACGCATGCACCACCACCACCACCACCACCGCCACCGCCACCACCACCACCACCACCGCCGCCGCCACCACCACCAACGCCGCCGCCACCACCACCACCACCCGACCAATGATTCCTATCTTCTTTTCATGTAAGCTTTATGTATGTGATAAGGAAGACTTTTTAAATTTAAATTTACGTGTGGAGAGAAAGTATTTGCTCCTTGCTTAGGGGTGCCCATGGGGGTCAAAGTGGGCATCAGGTCCGTGACAGCTCGAGTTATAGGCATGTTAGCTACTCAGGTCCTCTGGACGGGCCGCAAGTGCTCTCAAGCACGGAGCCAGCCCCTAGCCCCAGGGAGACATTTTCATAAAGATCTTTTGGATAATCAATCACTCCTCATAGACTATGTAACATGGAGTTAAATATTTTTTCAAGTACATGTGCTTGTCCGTGATGTGTGTGTGTGTGTGTGTGTGTGTGTGTGTGTGTGCATGAGCTTATTTAGGAGACAAGTTCCCTGATCTCCAGCAAACAAAGTTAAGCTTCTTGTTTTTACAGGGAAGCCTGAACATCTGGAAACTCTAGGCCACTTCTCAGTTAGTGGCTCCGGGTCTCCAGGCAAAGAGAAACACAGACACGGAAGAGAGACAGGGCTCTTCCAAACTGGCTTCATTCGAGGCAGTTCTCAACTTGCTGACTTCTTCAAAGTTGGCTAAGAGAATACTTTGGCTTTTGATATATGTTGTAATTCTGGGTGCCTTCCCTAGGCCCATTTCCATGGAGGGCTGGCTGATACACACCTCAAGGGACTGCACAGAATACAGCCGCATTCCCGGAGCCCTCCCGGCTGCTGGTGCCCTCGCTACAGCCTCAGCCTGCTTCTGAGCCACACCCATATCCCACTGAGGCTCGCTCTGCAGGAACCGTCCAACCACTCGAAGAACTCGGAGTTCGGCCCTATTTCAAGCAAGGGTCACACACCATCCCAATCCTCCATTAGTTTACTTGTAATGAATGGTGTCTACGTATTTTGCCCTGTGCTTCCAAAGGAGAGCGCTATGCTGTCGGCAAGACGCAAACTCCTCCGTATCTACTCAGCATGTAGCTGGGGATGCTGATCACAGAATTCGGTGGTGGCCCCTGAAAGACTTGTGCTTGAGAACTTTATTGTAGTCGCTCTATGTGCTCACAACCAAGAGGTATTTAACTTCCTAGTCCTCAGTATCCTCATCTGCACCACGGAAACTGTGCTGGACAGACCAAACAATCAGCATGAGAGCGAGAGCCTCTGGGATCCCACCTCTCAAGAGCCTGGTGCCTCATTAACGCTGCATTGATTGTTTCTCGAAACACAAGAGAAGTAGTTACACAGGCTATACAAGACATGGGAAGGCCATGTTCACTGTGATTACCATCAAGGTACTGAAGACCCCACCCTCACCCCCACCCCTTTCTTCTCATAGTGAATTTCTAATATTTTGAAGCAGGTTTAAGTTTACAGATGCCCTTTCAAGTGTCTGATTTGGCCCTCTTAAGGGCATGCCCATCCCCCCCAAATAATTTTCAATGTGGATAATATGCCGCTAACCACGTGGATGCGAACATGCCTTTCACCCACTTAACCCACAGAACCTCATGGCCAGGCAGGTCATGTACTGTTACATTCTGACTGTTTCCCCTTTTCTCTCTCTGAGCTGACTGACAGCTGCCGCTCCCGCCACTGCCCGGCAGGGTGCGAGTTCTCCACTGCACCTTGCTAGTCCAGGGAAGGGATCAAACTTCAAACCCAACTTAGTACACTGTACAAAAAGGTGCAGGTCCGTCTTGATGATTGCACAAATACCTCAGAACTCAAACTGGAACAGGGGTTCTCTTAAAGTGTCCGAGCGACTAAGAAAGAGAGAAAGGGCTGTTACTTAGTAACAGCTCAGAGCTGATGGTTACTTAGTAAGTGGCTCACGGCTGGTGGTTTCTTTAAAAGGGGGTGGGGCCATTAGCCAGAGCCATTACTCTGCGTGAGAATACAAGCTAGTTGTTCAAAGTGTCTTTCTTACAAACCTTGGCTTCTGGGTCACTGTTGATACTACAAGAATCATCGTCATCAGCATGAGGGGCGTTTCTAGAAAGAAGAACATAAAACTGGTCTTAGAATTCTGTTGCAAAGACCGGATGCAGAAGCCATCCCTTCGGCACACCCTCCTACCTGAGTTTCAAGGATGCATAGCGTAGAGTTGCTCCTTCAAACTCTTTTAAACTGGGGTCTGGGTTAACTGTGGCTGCGTGCAAATCCTAGAGGGAAACAGATCCTGGTAAGGTACAGCGGAGAGGCCCATTTCCCTGCCTCAAATACCAAAGGGGAGTGAAAGCCCCCCAGCAAGAGGCGGCGAGGGGCGGGAGTGAGCTCAGGCGGAAAAGGCATGCAGAGGCCGCTGTGTGATGGTGTGGCTCACAAGCTCCAGCTCTTACAGGACAACAGGGGGACCTGGGGCCCACCAGCTTGAAGCCACTCACAATGGGAGACATCGGTAAAGAAATAAAAAGTAAATAAAAATGGGCGACATGAGTGGGAGCGGCTGGTCAAGGAGACTCCGCCCCTGCAGAACGCGTGACATTCTCAAAGAAGAAGAAGAAGAAGAAGCAACCGCAGCCATGCAGAAAGGAACAAAACATATTAAATGATCTAAAATCTGACAATATACTTGCCTTCCAAATGTCACTATTAATCTTTCCCCCATTCAGAACAGCAAAATCACTCCATGGCTGTTTCTAGACATGTAATCATTCACATAGGGGAAAAAAAAGAGAGCACATTGATTTTAAAAAAAAAGAAGAAGAAAAGAAAAGAAAACACAAGGGGGGGGGACACAAGACACTGTTGTTAGCATTGGTATTCACAGGACGAGTTAGGGAACAGGTTAAATCTAATGGTGACTTGTCAGCACACCCTCTAAGATACACCATTATCTGACCAGGACGGGGCAGGGATGGTGATTATCCACCAGCTTAGGCAGCTCAGCAGTGCTAGTCCACAGTGTACTTATAGCCTAAATGTGGCCCTAGAAGCAAACCATATACCTTCACAGTCTCCAGTCTACACAAGTCCACCGACACCCGCCACCCCGGCCACACGCGGGCTTTCTAGAGATAGAAGTGAAATTAGGGATGTCACAATCCTAACTTGGAAACAGGGGGATGTTCGTATGTAAGGGCACAAAAGTCTGGTGTCACGTTATTGTTACGTCAAGTGGGAAAGGGAAGGATGGGAGTCGAGGCTCAGTCAGGAGCGCAGGCTGACAGCGCTCTGATGACATTTATTCCACATCATGAAAAACAGCCTCACACCATCTAATGCAAACTACCAATCCACAAAACGCTCTCTTCCTGAAAAAAACAAAACAAAACAAAACAAAACAAAAAAAAAAACCCCAAACTTTTTTTTCCCTACTGTGCCAAGGGAATGCTCAAATAATTTTCATAGAATCATGGAACCAAATGAAACTGAAGGATAGTTTTGTAAATCTCTCCTCAGATGAAACATCACAGTGGAAAGTTTTCACCTCCCTAACTCCCCAACTGAAGTACACTGAGCATGAGCAGAGAGGCGGCGACCCGGAACTTACAGTCAGGCCGCGGAGGTTTTCACCAAGAACAAATCGACTTCCGGCCAAATGGCCCTGGGAAAGGCGTGCCGACTAACTGTGGACTTGGCAGGGTGGCCGAGCTGCTGCTCGTGCCTACGATCAACGCAGTGGCTTTCTTTTTGGGGGGGAGGGGGTCGGGCTCTGAACCCATACTCAGATACAGAAGAATTCAGATTACCACCCTGATTTTGAAAAATAATCTCCCCTAATGACCATAAGAGCAGGGACGCTGCCCATCTTAGCCGGTTACTCTAAATCCCTCAAAGTGTGTCCCGCCTCCACTGAGACGCGTCACTCGCAGGAACTGTGATCAGCCAGGCTGGAACTTGAGATGGAGCAGGCGCTCATGAGTGTGTATTTTCCTAGGGGAAAGCCATTACGTTTTGCTCCTATTTTAAATATATATTTTAAACTTTATTTTGTGCATGTGTGTCTATGTATTGCACGGGATGCATACAGGAGCCCGCAGATCAGAAAGAGGCATCAGGGCATCAGACCCCCTAAAAGTGCACTTACAGGTGCCTGTGAGCTGCCGAGTGGGTGCTGGAAACCCACCCCAGGTGCCTTGCAAGAGCTGGAAGCCCTCTCACCAGCTGGGCCATCCCTCCAGCCCCACCGATCCTATCCTGAGGGACCAGCAGTGGACAGGCTTGGTCACTTACTCTGGAACTATGCAGAAAATGCTCCTTGCGAAAGCAAGCAGCATGTGCAAAAGAAAACACCAAGCTGTGAGTTTCTTTCCCAAGCAAGCCCCACAACTCAACCCCGGGACCCCGGCTGGCGGGTGGGCGGCCTCTGCTCTTCCTTTAGGCTGAACTTTGAAAGGGGGCATCAGGTGAGGAGCTGGAGAAAGTCAGGAAGACTATGACTGTGTGGAGAAACACCAGAGGGAAAGGGAGGAGGAGGGGATGGGAAACGGAGGGTGCAGGAAGGGAGGGGGCGAGACAGCAAGGACAGAAAGAAAAAGAGGAAGGAAGGAAGGAAGGAAGGAAGGAAGGAAGGAAGGAAGGAAGGAAGAAGGTGGGGGTGATGTCTCAAGAACAGACACCTGAAATCAAAAATCATCCAACAGGGACTCTGTTGTGACAGGGCAAGACGGAAGAATATTCTAAATGGGGCATTTGGAAAAACTTTACAATTTAATTAAAACATGCCTGTGTGGGGGCCAAATTTTGTGCCTTTTTACGTATTTGCTCTCTGGACAGAGGAGCCTCTGTAAAGAGATGCTGGCTGCGGTTCCGGGCCTGTGTAGCTCTGGTGTGTGGAGTCAGATGGCATCTTCCCAGCAGTCACCTACTGTTTACACAAACGGAAGCCTTAAGGGGGGTTTTGTGAGCTAACCCCAGCGAGTACGACTGCAGAGCCCCCGGCATGGAGCGAGGGAACGGCCCCAAAGGCACTTAGTGTTAAGCCCTATTTTAAAAGAATCCATTGATATCCAACAGGAAAAAACTTTCAAAGGTGAGCATAACTTTACTCTTTCTCTTTCTTTCTTTCTTTCTTTCTTTCTTTCTTTCTTTCTTTCTTTCTTTTTCCTTCCTTCCTTCCTTCCTTCCTTCCTTCCTTCCTTCCCCTCTCCCTCACTTCCTTTCTCTCCTTTTGAATAAAAACAGAGAACCCACTTTTTCTTAAATTTTAAGGACAACAGATTATAGTCATCTAATTATCTTTAGTTAAGAAGTGACACTTTTTCCTACACTTAGCTATTTAATACATCGATTTATTTATCTTTATAGTGTTGGGATTGAACCCGAAGCCCCGAGCACGCCAGCCAAGCACTCTGCCCCTGAGCTACAAGGCAGCTCTAGTAAAATAATGTTCAGGTAATACAACTTTAAAAATTAAAAAAACCTCCTGGAGGTTCCGCGGCTCAAGCCCGACTCCACAGTCACCGTGGTCTGTGGTGTGCAGCATGGAAAGATGAAGGGAGAGACAAAGAGGAGGCAGGAAAAAAGGCAACAGCAGGCGAGCCATATGTTTGTGGTGCGAAGTGACACACTGCCAGGCTGAGAGGGGAGAGCATCTCCCATACGCAGTAAGCTGCCGGGGATCTTCTAGGCAGAGTGGCTGAAGTCCGGCATGGCCAAGAGGTGCCCAGGGCCAGGGTCATAGCTGGAATCCCCGTCTCCGGGTCCTGATCCTGGCCACGCCCAGGGGGGCATCCATTGCTCTGAATGCGATGGTCAGGCTCAGTTCCGGGAAAGCTGCAGCGCACAGACCCAGTGCTGGGAACCCCATGCCTACCCTTCAAGACTCGCTGCATCAAGCAGGGCCTGGGCACGGCTGTGCCCACTAGGGGGAGCCATGCGTGTGTCCTGGATGACTGAACACTTTGAATTTCCCTTGGTGGTCGAGGGAGAACTTGGAATACTATTCTGCAAATCAAAGAGAAACGGAGCAATGACCCTCCAGGAAAGCCAGTGGGGTGTTCCTGAGGATGGGTTCTCCTGGGCTGGAGAGTCCTTCTGAGGGAGCTGTGTCTTCACGGTGTGCTATGGTTAGAATGTGTCCTCTCAGAATCCAGTGTGGGAAGCAATCCCAAGTGCAGCAGTGTTGGGGACAGGACGGGGACTAAGGGAGGTGGTGAGGTCATCAGGGTGCCACCCTTGTGGATGGGTTAGCGCTAACTGCCAATGTGCTCACGGCTGGAAGTTTATCCTCTTGTTCTCAAGGCCTCTTTGCTCAGAAGGTAAGAGAGCCCTGGGCTCCCATCAGCTCCTTAAACCCGGACCTCTCAACCTAGAGGCAACACGTTTCTGCGTTACAAATCAGGGTGGCGCTCTAGGTCTGGAACACAAACCACACTAGAGCGGAGAGCACTGTCAAGTGCTGTAGGAGACCAGAGGGTGGAGCGCACAATAAACACAGGTGGGAAAGCACCTGTATGGTTCCTGTGACCCTGGTGGGGGCTGTCATCACACCTGTGTGCACTTCAGAAATTCTGAAGGCAGCACAGCTATAGAAAGCCAGGGCCACACCCCAGCTCCGACCTCCTGCCTCAGGACTGCGATGTGGCCTCCCCTGAGGGCATGTGGCACGTTGAGGAGGAGGAGTTGTTATCAGCACACGGCCTGGCTGGTGGGAGGCGTGCTAGGGGTGGAAGTGTCCTGGTCCTCTATTCTTTCTTCTCATGTAGAAAAAAAAAAAAGCTCAGTAATAATAAAGCTCAAATTATACTTTTCAAGCCTGTTTTGTCAAGACTGAAGGCTTGCTACACATGGCGTTGGTAAAATGGCAAAGAAGATGGAATTCTGAAATATCAAAGAACTGGGCAGGGCAAGAGAGTTGTGTACTACACTCTAGACATCTCCACGTGGATATAACGTCTTCCTTCTTTTAAAAATACTCTCTAGTTTTTTAGTGGATGTAATGTGATTTGATAGGGCATGCATAGTAGTCCTCCTATTTTCCTATGGTCTTGGCTTCTTTTGTGTTAAGTTACTTGTGGCCCAAAAAATATTAAATGGAAAATTACATTACAAAGCTATTTACAACTTTTAATTTGTCATCCTGAATATCATAATGACATTTTGTACCAATCTGCACTGTCTCACCTAGGAAATGAGTTATCCTGTTGCCCAGCATTTCCACACTGTATACGTTCCTCTCTCGTCAGTAACTGAGTAGCCATTCTGGCATCTACTATTGTGGTATTATTCTATGTACAAAGTTTGGACCTAGCCGTGAGTTTTCACAGAGACTAAGGGATATTAGAATGTAGCTCCAGAAGACAAGGGGCACTACTACATGTAATTGTGGATTATTACAAGAAAATAATTCAAAGAGGTTAAGGAAAAAAAAAAAACCAAGCATGGAATTGTGGATTATTACAAGGGAATAATTCAAAGAAGTTAAACAAAACAAAAAAACTCCACCAAAACAGACTGGTGGAGGCTGATGTACTGCCTGGTTTGTGTGTCAACTTGACACAGGCTGGAGTTATCACAGAGAAAGGAGCTTCCTTTGAGGAAGTGCCTCCATAAGATCAAGCTATGGGGCATTTTCTCAATTAGTGATCAAGGAGGGAGGGCCCCTTGTGGGTGGTGCCATCCCTAGGCTGGTGGTCCTGGGTTCTATAAGAGAGCAAGCTGAGCAAGCCACGGGAAGGAAGCCAGGTAAGCAGCAGCCCCTCCATGGCCTCTGTATCAGCTCCTGCCTCCAGGTTCCTGCCCTGGGTGAGTTCCTGTCCTGACTTCCTTTGGTGAACAGCAGTGTGGAAGTGTAAGCTGAATAAACCCTTTCCTCCCCAATTTGCTTCTTGCTCATGGTGTTTTGTGCAGGAATAGAAACCCTGACTAAGACAGCTGAGTTATGAACTGAGCTCCTTAGACCACAGTGTGTACAACTGATAGAATTGGGAGGGGGCCGAGGCTCCAGCCGGTTTTGATGCTCCAGGAAGTCAACCGATGACACCAGCTGTTATAAGCATGGGTGTCTTCTCCACTCAGCAAACAATGACATTCATGCATGCTATATCAGAAGTTACGCTAAATAAAGAAATGGGCCATAATCCCTGAGAAACTTTCTAGAAAAAGATTAATAGGACCCAAATCATAATACTACTAGGGGATTTCAAAGAAGAGAGAGAATATACTTTCCTTTTAAAGATTTATTTACTTTCTTATTTATGATTGCTCTATCATCATATATACCTGCATGTCAGAAGAGGGCATCAGATCCCATTACAGATGGTTGTGAGCCACCATGTGGTTTCTGGGAAGTGAACTCAGGACCTCTGGAAGAGCAGTCTGTACTCTTAACCACTGAGCCATCTCTCCAGCCCCAAGAGTGTATACTGATCCTGGGAGATGCCAGGGCCTGATCCTCCCTTTGAGGAAGTAATACAGGAATAAAATAGGGGAAGGGGTAGTTTCCTATAGGCCTTAGTTGTCATACCATAAAAATCCCTTGGAAAGACTTTGTAAGAACAGAGTTCTGGGTCTCACCCTGGAGCTTCTGTGTCATTGTCTTAGATGGCACCAAGGAATCAGAATGCTTTATGAGCACCAGGAGTCCACCCCGAGCTCCCAGGCTGGGAAACACTGCCCTTGCATGTGCAAGGCCTACCTCTGAGGTTCTTTCCTGTCTTCGAATGGTATACTTGTATAATGCGGTGAAATGACAGAAAAGTCCTTCAGTGTGGCAACCTTACTCTACAGACACATGGAAGCATGGCGGTTCTGAGCGTGGCCACTGTGCTCTTCCGGGGCCATTCACAGCTGAGGCAGCCAATGGCCACCTGTGTGGGCAAGCAGAGTCACTTCGTAAGGAGGCAGGATCCCCTCTAAGGATCCCACTCGCACACTCCTTTGAGAAACCCTGGCCATCTCTACATGAAGCTCCTAAGCAAGCCTTGGCCACAGGCCAAGCGCGATTCATAAAAAAATATCATATATGGCCTGCTTTCTCTTTTAAAAAATTCCACAGCCACACAATTTCAGAGGTAATTTGGAACAAATACGTGGTTTGGGAGGGGGAGGGAGGAACACGCTTGTGGGCCAAGTTTCAGTAGCAAATACTTCTCGGCCAGTTGATAAACTTTCAAAAATCCTTGCTGGCACGTGTATTGGAAACATTATACGCTGTACTTAACACTTCGTGGGTGAACTTTGGAAAGTGAAATGTAACAATTTCTAAGCTGTAAGGAAGCTCGCAGTCCTAAACTTTTGTGCCATCAAGAGATTTGGCGCTTAGGGATCTGATTTTTCTTTTCAAGCCAGCTCACGAGAGAGCGCAGTGAAAACATGCGTTCCTGACACGACGAATTACAAGTTACTTCTCTCTCTTAACATTCTGCTTTTTTTCCCCCCCTCCATGCTCTGAAATTAGTTGAAATAGATTCTATTTAGGGATCAAAGAGATGGAGCTGGAGAAGTAATCATTTCTCTTCCGCTGTCATCGGCACCTGGGACGGCGTTATTAAGTAGTCATTTTCTGGATGGCTTTGCGTGTGATACGGCCCTCCCTTTCCTGGGAGATGAAGAGATCTGAGAGACTCTCTATTTCCTAATAGCATGTCAAGTCTGGGAGTGGAAGCAGGGGTCAACAGGTCAAAGTTCAAGGTTGACTCTGCCACACACCAGCTCTGTGATCTTTTGAAGACCACTTAGTTTTTTTCTGTGTCAAAATGGGAGTGACAGCCACCTTCGGGGACAGATGTGTGTTTTGTGGGAATAATGAGACGAGGCACTGGCCCTGTAACTACGTGCGCCCTCTCAGGGCCCCACGGGCACGTGGCACGCTGCCTCTTTCCCCACCTTTCATCTCCCTCTTCTGCTCATGCCCCTGCTGCTGTGGTTACAAGGCCTTGGCCCTCTTAAGTCTGTTGGGCAGTTGACTTAACAGATGGCCCCACACACGGAGAAAATGGCATGAGGTAAACGGTCAAAGGGAAGATCTGAGGAATAGGCATCCATCTGTCTTATCAAGGGGCTGGTGGCCCAAGGAACGCAGCTTAGTGACCAAAGAGTTGCCTAGTCTGTGTGAGGGCCTGGCTTCCATTCTTGGTAGCAGAGTGAATGAATGAATGAACAAACAAATGAATATATGAACAAATAAATATTCAAATGAATGGTAGTGGTAACACTTGCCTAGCAGGCATGAGGTTCTGGTTTGATCTCTAGCACTGCAGTCAAAACACAAATAAGATAAATGAATAAGCTAGCAAAAACAAAACAAAACAAAACAAAACAAAACAAAACAAAACAAAACAAAACAAAAAAACAGATAAATGTCTGGGTATGAGCCAGTCACTGCCTGTCTGAAACTTCTAAAACTACTTGTCTTTTAAAGATCCACTGAGGAGCCGGGCGGTGGTGGCGCACACCTGTAATCCCAGTACTCTGGGAGGCAGAGGCAGGTGGATTTCTGAGTTCGAGGCCGGCCTGGTCTACAGAGTGAGTTCCAGGACAGCCAGGGCTATACGGAGAAACCCTGTCTCAGAAAAAAAAAAAAAAAAAAAAAAAAAAAAAAAAAAGAAAAGAAAAAAGAAAAAAAATCCAAAAAAGATCCATTGAGGGAGAAAACTGCATAGTAAGCACAAATGAAAGGAAGAGGGGACAGAATCCAGGGGACAGCCAGGGGACCTGCAGCACAAGCTACATGGCTACTCATGGCTACTTCTGATTCATGGGGGCCATCTTCTCTGCCATGGTTGAGTTCTGTGAGGGTCTAACCTAGTGTCTATGAAAAGACTAATTTTGTTACTTGTAGTACTGGGGATTGAACGTAGGTCCTAGGGCATGTTGGGAAAGTGAGTTATCAATTTGCATAAACAACAAGGAAGCCGAAAACATTGAAGAACAAAGAAGATGAGATAGATAAGGCTTTGGAGCTGAGGAAGGGGCCCTGAACAGTGCGTGGGGGAGGAAGCAGGCACAGAGATGGAAGAGAACAGGCAAGGGGAGACCCCAAGAGCCCAGGGCTGGGGGAGGCCCTCTCCTACCTGACAGTTTTACCCAATACCAGCTGCCCAGCTCTGCTGCATTCCTAAGACACTTGCAGAAAACACAGAAACAAAACTCTACCACATTAAGCAAAGAAATACAAATAGAAACTACACAAGCTCAGACTCCGCTCCTTGGACTCCACCAGGGAGGCACAAGAAAGACCTGATCTCTTCTAAGCGTGGGGCATGTGTGATACCTGGACTAGGGTAGGGAGTGGGTCTCAAGTTAGTCCAACCTCCTGACTTCAGGGACAACAGGAGGCAGATGACATTGGAAACCTAAAGCCAGGGACACTGAGATAATCTTGGCCAAGATTCACAGGCCCTGGGTACTGCTGTGTGTGTGTGGTAGATAACCCTGTGCCTCGGTTTTCCTATCTATGATGTACTTTCCTGGCTGTAAGTGCGCTACTGTTGAACCCGGCTAATCAGTTAGGATAGAGTAGAACAGCCCTCTTATACCAGCGTATAACAGAGGCAAATCCTGGCTGGCTCAGCACTGGGGAGGCCATCTGTAGCATAAGACGTAAGTCCAGGGTATGTCTAAGATGGGCCGGGGAGCAGACTCCTTTACAGCAAACTTGCTGAAGGCTAGAGCTGTACTAGTTTATTGTTATTCCAAGTATACCTAATACAAGGCTAATAAATCACTGACTAGAAGTTGCTCAGGATGTAGACCTATTAGGCTTCAGTGGGAAGCTATCGAAACCATCTCCGGCTAAACAATATCCTATGTGGTCAGGTGGCACAGAATCAACATGTCAGATGACCAGGGCAAAGTCCAAACCAGCCAAGGCTCTCATCTACGAAAGAGGGTATATCTAGCTCCACCCCATCTCTCTAAAGGTGGAGATGCTGAGGCTGGGCCTGGGGAAGGGAGACGCTGAGGCCCTAAAGCAGGAAGCTGAGAAGAATGCCAGTCTTACAGCTCCCAGGAAGAATGGGTCACCAATCAGAAAGTCGGGAACAAGAGGCTGGCTACTTTTAAGGTGTTAAATACAGTGGCAAAGGCAGAAGAGTTTGGCCAGTTAGGGGTGAAGTTCAGATGCACCCATTTCTCAGATGCAAAATAAAAAGGGGGTGGGGCTTTAAACATCAAAGAACAAAGGACTTATCATCAGAGAAAAAGTGGAGGGAAGGCAGAAAAAATAGCCTGCTAGAGAAGCCACTGACTATAAATAAATAAATAAATAAATAAATAAATAAATAGGCTGTCACTTGGCTGTGACCTTTCCCGGTGACAATTCTCTTGAGTGTGCTGTTGCTAGGCTTGACAAATATTTGCCACAGGAATCATTGCATGAATGAAACACCACACTGACATTTTTTAAGGCCTCAATTCTTTGTTTAAACATCCTGATTTCTTCCTCAGGGACACCCAGAATTTATGCCGCTAATTATTTCCAAAATAATGTCACTTCTGCTAAATAAACACATCTCCTTCCCCCCCCCCACTTCCTTAAATAGGAATTAAACATTTAAGTGCTCTCAAGGGTTATTCCTATAAGACATCTTCTGCATGCTAGCAAATGAACCCAAGGCTAATAAGATACACGATGATTATAACATGCCTGGCTAAGAGATGCTCTTCTAGGTGTAAATATCTCATGTGTCCAGTACCGTGCGATGGTACCTGCAGGGTGAATTACGCTTCCATGAGCCCTGGGGAAACCTAGCCACTTCCCATTAATCAGCAGCTCTTGTTTGTACCTACAATGGTGTTTCAAGAGACCAGAATTCATTAAAAGGGAAAACAGACCTGAAGACAGACGTTAGCACTATTTACTAAGAAGAAGCACTACTGAGCTCTCACATCCAAGGTGGACGGCCATCAAAGGTCTTACCCCAGCGGCCTGTTGGGGCAGAGGCTGCTAGTCTGAAAGGAAACCGAGTTACATCTAGTGAGCATGTGTAGACACTCTACCTCGTTCTCTGGGGTGGGAGACGGTGTTACGGAGCTAAGTGACCCTTTTCTAGAGCCGTGGAGATCCGCTGGAATGGAGACGGGCCGTTCCCACTGCGTCGTCCCTGTTGGGATGTGCCAGTAATAGGTCCCAGCAATGTCATTGACTCTTTTCCAGCCAGGCGGCAAATCCGGATCTGTCTGAAATGAGTGATCACTCCAGATATCTGCTGGGAGATGGGAAAAAAGAGAGAGAGAGAAAGAATGCTATTACAAGAGAAAACGAAAGCTTCTAACAGCTAGGCAAACCCCACACTCAGAAATGTCGGCATTGAACTGAGAAGGACCTACCATATAAAGTGTGGTGAAATGTGGTGTAATGGAGAGGAGACAGAATTGGAAAGGCTGGCGGCCACCTCTGAAGATGGACATAGTGACTTCATTTTTAAGTCACCCCATTCCTCCAAGAACCTCAAGCTAAAGCTCTGTGAATCATAACCAAACAAGAAGGCAAATTCCACACGTTTACGTACAGAGCCTGCCGGATCCCGCTGTCAATCAGGAAGACTGACTGATTGGCACTACGCAGCCTTCCTGGCTATAAGTCTAAGTTTCTGTAACCGCTTTATCTATAGATAAAGCACTGTGTTTGCAGCTCGACACCCACAGAGGAGCAGTGTCTTTTTCAGGACTCCAGGACTCTGCACTGCACACTTTTAGGAAAAGCAAACTGAAATAAATAGCTGTGGAATTCAACAAAAGACCAGATTGGCCTCAAAACGGGGCCGGTGATGTAAACACATGGAAGGCGGTGGGAGTGAGAGGCTGACAGGATGGCGGAGAGCGTGGTAAATGGGCAAGCATCTGCAGAGTCCAGAAACCTTCGGATCCAACCAATAACCCTTAAGCAATGTAGGTGCCAAATAAAACTAACCCTCTGGACAATTTCTCAGTTTACTGAGGAATTATTTGCTTTTAAACCTTTTTTTCCTTCCTATCCTTGAGTTGAACCTATTACAGGGATTAAAAAAAGTACAAGAGGCCGGGCGTGGGGGCTCTGGCCTGTAATCCCAGCACTTGGGAGGCAGAGGCAGGGGGATTTCTGAGTTCAAGGCCAGCCTGGTCTACAGAGTGAGTTCCAGGACAGCCAGGACTACACAGAGAGAAACCCTGTCTCGAAAAACCAAAAAAAAAAAAAAAAAAAAAAAAAAAAAGTACAAGAGAAAGGAAGCAGGGTGAGAGTCTCAGAGATGGAAGGATCACGAAGAGTCACAGAGTAACGAACGGTATCCGTGAGGGTAGGCTGGCCTCCTGGGCTCGAGACTTGAACGCTGTTCTTTCTATTCAGAGGGCCAGAGCCTTTTTTTTTATAGAGTCGTACACAAAGCCAGAATGCTTCATTGCATTTCCAGTGAGGACACATGTGGGTCTTGCTCAATACAACATTGTATAATGTGGGCACACATGACCGGAGCTATTACAGATAGGACAGAAGAAAAGGAGAAGCCAGACAAAGAGACTGGCCAAGCCCACGGGTGTAGACGTGCATCCACACTGTGGTTGGTGTCCCAGCACGCGCTCTTCTCATTTCAGCTTGACAGAGGCAAAACTGCCACAAGCCTCAAACTATGGTGGAAACATTACCTTTTATCCTCAGGAAAAATTAGGCATGATTATGTAATTCCAACCTAACAACATTTGCAGCAACAACTCTACCCAAATGTTTTTATGGTCCCCATTCCTGGCCTGCTTTCAGGAGATAAATGGCTTGCTTCTGACAGCCTTTTGCTTTTGGCATTTCCACTGGGGAAGGGAAACTAAATGCAGAGGACTTAAGTTGGAGAAGTGTGGAGTGTGTAAGTGCCCTTGTCAGGTCTCATTCTCTGGCTCCCAGACAAAAAGGTCTAGAGTTACAATAGGAAAGGAATGCAAAGATACCCGGTCTTCCTCTGTGGCTTATGACGTCTGTACATTTATACTTGAGAGTGAGGAACAGCCATGCACACCATCAGAATACGAATTCATGTCAGACCAAGGACAGAGAGTAAGGTCTGTGGCTTTTAAGCAACATTGCTATCTACAGTGTGTGAGGGGAATTTTGCACCAGATAGCAGGAATTGACTTGTTCTATATTGAACAAAACACACCACATTTTTACCTGGTTTGTATTTTAAATTTCTGCTGAGATTGTGATGGCAAAGTACTTCAAGGCAGGGGCTTATTCTGGTGCTAAAAGTAGATGACCATGATGATGGTAGAAGACGTAGCAAAGCTCCAACGCTCACAGCATCCTGTCCAGAAGCATCCCAAACTAGTGTAAGGGTTAATCACTAGGAGGGCAGGAAGACATCATGTCATCTCACCCATCAGCCTCTTTCCCCCAGCCCCAAACAGGTCCTCAGTAGTGGATGGATGCATGGAAAGATGGAAGGAGGATGTTTGGATGGATAGATGAATGGATGGATGGAGCATGTTTGGATGGAGGGATGGTTGGATGGATGGATGACAGATAGAGGGATGATGGATGGATGTTTGGATGGATGGATAATGTTTGGATGGATAAAGGGATGATGGAGGGATGTTTAGCTAGATGGATGATAGATAGATGGTGGGTGGATATTTGGATAGATGATGGATGAATGGATAGATTGATGGATAGATGGATGAATTAATAAGGTAGAAGAAATTAATGAATGAATTAGGTCTTCCAATAGTAAACTTGGTGTCTAACAGAAGAGGAATTCTGAGACATCAGTTGTGTACACTGTCACAAAAGAAACCACTGAAATTTATGTGGGGTCACTGTCTATTTCTTTCAATTGCATATGTGACTATCCTCACAGGTAACAGAGACAGGGTTAGTCATCTACATCAATATCTGCAGTTCCACATTTGTGGATGAAAGTAACTGGGAGTCACACACACTTTGATAGATCTTCTGGGATGGATGAGATCACAATGGGATGTTCTTACTTTCCAGTGGAAATCTCCTAAATGATGTCTATATCAGAGAAAATGTTTGTCCTTGGGTGGGTCATCCACCATGGTAATAATCTTAGGTGTTAGAGCCAGCATTAGAATGCAAAAGTATACTATGGGAAATAACTGGAACTCACACCAACTGTAGGGTCTCCATGAAAGACAGGTAAGAGAGGGAGACTGACAGAATAGAGCAAACCTCTCCAGAGTGCTTTTAATATCTCAGTTCTCAGCACAACATTCTTACAGAGCCACCAACTTGGCAAACAATGAAAAGCACTATGCCCAAGGACAGGCAGGTCAAACAATAAGGACTTGTATACATTGTATATACGTGTATGCATCGGAGGGGAATCTGAAGATAGCACACTGAAAACAGAAGAGTATCATTAATTAATAAAGAAGTTACTGAGTCATGCCACTGCTGGGCTCTTTGAATTGTTTTGAATTTGCACATTGTAGCCCAGAAGTTCCACACCTGGTATATGTCCTAGAGAACCCACACATGTGTATTAGGTATTCGGACAACAGAGGCGACATTAAACTGGTTCCCAAGCTCAAAACAACTCAGACCTCCTTTAATAGAAGAATGAGAAAATTACAGAAGATTATGTGAATAACAAAAATGAGCCAAAATACAGCTGCACATAACAATACAAAGTTCACAGCGTGCCACAGATGAAAAGGAGGAAGACAAAAGGCTCTATATTCACTACATTCCCACTCAGATAAAGTCCAACCATTAATTATTTTGTGACAGACATAAATGGTTTAAACTGTCAAGGATTGCAAACACACAGTTATCACATACAAAAAAAATAGGCTAATGAACAGTCAAAAGTGTGGTGGGGTGGTGGTGGAGGATACTGGTTTGGGTTAGAGAAAGGAACCCCAGTTACTCCATAGTCTAAGATTTCCATTGGTGGTGACACGGATACTCCCTTTATACATACCTATTAATCTGTATGCTTAGTCAATATTTCTGGATGAATATTTTTCACAAGTGACAAAAATGGAGGCTGGAGAGATGGCTCAGCTGGTAAAGTGTTTGCCAACAAAACATGATCCAAACAGGATCATAAAAGATGGTTGTAGCAATATGTGTGTGTGTGTGTGTGTGTGTGTGTGTGTGTGTGTGTAATCTCATTCCCCCCCCACACACACCCGCCCAAAGTTAGCCATCTCAGAATATTTTCAATATCTATAAGGATGAACCACCCCCTTTCAAAAAAAAAAAAAATCCCACAAGGGGTTCATTCATGACTGCAAAGAGCCCAGCTGTGGCCTGGGGACGTGTGGGGATGCTTTAGAGGATCTTCTTACCTGGCTAAGCCATTCACTATATGAACAGGCCTGATCAAACCAGACAACTCCTTAAAACGTCAGAACAGGGCAGGACACAGGACAGAAATAGTTGCTCCTGACCACCCACCCCTATTGTTCCCAGGCTATCTGCTCCAGAAACATAGTTATCCAACTCATGAAAGCGCCCCCACCACAGAGCAAAGGAAAATGCCCGGTGTAGAAATCATGAGGCGAAATGGCCACCACGATTCCAAGAATAAGGATGATATTAAGATAATCTCCTCGTGACTTCTCATTGGAGAAATCACCCCAGTTCACTCCAGCAAGCGCAGCCAGAGACACCAGACCCTCTCACCTGCCCTGCTGGTCTTCCTCTTTAACAAGATACTTTTTTTTGTCTTTCAAATGTCTGTCTGTCTTTCTGTCTCTATCACATCCAACACTTAAAACACAAATAAAGAGTGTTGCTTTCTCATTTTCTGTTTATCTTTGTTTGTTTGTTTGTTTGTTTTGTTTCCTTCTGTGGTCTGCAGTCTCCAGAGGTGAAAAAGTCACTTTTCACTGCATAATACATGACTTGGCTACATTTAATGTTCAAGGAGATCCCAGCTAGAAGGCAAGGCATTATGCGGCTGTGATGTTATAGATGCTAAGAAGATTAAGAAGGACAGTGAGGCTGGCTGGGTGCGGACTGCGTGCCCTTTACTGCAGGGGCTCAGAGCATGTCCATGGCCGCCCTGCGATGAAGGCAGAGCGGTTATCCCCACTTCTAAGGCTGGCGGAGGACAGTAGAGGGATTTAAACCACGGACATAATGTATGTCCTGACTCAGCGCAGGATCAAATTTTCAGAAACCTGAATAAAAAACCCCACCAGTTCTGAAAGCATGGGGAGGAGGGTAATGAGACAAAAGGATCAGGGGTCAGGAAAGAGGAAGAAGGGCCAGAGCGGAGGCTCTGGGACCGCAGCCCACCTGGCCACGGTCAACAACAACTGAGTAGTGAAACCAAGACTCTCTATGGGGTCTGGCCTGAGCCCCTAGCCCCCTGGCACGCTGAATAGTCTTCTAATGCAGGTCCCCCTTTAAACGCCTGCCTCCCAAATCCAGCCCTGGTGAAGCAGCCTGGCCACTTGAGCTGCCAAACCTTGTTAGAAGCCAAGCAGAAATCCCACCCTCCAACACACCATGAAACTGAAGCTTCTCTTCCTTCTCTCCCACGGAGCCTGTACCTAAGACACTTTCTCCCCAGTTCTCGGGTTCCTGTCATCACAGAAGCTCACTGAGGGCTGTCACATGCTGAGAGGAGACGCTTTAGGCCAAGAGCTGAAAAGTCACAGGTCTCTTTTGAGAATGAGTCTGTGGTCCTCCATTGCCTGAATTTATTATTATTATTATTATTATTATTATTATTATTTTTAAGCAACAGGAAACAGGAACTGGAAGTCAGAGAGTTAAAAAAAAATATAGCATGGCTGCACAAGGTCCCTTTTGGGCCAAAAGTAATATGCTTGGCACAGGAACAAGAAGCCCATTTATGAGCAGCAAAGACCCACCCATTGCAGCTACCTCAGGCACCAGCACTCACTCCAGCCCCACACGGCTCCACCTGGCTCCCTCTAGGGTCTGGCGAACTGTAGGGACTTACAGGGCAAGGAGCACACTCTCATCTCCCAGGCTCTCTGTCAGGACCCCAGGGGTCAAAGAAAAACAAGTTAGCATGGACAGCGGCTGGAAACCCCCTCTCCTAGACAGAAGACAGGGGAAGCACAGACGGGAGAGCCGGGAGTTTATATTTAGCAAGGTCTGCACTGCTGAGCACAGACTCCTGCCCTGAGCTCTTAGAATGGCAATCCGCTACCACTGTGTGCCTAGAGCTGCCAGAGTCTGTGGTGCTGAGGGAAGGTGGATGAAAGTATCCCACAAGCATTTCCTGTCTAGCCTGAGCCAGGCTATGCGTTAGAGCCCAGAGCACACATGCAATTATGATAGACAGGGTGCTGCTGCCCACGTGACGGGGGGGGGGGGAGGAGCGGGGGGGGGCAAGACTCCTCAAATGTCCAGCTTACCTGGTGACCTAGGGCTACGCCCAGGAGTTCGCATCTCTAATGGTCATCTCATTGGCTATTCCAGAATCCTAGGCTTTTGAGAATCACGGGCCTAGGAAAGCTGAAAGGGCAGTCATTACACTCTATCAAATGTGCTATGCTGGCTAGTTTTGTGTCAACACAAGCCAGGGTCATTTGGAAAGAGGAAACCTCAACTGAGAAAACGTCCCTATCAGACTAGCCCGTGGGCAAACGCGTGCGGCATTTTCTAGATTGACGACTGATGTGGGAGGGTCAGCTTAAACTGCAGGGGTGGCCAGCCTTGGTCAGGTGGCCCTGGGTTGCTCCTGAGGGCTATAAGAAAGCAGGCTGAGCAAGGCACAGGGGCAAGCCAGTCAGCAGTATTTCTCCATGGCCTCTGCTCCTTCTTCGAGCTCCTGTCCTGACTTCCTGGGATGACATACTGATAGATGGAAGTGTAAGAAGAAATAAATCTGTCTTCCCAAAGTTGCTTTTGGTCATGATGTTTATCATAGCAATAGGAACCCTAAGAGATGTTCTCTAACCGCTGGTCACAGAGGGACACACACACACACACACACACACACACACACACACTGACTGAAAGCCGTCCTTTTGTTCATTCTTTAGCATCCAGGGTTTCCTATCGACATCCAGAAGGGAAAGGAGGACAGAGCAATGAGTAAGATGGGAACTGAGAAACGGGATCTACCACGAGGGGGAACCGGGTGAGTTCGCTACACAGCACGGTCGGCAATGACTCAAAGGAAGCAAATTCTTCTTAAACTGGGAGGGCAGCTGGCCCGGCAGACACAAGAGCAAATGCACAGGGCAGGTGACCGGAAAAAGCCAGCTATGCCGCCGTGGCAGGAGAGTCACTCTGTGGGTTAGC
Organism: Apodemus agrarius; assembly: GCA_964023405.1. Classification (NCBI taxonomy): domain Eukaryota; kingdom Metazoa; phylum Chordata; class Mammalia; order Rodentia; family Muridae; genus Apodemus; species Apodemus agrarius. Next base: position 41,270,604 of record OZ030016.1, on the reverse strand, counting down.
ATTTACTCCTCACACAAAGGAAAAATCTGAAGGAAAACATGGTTTATGTTTTCCAAGATCAGAAGAACAAGTTATCTGATGCTCCCATTTCTTTTGGAGAAGAAAAATGTCTCTTTTCCAAGGTCTTGGTTGTAGCCATTGCTATTTTCTCCTTTAAGTAATTCCTGATTGAGCCAGATAACTCCATTCTAAACTGCGACGTTTTAATGTAGCTTTCAGAGTCTTTCCCTTTACATCGAGTCGGGGTCTCATGCAGCTCGGGGTGGCCAAGAGTTGGCTGCGATGGAGGATGAGCCAAAACTCCGGATTCTCTTGCTGCCCGGTCTAGACGACTGGATTACAGGTCTGTGTGCCGGAACCGCGGCTTAAAGCAATGCTGGGAATCCACCCCAATGCCTCTGCCATGCTAGGCCACCACTCCGCCAGCGGGGATCCCTTCACATCCCTTCATGTTTTCAGGCTGCACAGGGGCCTGCTGAATTTCTCTCCTCATTCCTTGTTCTCTTTTATACTTTGGACCCAGATCTTCCTGGCCAGCAGAGCCAGGAAAGCCCTTTGCTTCCCATCACCAAGGCTTGGAGACAACCACACAGAAGGGGCACTCTGAGGCTGGCTGGTGACCACAGACAGGCAGAGGGTTCCAAGCGGCCAACAGGGGCTGCTTAGACTTTGCCGCGATACCTTCCTTGGACAAAGGGATCGACAGAAATACTGGCCACAACAGGGAATGAGCCCAGGGTGTCCAAAAGCTATGACTCCCCAGAGTCCTGCTGATCCCTCGGCTGCTGCCGAGGAAGAAAGGTTCCTCTAAATGGTTTCAGGGCTCATATATTTCCTGATATCAACTTATAAGACACAGTTGAGACCCAGCTAGTCAGTCCATCAGAGCCCGGAGGAAACTCTTCTCTGAACTCAAGTGAGTCCTTCCCTGGCACCGGTAAATTACAGTGAAACCCTCAGCAGATTGGAGGGTGTTAATGTCCCTTGCTCTTCTGCATATCTTCCTTCAAACACTTACTAGGAAAAGTTTTGAAATGCCTGAACTAGGGAGATATTTATAGTTGAGAGTTCTCCATTCAAGTTGAGGGACTCTTCCAAACAGTGTACTCCTTCATGAAAACAAGACCTCTGAAAGGCTGCCACAGACGAGCTCCGTGTTGTGGGGTTGTTGTTTATTCAGTTTTAAAAAAGGCAATTTTCCTTTAAACCAAGAAAACTAGATATCATCCATCTAGTCTCATGAAAGTTTTGAAATGAGGACTGACTGGTCCGAGCAGCAGATTCTCTCTCTCTCTCTCTCTCTCTCTCTCTCTCTCTCTCTCTCTCTCTCTCTCCCCCCCCTCCCCCTTTTTTTTGGGGGGGGAGCGCTGGTGGTGTTGGATGGACATGGAGTCCAGGTTTCATGCATGCTAGGCAAGCCCTTTAGGACCAAGCTACACCCTTCCGCACTCCCCCCACCCCTCCACACTCCCCCCCTCCACACTCCCCCACTCTCCCCCCACCCCTCCACACTCCCCCACTCTCCCCCCACCTCTCCACACTTCCCCCCCACCCCTCCACACTCCCCCACTCTCCCCCCACCCCTCCACACTCCCCCACTCTCCCCCCACCCCTCCACACTCTCCTCCACCCTCCACACCCCCCACTCCCCCACTCTCCCCCACCCCTCCACACTCCCCCACCCCTCCACACTCCCCCCACCCCTCCACACTCCCCCCACCCCTCCACACTCCCCCACCCCTCCACACTCTCCCCACCCCTCCACTCTCCCCCCACCCCTCCACACTCCCCCCCACCCCTCCACATTCCCCCCCACCCCTCCACACTCCCTTAGCCTCTCCACACTCCCCCCTACTCTTCCACCCCCCACCTCCCCTACCCTGCCCCCCAGCCCCTGTAACCAGTGCGTGGCTCTTTATGCTGTGCAGCTGGGTCTTCAGTGAAGCAGGAAGGAACAGATAAGACAGTGGGCTGCCCCATCCCTGAGACAGTCCCACTCTGAGGATGCTTCCTGCGCGTGAGACAGTCTGAGAGACAGTAGTCTGATGCGCACTCCAGACAGAAAAGAAGTGGTCCTTTCTAATCCCAGGTTGTCAACCCAAACCAAAGAACACACCTAGTGGAGCTCTCCACACTTAAAGACTAAAAGGCGTGAAACATAGGAGCGAATATCCCAGGAGGATAATTTACATTTGTAAATATTCACTTGCCCAATCAAACCCAACACACCTGAATACTGAGAATTAGACGATAGAAATGAGACTTCTACTTCTGGTATGCGAGCAGTGAAATAAAGCATAATCTGCAACCGCTATCGAGAAGCCTTAGGCTTAAGGATCCTCCTTCCTCAAAAGCCTTAAAATATTGACTTTAAATCAGTGAAGAGTCATTATTTTACTTTTGAGAAAAAATGCATTGACACCAACAAACTTCCGGGTTCCGTAAATAAAAACGTAGGCATGATAATGGATACGGAATGTGCTCCAGGGACCGCGGCATTAAATCTGCAATATGTTGGTAATTTTTCAAAAGTCAAAAGACTAAAGCACATTTATAGAAAAGCTCCAGGCAGGTCACATTACATCCCCCCCCCCCAGTTGTTACCCAGCACCCTCTCACCCATGACTGACAGCAGGGCACCCTGCTCGAGACCAGGGAGGCGTGAGGAAGAGACTAACAAGCCAGGTTTCTAGTTCTTTGCCTTCAAGTTCAGGTATCTAGTGCCTAGTCCTAAACAAGGGGTGTCAGGAAAAGCTCAGACTGTAAACCGAGCAAAGGCCAGCTGTAAATTTCATTCGGAGATGGCGTCCAGCTATCGCCCGCTCTGCCAGCCCGTGCTTATGAGAGACCCTAACTCAATGTTTTTAGACCCCTAGCAACCAAGCTTAGCACAGAGTACATTTTTTCTGCTTTCAGTTCGGCACAAAGTAACTGTCTTTCTGATTTTGGCTTGAGAAAAGTAACACACCCTGTTCCAGGAACCCATCCTTGACCCACCCAGTACTCTGCTTAAAGTTCAACTATACACTGTCCCCAGGGTAGCTGTTCGAGATAAAATCTAAACCTTCCTTGAGGCATAAACTGTTGCCCGACTTCCTCTTCTCCACCCCTAGCCTTGTGACCCACCCATGGCGCCTTGTGATTTTCTTTACCCTCCACCCCTTACCTCATGATTTTTTGTCCTCCGCCCCGCCCCCTGCCTTATGATTTTCCCCCTTAAAAACCCCTGACTTCAGTTGTTTGGGGTCGAACTCCTCTGCCCCTGCGTGGGTTATGAGCTTGGACCCAGTGCACTGGTCTCCCCTAAATAAACCTCATGTGATTGCAGCAAGATGGTCTCTCATGAATTTCTGGGGTGTCGCCTTATCCTGAGACTAGAGCGAGGGTCTCCCCGATGTGGGGGTCTTTCACTTACCAATTGGTTTTCTCATTTTACAGTGGCAAGCATCCTCTCAGGGCAGACAGATTTAGAGGTATGGTAAACAGAGTCAGTTTTCTCTTCTATTATTCTGGTAAGGTCTCTTGGGCTGGTCTCTAACACTGAGGATAAGACACTAGCTAGCTATTCCAAGGGCTGCCTTGACCAAGCCCAAAGTCACCATTACTGTAATGTGTAGTGTACTAGGATTTGACCTATGCTAAATATTAGAATAAATGATGGCTCTTGAGAGTCTTGGGAATGGAAGCAAAATTTGGTAACAGTAACAGTCTTTTCACCAGGGTTTTTAAAATAAACATTACAGTATTATGCTCTTTAAAATTAAAATGCATCTATTGTGCTTATGATGTACAAGGTACCGTCCACTCTTCTATTGCATAACACCACGTTGCAAGTGCTATATCCAGTCCAGTCCCATCTGATCCCACAAAACTTGGCCAGCACAAAGATGGAGCACAAATTCATTATTCCTATTTTCTCAGTAAAGAAATAGACTTTCACAACAAGGAACTTGCTCACAGTTTTTCTAGCTCTTCAATTAGGAAAACTTCAGTTTGGAACATACTCTATTTGCTGAGTGAATTTGAAAGATGAATAATGGGTGCCTGTTCAGGAACTCAGTGGCACTGAAGTACATTGTCCAGGCTGCTGGGGGTTTAATAGCTAATCTTTAACATTTGATGCAAAAACTTCAGCGTATGGTCAGAGAGTCGCACATGAAAAAGAGGTTTTCTGAGATGAAGGTTTAAAACATACTTACAGAGATCAAAGTGAGGGATTCTAAAAAGTCTTTTCTGAGTTTTTTTTAAAATAAAAAACAAAAACAAACAAATAAAAACCCAGGATCTTCACTATGTGATACCCTGGCTGTCCTTGAACTCACAGAAATCTCCCTGCTTCTGCTTCTGTGTGCTGAGATTAATGCTAAGTAATGGGTTTAAAGGGATGTGCACCAACTTTGCTCTTTTCAGAGATATATCTCAACTTTGGTTGGAGATAAGACCACTACATTTTCCAGCCTCCCTTGCAGCTAGGTTTGCCTATGTAGGAAGCATTCTCAATGTAAAGCTGAGGGATTACATAACAATTTGTAAGAGGTTGCCTTAAAAAGGATCTGGCAGGTACACATTTCTTGCTACCTGGACCAGCACTACTGCTTTGAAGCATAAAAACAGATTATCCCTGAGGATAGTAGAGTAGGAGAGCAGAAAAAAGAAATGGTTCATGAAGTCTTTGGGGAGCAAAGCCATCCTATTAACAGAATGGTACCTCTAAATTGCTATATGAAAGGGGAACACATTTCTATTACAAAAAGGCGCAGTTATCTTAGAGCTTTGAATTATTAGCAGCAGATCTTAACTCCTCTAAGAGTAAGAAAATGAATAGCAATCCTCTCATGGAGGAAAGAATCAACTCCCACGAGGTCTGCTTTGAGCTCTCGGAGACAACCCCAAACCCGCTGCCATCTAAGTTAGAGTCTTTTCAATCCTGTCCTGTGGAGTTCTAAAACACAGAGCTGCGGGAACACAGCTTTCTAAGTTCCCACTCACTCGTTCTCCACAATCTCAGTCCCAGCACTTTGGCCTTACTTCCAAACATTGCCAAACATTACAAGTCTAGACAACAGACTGCCCCAACTTGTCACAACTCTTAAGAAGCATACACAGGATTCAACTAAAACCAAGCAACAGCCACCCACCCTTTTCATTCAACAATTTTAATTCTTTAATCTGCACACCACCCCTCACCCCCGCCCCCCAGAATGCACAATCCCAGATCAAGATAGAAAAAGTCAAGATTCTCCAGGGGAAAACGGGAACGCAACAGCTTGGCTTCTCTTTACCAGCAATCAAAGAGCGGCTCTGAGAGTTCCACACTCCCTCAGAGATGCTGGGCTGCTGGCAGAAAAGAGGCAGGGGTATTTGCGGATCCCATCTGCCAGGAATGCACGTGTAGAAAGTGTCATTAAAAAAAACAAAAAACAAAAAAGCCTCAAAATAGAATATAGTACAATACAGTATTAGGCGACTGAACCAAAGTTCCAGGAAGGGACAAAACTGGAATGATTACTCTCAAAACTCTCACACAAGGAATTTGTGCTCCAAGCTTATAAGAACCTTTTCTTTTCTGGACAGATTAGGATATGCACCTAGTTAGGGCTTAAATCACAGATCCTTAGAGTAAAAAGTTAAAAACAGATCTAAAGTCCCTAATGAAAAGACCACATTTGCTCTGCTCCAAACCTGCCTCACACCACAGGGGCACGGATGTAAATTTCCTGAAGATTAGCCGATGCAGTTAACAATGGTCCCCTTCTTTTCTTATTTCAATTTGGAAAATTCCAGGAGATGTCAAAATAACATCTCTATGAATGAAAGCTTTGGGGAAAGAGGAGGATCCTGAAGGGCAAAGAGGCTTAGAAAGGGAAAAGGGAAATTGACTAGGCAGGGGCATTCAGTGTGCCTGCTGAATCTGAGTCCCACTTGGCTGTGATGTCCAAAAGGAACCAGCATCCCTGCCTATTTTCTACCCACCCACAGATGTACTAGGAAACCCACTAGCCTTCAGATCCCAGCCAATATGCTCAAATTATATTTCTACCAGAAAAAAATATTCTTGAGGCAGGCAGGCGCGAAGAGATTTCTGATCTGCAGGGTCTCGAGGAGGGATTCTAAATTTATTGCTACAGGAATAGTTATGGGCTCTTTTTTTTTTTTTTCTTTCTCATCCTAGAATACCACCCGTTCACATGTAAAGACTGATTTATACAAGGTTTTGTCCTGAATTTGCTCCAGTTTTTCCCTTGCTAGATATATGGATAACGAGTGTCCATTTATAAAGGATGGCTTTCGTGTCCTTGAATTCAGGTACATCCTAAGTATCCCCCGTTTTAATGATCTCTCCATTGCTTTCTCTAGGAAAGACCATCCCTATGAAGAGAAGGCTTCTGAGAGAAGACAGCTTGTCACACAAAAATATCCTCACGTCTCAGGAGTGGGGACTAAGTGACATTTTTTAGAGGCAAATAAAGCAGATGCTGCATCAGAGTCTTTCTTGTGGCAGACAAAACGGGACAACATCAGAGGGGACTGAGCATGGGCGATGTGCAGAGCTCTGTCCTCCAAGCTGTGTGCGTCCTCCCTCAGGGGAGCAAGCCCCGTGTCTTGCTGCGTTACAGATGAGCTGTGATAAATGAACATGGAGCAGTTTTAGCTTCCCTTTAGAATAATACAGTTCAAAGCACCCAGCCACGTGGCCAGGAACACAAAAGAGTCAGAAAATACAATTTTTTTTGTTGTTGTTGTTGTTGTTAACTCCCTCTGAGGATAGAGACAGTATAAACCACTTTTAAAAACAGGAAGGAGTTTATTTTAGTATACATTTTCTTTTCTTCTTCCTCTCCTCCTCCTCTCCCCCCACCTCTCTCTCTCTCTCTCTCTCTCTCTCTCTCTCTCTCCCCCTCCCCCCATGTAGAAAGATACTTGTTTAACAACCCCCACTCTGCCCCAATGACTAGCTCATTTAAAATACTATATTTTACTTTGTTGACAGAGTGAGAACTATACAAGTTCTTACTGCAGACGAAGACTATATGTAATCTAAACTTAGCCCAGATTTCACCTGGCTACTTGAGATGCTTTTATTTCTCTCTTGTGGCCTTTGGGTCTGTATACAAATATAGAAAGAAAGAAAAAAAAAAGAAAGAAAGAAAGACGGGGGAAAAAAAGAATGCCCAATTATTTCTTACAGGGGTGAGTGGGTGGGAGGGAAGGATGCCCAATTATTTCTATACATCTGTGAACTAAAATATATCTTATTTTCTTCTCTAAAGAAAAATGTAAAGTATTTATCCCCTAAGGATTTACAGGCACTGAGCAGATTTAAGTTGGTAAGCTGCCCCCATGTGGTAGTCTGAATGAAAATGGCCGCACAGGCTCACAGGGGTGGTGTTATTTGAAAGGATTAGGCCTGTGGGCTTGTTGGAGTAGGCGTGGCCTTACTGGAGGAAGTATGTCACTGGGGGAGGACTCTGAGGTCTCAGAAGCCCAAGCCAGGCCCAGTGTTACTCTCTCTTCCTGCAAATCCAGACATAGAACTCTTGGCCCCTCCAGCACCACATCTGCCTAAGTGCCACCATGCTTTCTGCATTGATTATACTGGACTAAACCTCTGACATGGAAGCCAGCCCCAGTTAAATACTTTCCTTTGTAAGAGCTGCTGTAGTCACAGTGTCTCTTTATAGCAACTGGAACTCTAACCAAAACACCATTCAGAAAGAGAGAGTGAAACCATAACCTGATTCACCCATCTAATCAGAACAGTCTAATTCAACCAGCAGCAAGCAGCACTGTTATATTTTCATGGGGGAAAAAGGATGTCCGATTATTTCCATATATTTGTGAACTAAAATATATCCTATTTTCTTCTCTTAAAAAAATGTATTTATCCCCTAGTGATCTATAGGCATTGAGCAGTCTCAAGTCTATATGTCATGTACCTAGGCATCCAGTTCTATAGAGGGTATGTGCTAGGGTATTCTTAGAAAACTGAATCCACTAGGGCCCATCAATTATACAAAGGAAAAATACATGGCATAGGAGTCAGACCCTGGAGCAGTAGCATGTAGCAGTATAAACCATACATTGGATGTACACACACTACATGGACAGACAGTTATACCTAAGTATATGGGGGAGAGATCCCTTAAGTAAAATGTGTCCACTTTCTCAAAACAGCGATGCATACTGCAAGAATGCATCTGAAGCTGACGTGGGCCATTACACACGGCGACGGTTGCTATGGGTTAAAAGCAATTGTTTGTTAGCTGTGGCTCTGCCCCTTCACCTTTTTGTAGTTTTACCTAGACGTTTCTCAGACAAGACTCATTTCTACTAAGCCTTGCCTCTTACTTCCGTATAGAAAGAACTGACTCCCGTTAGCGTTAGCACGGCATTCAACTCCCTCTGCGCCGTCCCACGCCCAATGCTCACCTTGCTCCTTCAGGCCACTTCTAATCTATTTATCTAGATTCTTTGAATCTTACGCAATGCCACATATAAGGCTTCTTGAACTTTTGTGTATGGGCTGGAATCATCCCTTCTCCCTAAAACTAAACCCTGGATTACTTCTGCAAATGGTTGGTAAATTACCGCCCACCTTTAAGGTAAGGAATCTTCTTGCCACGCCTCCCCTCCCCTCCTAGCAGAGAGGAAAGCCCCAGGTACCATAGTTTCTGCTGTGAGACATTTTTCTCTCAGCTCTTAAAACAATGGAGTCAAAGACTCTGTATAGACCTATGACGGATGCCAGGGAAAATCGAAGCTATTGTTTTGATTGTTTTTCTTTCGGCAGGCTTTTAGGTACCACATTCATGTATCTAGAACTAAACGCACCGGCAACAAAACACTAGCAGAAGTTCTGAGCAAGGGAAAACCCAGATATTTTGAGATTATTGACAACCCAGCGAACAGATGAGCTGGAGTTGTGTGTTATTATGTACAAATTATGCATCACAGCACATGCTCAAATATTGCACATCAGTAACAGAAGTGAAAATACACAGCCAAAATAAGATCATAAACTCCATATCCAGTGCCGTTTCAGCTATCTATATATCGGGAGATTAAAATACCAGTCACTGGCCATTTAAAAGATTCCCTCCTCGAAAGAGGAACACTCCTCCACTGTTGGTGGGATTGCAAAATGGTAAAACCGCTCTGGAAATCAGTTTGGCGGTTCCTCAGAAAATTGGGCATGTTACTTCCAGAGGACCCTGGCATACCACTCCTGGGCATATACCCAGAGGATTCCCCTGCATGCAATAAGGACACATGCTCCACTATGTTTATAGCAGCCTTGTTTATAATAGCCAGAAATTGGAAGCAGCCCAAATATCCCTCAAAGGAGGAATGGATACAGAAAATGTGGTATATTTATACAATGGAATACTACACAGCAATTAAAAATAATGAATTCATGCAATTTGTAGGTAAATGGTTAGACCTGGAAAATATCATCCTGAGTGAATTAACCCAATCACAAAAGAATGCACCTGAAATGCAATCACTGATAAGTGGATATTAATGAGCCCAGAAGCCCTAAATACTCAAGACACAAATAGCAAGTCAAATTATTCCCAAGAAGAAGAAAGGAGAGGACCCTGGGCCTGTAAAGATTGCTTCCAGTTTAGTAAAGAAACCGAGGGGGGAGGGGGAATTATTGGGGAACAGATGGGGGGGAGAGGAACTATGGGAACTTTGGTGGGTGGGAACTGGGAAAGGGGAAAGCCTTTGGAATGTAAACATAGAATATAGAAAATAAAATTAAAAAAAAAAAAAAAAAAAAAAAAAAGAAAAGATTCCCTCCTCTCAGCGTGTAACTGTTGCCATGACAACATGACTTCCAGCTATATCTCTTCAAACAAGCACACCCTTGAAGAGAAAAAAATGGAGCTCAGTCAGATTAAATAAAGGATATATTGACCAGTTTTAAAACGGAAAGGAAACATGCTTTAACCCAGGGTTACCCAATATAACATCTTTGAAACCCCTGCAAATGATAGAAGTGGGATGGATTTTTGTGAAAGTAATTATATTGTGCTTAGCATCTGTATCCTTTACACGTAAGAACACCACATGTTTAGGCTTCATATATCAGTCCTGCAATTAGTGAGGGGTTTTCCAATGCATCCTTGCCTTTATCCTTACTGCTGTTATCCTAAACCTGCCCACCTTAAAGGTGCACCAACCGCCGACCACCGGCCACCTTCGGAAGGATGTGCCCTTAGCAGGAACGCTTCTCTCTATTGAAGAGATGAAGGGGTTGGGGGGGGGGAGTCTGGGTTCATCACCCTAAAGTGCTCCATTATCTCTCCAACCCTCCCAAATTATCTTTATGTAAGACATTATAATAATGGCCTTATAAATGAATTTGGAGACCATGTTACAGCCAATAATGACTCATAAGTAGGAGCTACAAATGGAAGAGGATTTGCGTAAAAGTTTATAAATTGAATCAATTTTCTCATTTCTCCCCTGTGTTGAATTTTCAATGAACATTGACCCCCCTCTTCCCCATCCATCTTTTTTTCTGCGCCAGAAGTATTTCGGAGAAATGAATTGGGAGTGTGTGCACTGTTTATGTGTGTCTTTGTCCATGTCCGTGTGTGTCCCTGTGTGCCTGTGAGTCCCTGTGTTCATGCATGTACATATATATACCTGTGTGCAAAGACATGTATGCACATGTGTGCATGTGGAGGTTAGGACAACTACAGGTGATGTCCGTCCTCGGGTTCCAAATGCTTTTAAAAAAATGACTTGTTTTGTTTTGTTTTGTTTTGTTTTGTTTTGTTTATAGTCAGTGTCTCTCACTGGCCTGTAACTCACCAGGTAGGCCAGGGAAGCCTGGAGATCAACCTGAGTCTGCCCCCTCCCCTCCCCCAACCCCCTCCCCCACCACCCCCTCCCTAGTATTCTGCAAGTACACTCCACCTATGTTCACTTTAAGATGAAGATGACTTATGTGTCCAACCCTTATGTGTTTCAGCGGTGTCTTGTCAATGGGACCAGAGTACCCAATGCCGTGGGCTAAACTCAGGGCAGACTCTATGCAAGGAGGCACTGAAGTGTGGGGAGCACAGGCAGCACTGGTGAGCAGAAAGCAGGCTTGACAAACTGAGAGGAGCAAGGCAGAAGCTAGGGCGACCAACTGAGTGTTGTGGGACCCCAGGCTGAGCTAATTTTAGCACTGCAAGTCCTGTGTGTTCTGAGAAAACTCAGTCCCAGGCCAGCTGTCACCTCGGGCTCAGCGCAAATGAAGGACTGTCCCTTGTCAAACACTGAAGTGCTTTTTTTCCCTTAAGAACAGCAAACACACATTTGGCCCCTGCCTTTAGGAAGTCTCTGGTTCACAGCTCACAGGTCTTTCTGACAGTTCCATCTATTTACCATTTACGCCCCAGAGGTAGAAGGATTTTCTTCATACAATATCCTCCTCTCAGAGACCCCTGGCTTAAGTTTTGTGAGAATAATTCTTATAACCATCCAAAATATACATATTATATAACTATATATTACATATATTATATATTATTTTATTATATATTATATATAAATATATTCACTTTCTATATATAAATCACATATATGTATCTTATTATATATTATATTGTATATAATTATGTATAATTATATAAAATATGTAGTTATATAATATATTATATAATATATACTCCTATAACCATCCAGTCGGAATATTTCTACTGACTGGTAAGCCCCAGGGACACCTGACGAACAAAGCTGTCACACAGTTCCTCCCTATGAGACTCTAGGTTTGGGAGGAGGGAAAGATTTTATTCTAAAAACTTAGCCTCCAAGTAGAGAAACACTCCATTGTCTTTATAAACCTGCCTCCACGTTTCTTTGATTTCCTTCATTAATTTTCTTCACAAGTAATTTCCTCCGTTACTCAGGTATCGGAGAAGGCAGTCATAGTAATGACAAGCACAGAAAGCAAGTTCCGGGCTCATTTGAATGAAGGACGCAGAGCCTGGCGGGAGGGCCCGAGGAACACAGTATACGCCTTTATGCAGAACCGGGAAGATGGAGGAGTCAGCGGCTCCCCCTTCTCTCCCAATCTCCCCATTCCCAGCCCATGACAAACGCAAGGGCCCCCGCATTCTGCAATGTTCTACCTCCAAAGGTTTTCCTTATATGGTCATTCACAGGAGCAGCCACTTCCTTTTTAGTAAATGACATCTGAAAACCCACCAAAGAGTCAACAGCTTTAACTTAATACCAGCAAAATGTCTTCAAGCGCACAAAGGAAAATCCGTCACAGCGCTGCGTTTCCCCCCCACACCTGCAGGCTCTTAATCCAAAGGTAGGCTAGGTGCTGGTAGGACATATAGCCCTAGTAGTGAGGAAACCGAGGCAGGAAGATTTAATTCCAGGCCAGACTCTGTCTTTTTTTAGAAAACAAAAAATTTGGGCTAGGAGTTGTTGTTGCAGCCTTTAATTCCAGTGATCGCTAAACAGAGAATTCCTGGAGAGAGAGAGAGAGAGAGAGAGAGAGAGAGAGAGAGAGAGAGAGAGAGAGAGAAATCAGAAAAGGTATTCCCCTAAATTCCCAGTCTGTAGCTCAGCACTGGCTTAGATGTGACCAGACTACCACATATGTGTCCCTTCATGTTTAGAGACAGGATCTTACAACATAGGCTTGGCTGGCCTGGAACGCAGAGATCCACCCTCCTCTGCCTCCAGAATGAGGATTAAAGGTGTGTGTTACAGTGCCTGGGGGTGGGGGGAAGTCAATTAGTTTATAAGAACAGTGACCAGAAAAAAACAAAGAGAATACTCAGTTTCTAACCAGTGGTTCTCAACCTGTGGGCTGTAACCCCATTGGGGCTGCGTGTCAGTATCCTGCCTATCAGATATTTACATTATAATTCACAACAGTAGCAAAGTTACAGTTAGGAGGTAGCGACAAAAAATGACTTCACAGTTGGAGGTCACATGAAATGAGGGACTACATTAAAGGGTCTCAGCCTAAGGAAGGTTGAGACCCGCGGCTCTAAACTATACACAAGTGCTCTCAAAAAGTCCCTCCCAACTCCCTAACTACAACTCTATACTTGGGGCATTCACTATCTTCTAGGATGCTTGCTTTCCAAAGAATTAACTCGAACAAGCCTTTAAAAGCCCAAATCCCTAATAGATCTAATATTTCAACTTAACAGATATTGTAAGCCACTCCCAATTTCAAAGAGGCTTCTAGACAGTAAATATCAGGCAAGAGTTCACTCACTTGATGCAGGGAACGTCCGACAGGCCTTAAGCCGAGCTCAGCAGGTAGCCCAGGAGACCCCACCCTGCCTCACGGAGCTCACAGCTCGCAGGAAAACGGTGGCATCTAGTTAGCAGTTTGCAGTCACGCTGAGCATTCTAAAAGAAGCCACACGTCCCGTGGGCATTCAGTCACGGCTAACATAGTTGGTGCCCGATGGACTGACTGTAAGTTCTATGAGCCCAAAGTTGGATTTTAATTTTGGTCAATGCTTATGCCCCCCCCCCGGGCATTACAGAAGGTACTTAAAGATAATTTGTAAAAATGAAAAATCTTAGTCTCTACCCTAACAGTCTACGGGAGACGTGTATATCGTAAATACTCTCTGAGAAGGAGTACTATATGAAATACTAACTTAGGAATTAATTCCTTTTTCTCGTAAGCTTATCTGAGTGACATAGGCCCCTTTCCTTAATATGAAGGCTAGTCTCCAGTTCTTCCAGATCTGTTCGCTGCTCTTTCCGTTCTGCTCTGTGTCCCAGGAGGCTAAACTATGTCCCATGTCACTGGCCAGGTGAGACTCCGCAAATGAACATGATCAGGAGGCAGAAGAGGTCAGCGCACCAATTCCCAGGCTCTCTCTGCTAGGGAGCAGGTCAGCTAGGGTCAGGGACAGGCCACGCCTTCTTCTAGCCGTATGTATATGTCCCAGCTCTGCCTGTCTTCTAGACCCCTAAGGCCACTTGCTCCTTGGAAGCTGCTGCTGCAGCCCCTCAAGGCTCACCCCCTCCTTGGGGTCCCTTTCCATCTTGCCCTCACCCCTAACGTCTCTTTAAGTAACTTTTCCTTTTAGTAAAAATCCTCTTTAAGCTCAACCTCAGCGCCGCGCCAGGGCGGCCATTTCACCCGCGCGTCCTTGGTCACGGAGGAGGAAACACATCCCGATTGTACCTGATCCTTGGAGTGCTAAAAACAGTAGCACAGAGTGAACGGTTTAAAGTAACCAAAATTTATGGTTCCTTAGCTCTAGGAGCTGCATGAATGAAGGACTTGGCAGCGCCAGGCTTGCTTCTGAAGCGCTAAGGGAGACGGCTCCTTTGCAGCGTCACTTGGGGCAGCCCTGCTGTGTACCGATGATGGGTAGCTTCACTCCCGCCCTGTCTTTCCGTAGCCATCATCCTCCAACTTCATGTGGCCGCACCCTCTCTGCCGGGGTGGCATTAGATATCTCGCTCACCCACCTTCCACATTGGTTTTGAGACAGGTCTCTTGCTGGACCTGGAGCTGGCTGTTTCGGCAAGATTAGTCGGCCACCGAGTCTCGGGGATCCTTTTGGCCCCACCTTCTCATGCTGGGGTAACAGGCATGCGCTGCCACGCCTGGCTGTTTATGTGAAAGCTGAACTCAGGTCCCCATGTTGGTGCAACAAGTACTTTGCCAAGGGCACAATCTCCCTGGCCCTTCGTTTCCCTGGATTAGGGCCCATCTAAACACGTTAGCTTGGCTAAACCTATAACAGCACAATAAGGTCAGACTCAAAGGGAGTCAACATAACTTTCCGGAGGACATAATTCAACACTGTAACAATCCAACACTAACAATAATTACTCTATCTGAGAATACTTATATCCGAAATTACTTGAGTGTAGGGAAGAACAGTTGCCATAATATACTTTTACCTTTTTGCCCAGGTCTAATCACATAGCAGATACAATATATGCATGTTCAAACAGACCATTACATCAATAAATGAAAGGCATGCATTTATGAGGAGGCTGGCGGTTTTATTACAGCAAACGGAATTTTAAAAGCCACAAGGTGCCTGGCCACCAGGGTGTTAAAAAGGTTGAGTGCAGTTTGCCTATACATGCAGCTTCCGTCATATCCAATGGCACTGTCTGCATGAACCAAGGAGAAACAAATCTCCTTAGCATGACCTGAGACCAGTGAACAGTTTATTTCTTTGCGTTGTACCTCCAGCTCATTTCTGAGTTTACATAATATAAAAGCAGTAACAGGATCCTGTCCCCAGGAAACTCACAGCGCTCCTGAGGCTGGGCCAACTTTACACGTAAATTTTGGTAGACCTGCACACTGAAGCTGAGTGCTCATTACCATCTATTAATATACCCCAAGCTGATTTCTAGAGACTCAAGGCTACTATTACCCCAAATACTGACTGCTACCACAACTGTTTGTCTGTAGCACTGCTAATGGACGCACTCTCAAAGCTCTGAAGGTCAGTGTCCCGCCCCTTCCTCTCCACCTGACCCAAAGCTGGGCTATCGCTTTACTGATGAGCCCAAGCTCCCTCGCCACTCGCTTCCCTCTAACCTGCTACGTCCCGTCTGTGATACTTATGAAACTGTCAGAAACATGTCCAAATGACAGTGAGGTTCCTCGGTCTCCCCCGCACCCAAATATCGCAGTACTGAGAATGATGGCTTTGGTGGGAGGCTGCGTTTAGTATTTCCAAACACCCCTGCTACTCTCAGAAGAAACAGCATGGGCTTCAGTTTCCCTCCACTGGTCTAATTCTCCCTATTTTCCACACCACAGTGGCTTTCTGTGTTGAACAGTAAGTAATCACTGCTAACAGTATCTGATTATGTGTTTAAATACTGTCAGATTCCTGCAGTAGAATTGTAGCTCCTGGAGGCTGTAGCCTCTTCTAGCACAGTACTTGGAACGTGCTTGTTACTGATAAGTGTTATGATGGTTTGCATATGCTTGGCCCAGGGAGTGGCACTATTTGGAGCAGTGACCTTGTTGGAGCAGGTGTGACTTTGTTGGAGTAGGTGTGTTGTATCACTGTGGGTGTGGGCTTTAAGACCCTACTCCTAGTTGTCTAGTGTCTTCTTTTTTTTTTTTTTTTGTTTTTTTTTTTTTTTTTGAGACAGGGTTTCTCTGTGTAGTCCTGGCTGTCCTAGAACTCACTCTGTAGACCAGGCTGGCCTCGAACTCAGAAATCCGCCTGCCTCTGCCTCCCAAGTGCTGGGACTACAGGCGTGCGCCACCACGCCCGGCTTGTCTAGTGTCTTCTACTAGCTGCCTTCAGACGAAGATGTAGAACCCTCAGCTCCGTCTGCACCATGCCTGCCTGGACGCTGCCATGCTCCTTTCTTGATGATAATGAACTGAACCTCTGAACCTGTAAGCCAGCCCCAATTAAATGTTGTCCTTATAAGGGTTGCCTTGGTCATGGTGCCTATACATAGCACTAAAACCCTAACTAAGACAGGTGTCTTCAGGGTTGGGATGGGGCACAGGTGCTCAACAGTGCTGAGTTATAATTAGGGAGGCGTAAAGTACTCTGGGCTGCTGCTGTTCACTACAGTGATCGCAGACAATAATCCAGGGTAGGCTGTAGAAAGCTTAGAAAACATTTTTTTTTAATGCTTTCCTCCATAAAGAAATGTTAATTGTTGGAGGCAAAAAAAAAAAAAATTCAAACATTATGCAATGTTTACATGTATTGACACATTACCTTGTATCTCATAAATATGTATAGTTTCTACATGCTATGTATCAGTTAAATAACGATTGAAAAATGCCTTCCTTTATCTGAGCTCTGTGTGAAACACGCCATATGCTCCCTCTCACACAGTCGTAGGTCTTCGGTTAGCCTAGCAGGGAGAACCATGATGGCGAGGACTCCTTCGGGTAAAATAACTCTCAGGCAAGGGAGTCTCAGTGAAGTAGGCAATAAAGGCCACTTTCTCCTCCTCTGTAAGCCTTGCTCTTCACAAACCAGGGGGCGGACCCTTTATTTTCTTAACACTTGAATGGTTCAGAATCTACGCATCCTTGTTTAATCCAGCCAGGAAATATAAGTTATTCGAAAGATTGTATTTAGGTGGTGGGGTTTATTCCCCGTCTTGGTTTTAGCCCCTTGTTTGGGACTCCAAGGGAATGGTCGGCTGGCCTGGAAGTTGCAGTACAGCTGAGAATGACCTTGAATTCCTGATCCTCCTGGCTCCACCTTCTGGGTGCTGGGATCAGAGGTATGAGCCACTATGCCCAGCTCAAAGGCTTAAAAACGATGTTTTATCATTCCTTTGGGACGAGACTACTAGGAAAACTGTCAGCGGTCATAAGACTTATACAAACTTATGACAAATTCATTTTAAGAATATTTTTGTTTCTATTTTGACCACCATCATTCTTTCTATCCTCTATATAAAAAAAAAATCATAGGAGAGACTCAACAGTATTTTTAAATGGTGCTTACTGTGATGTGAAAGGCAAAGTTTACCACAAAAACTAACTCAGTCAATAAGACTCAGTAAGAAAATTAGCCAAGATGCTAGTTCTTCACCTGACACCAGGGGGCAGGCTTCTGTTTCAACATTAAACCAGCCGATGTCTATTAATTATTATTTAGTCTTGGATGACTGGCAAATATTACTTCTGTAGAAGCTCCCAAGTTTTAAACAGCAGAAGAGTCTCTGGATGCCAGGGGAGCTACACAGACTTAGCATCTATGATCACAGAGCCCCTGACTGCTAAACAGGCAATGAACCTACTAGGTGAGGGTGGTCATAATTAGGCAGTGAGTCACATTTCTGGGGAGTGGACGTTATTCAGACAACAACAGAATGGAATGGTATGAAGTGCAGTGAGATCTCACTTCTGTCTAACTTCTTTTTTTGTTTGTTTTTTTGTTTGTTTGTTTTTTTCGAGACAGGGTTTCTCTGTGTAGCCCTGGCTGTCCTGGAACTCACTCTGTAGACCAGGCTGGCTTCGAACTCAGAAATCTGCCTGCCTCTGCCTCCCAAGTGCTGGGATTAAAGGTGTGCGCCACCAACACCTGGCTTCTGTCTAACTTCTTACACACACACACACACACACACACACACACACACACACACAGAGAGATGAAATGGCCAGCCCAGCCATCTGAGGAATGGAAACAGTCCCCAAACTTCCAAATTTGAAGCCTTCACCAGGGCATGGGATGCAGAGGTGTCCAACACCCAGGGCGTGTCTTTGGCTGTGTTCTTAGTAAGCGCTGCTGGAGAAACAGTCTGAATTACAATGAACTCAGCATAGTTTTAAGGGCACTTGGGGCTTATTAGTGTCCAGGGCATCTAAGTATGACATCACATACATCAGAAACCTTCTCCTTCCCGAGGTCTAATCTCAGACTGGAGCTTGCTACAGTCCTCACAGATATGTAAATGACTACTGAAAAGTATAGCTCAATTGATTTTCTTTTCAGTCTGCATTATTGTTTTTCTAGGTCTAACTAATAATTTAGAATTAAAGTCTAATTTTAGTAAATTTTTATTGATTGCTAACTCTACACAACTGACTTTTATAGAGGACAGAAAGAATGATGGAGGTTATAATAGAAACGAAAATATCCTTAAAATTAGTTTTTCATTAGTTTATATAAGTCTTATCACTGCTGACAGTTTTCCCAATAATCTTGTCCCAAAGGAATGATAAAACTTCATTTTCAAGTCTTTGAGTGGGGGCATGGCAGCCCATGCCTCTAATCCCAACATGTGCAAAGCCCTAGGTTCAATTTGTAGCACCCGTTACCCTGCGCCTGTTGGTTCTACCTGATGTACCAGCAGGTGAAGGCGGGAGAATCAGAAGTCTACGGTCTGGTGCGTCTGAGGGCAGACTTGGGATACATGAGACCCTATCTCAGTCAGTCAATAAAGGAATGAATGAGATCGCCACAAAGACTGGTCCCGGTAACAGCCTCTGTTCTGATGGAGGTAAAGCACAAACTCCATATAACAGGAGAGATCAAAAACAGCATCATGCTCCAGGATGCTGGCAGGGCGTGACAGCGATGAGAGACACAGCAAGAGGCTCTGGGTGGAACCCTGCCAAAATGGTCCAGATATTCTCATATGAACTGAAGAAAGACGCTATCTTCTGTAGCTGTAACAAAGTACTGACGCAGAAGACCACACAAAGGTAGGCAGAAATGGCTTTATCGCTACAATTGTATTGACCTTGGGGACCTAGACCCTAAGCCTGCCTTGACAAGCCCCAGAGGGGTGTGGTGACGTCAGCAAGGGCGTGCCTCATCTCACGTCAGCCCAGCGGCTGAAGAAATGCTATCTCATTCCAATCACACAGGCTGGTGGAGGACATCTGGACGCCACCAAGATTTACATTTGGTAAGAAGCATCTCATAAGATGGAGGTAGATCTGTCCGCTGGGGGCATGAAGGCCAAGCACTATAAAAAGCACTGTCCTGTCAGAGAAGGACTTTACACCAAAAGAAAGATAACTATTCAATCATATCTGTACTTGAGTTGTTTTTCTTTTAAGCTACCAAACATCAATGAATGCTTTCCACTAGGAAAAAGCATAGAAGATTACCTAATGGGGATCAACCCAACTGTCAACTACAAAAAGGGCTTTTTGTAAGGCGGCAGAATCACGTAAGCTTTCTCTGGTCGCTCCGTCACCCTCGGTTCTACAATCCCTTCACTGTGTTCGCCATTATGAAGATTATTGAGGTTTTATGCTCATTGAGTAAACAACAAAATCTCATTTTATCCAAGATTCCATTTCACTCAGTAACTAATTCATAACGCATTAGAAAGAAAACGCTCTGATTCAAGACGATAATGGCAAATAAGAAAATTATTCATTAATTCAATGAGCCCTGGGTTTATTAATTCAAATCCTTGGAGCACATCTTTAAAAAATTTAAGAGTTACAGAGGAAAAAAAATGCAGAAAGTGCCTGGGATCAGAGCCAGCAGCCAGCCGGCTTTCTCTGCCTCGTGACTGGGGCCATCAAGATGGGCTCTTACTGTGTCCTGAATGCAGATTCTTGAGGAGGTGCGGGGGTGGGGGTGGGGGGGCTCTAGTTTTTTTTAGTGCTTTTTGGTTTTAAATTTCCAAAGGAATAGGCAATAGACTTTGCCACATTTCTGAATGAATGAATGAATGAATGAAAACTAAAAATAAAGTTGCCCATTAGAACCTATACCGTTTAAATTAGAGATTCCCCAGATGTTAATTTTTTATAGAGTTGTAAATCAATTTTTAAAAAAAATCAAGATTTGGGACTGAAGAGATGGCTCAGTGGTTAAGAGCACTTGCTGTTCTTGCAGATGGTCTGAGTTTAGAGCCAGCGTCCACCTCGGGAGGCTGACAGTCTCTTGTAACTCCAGTTAACAGCGGGATCCAATGCCCTCTTCTAGTTTTCGAGTATACTCGCATACACAAACACACACACACACACACACACACACACACACACACACACCTCTACGTCTTAAACTATAAATCAAGATCCGATACTTAATAAACAATATACATCTTCGATTGATCATATAGGCAGAATCCTCCCAATTTACATGCTCAGAATAGCTTTTCTCTCCTGAGCCTGGGCAAAAGCTGAGTAATATCCTGCGATTATGTTGTATTATGAAGTGAAAGAATTTTTCCATACTCAATTGGGTTTTCTCATCAGCTGTCTTTGAGTTCATGGACCAGGGTGAGCCTGGTCTAACTAAACAAGTCCTACGTGAGGAAACCAGAAGTACTCCAACAGGGGAGAGGGGTGAGGCAGCAAAGAGACACAAGATGGAATTCAGACTGTCTCAGTTTGCTTTCTGTTGTTATGATGAACACCATGATTAAAAGTAACTTGGGGAAGAAAGGGCCATTTTACCCTACAGTTGATAGTCCATAATTGAGGAAAACCAAATCAGGAATGGTGTGTGTGTGTGTGTGTGTGTGTGTGTGTGTGTGTGTGTAGGAACTGAAGCACAGATCATGAAGGACTGCTGCTTACTGGCTTGCTTAGCCTTTTTATACAACTCTGTACCCCCTACCCAGGGGTGGCAACACCCATGGTGGGCTGGGCCCTCTCACATCAATCATCAATGAAGGAAATGCCCCATCAATTTTCCTACGGACCCATTTTATGGAGGCATTTTATCAATCGAGGCTCCCTCTACCAAAATGACTCTTGCTTGTGTCAAAACAAACTAACCAGGACAGGTAGTCCAAACGAGGGTCAGCAGGTAATGCCTATGTGTACTTTCTATCAAACTGGCGCTTCCTCCTCAAATGCATCTCATCTCCCAGTGTCTTCTCAACTTAAAGATAGCACTGATTCCTTTCTCAAACTGCCATCAGCCTAAGATTCACTTAGGGATATTTAGTAACAAGGATGGTTCCTTGGCCCCTACAAATCTGAATCTTGAAGAACGAGGCCCAGGGCGTTGGCATTTTTCATAACAACCTTCTGTACACTAAATGTACAACCATATCCAGTGGCAAAAGCGCTTGCCAGAAAACCTGAAGACCGGAGTTTAACCCCAGAGCCAACACAGTTGGAGAGAACCAATTCCTGAAAGCTGATCCTGACCAGGACACACGCAGGCGTGCGAGCGCAATAAATCAATCAATGTAAACTTTCAAGGGGCAGTCTCCCTTGCACGACCCCTTATAGAGGAGGCATGGTGAGCCGAAGCAACTTGTTTATAGTGCCACATCTGTCAAGGAAGGACCTTACCATTTGAATGCAGAATGCAACACAGACTGATGTTGATAGGGGAGCAGGAGATGAATCACTGTCTTTCCATTTTCCACATGAATATTCTCCACCATTAACACAGATAATTAAGCCTTTGTAGTGCTCGGCAGCAAATAAACACATTAGGAAAAGAAAGAAATTTTACTTCATAAAGGTCTGTGATTGCTTCTCGAAGGCTGCCTGGATGGTAGCTATTGTCCAAAGACTGCTGGGGGGGGGGGTACCAGGATGACCTGGGGCTAGTCTCCTCCACTGGAGATCAAGTAACAGCAAAAATCTACCCTATAAAAACAAAAACAAACAAACAAACAAACAAAAAAGAACTTTCTATTTCACTCAATTTCCAACAACCCCACCTCAGATTAGCCAACCAATGTCCCTTTAAGATTCTAATGAATCTTGGCTATGAAATGAATATATACTCCCAAGGCTACAGAATTTAGCTGCATGTGGACACAGGGCCATCACAGAGGCAAGTAAGGTTAAGTCAGTGGCTCTCCGCCTCCTAACGATGCCACCCTTTAAGACAGCTCCTCATGTTGTCATGACCCCCAAGCATCATTGCTACTTTATAACTGTGAATTTGCTACTGTTATGAACCATAATGTGTGTTTTCTGATAGTCTTAGGAGACACCTGTGAAAGGGTCATCTGACCCCCGATGGGGTCTCGACACATAGCGGTTGAGAACCACTGAGTTAAACCAAGTCCTCACAGTGAGACTGCATTCCTACCATGACGTGACCAATATCTTAGAAGAAGAAGAAACACCGTAAAGGGAACCACACAGAGAGGAGTCCACGGTGCAGGACAGCCTCTCAAGTCAATCAGAGAAGCCTCAGAAGAAACCTACCCAACCCACACCTTGACCTTCGAAGTCCAGGCTGCAGCACTGTGGGAAACAGATGTGGATTGTGCAAGCATCCTATGTGTGTGGTGCTCCTTATGCAGGTCTGAAGACTCATCTACAGCAACAGCCCTCAGGAAATAGGAAGGGCTTTCCTTGCTTGATAACCAAAGCTGGCAGATGATGTGCCTGACAGTGCAGCCTAGCCGCTCTTCTCAGTCAGGGTAGATTAGTTCTCTGATTAAAGCAACGACTTTTCTTTCTTCAGGACTAGACAGGAACCATTTATTTAGTGAATTTAAAACATCATATTTTCTCTGTAAGTGCTCATATTTGGTAATTTCTTAGGCCATCAAGTAACAAAGAGCCAGTGAAAAGCAACTCTATGCATGTGTGTGTGTGTGTGTGTGTGTGTGTGTGTGGTAAGAATACACGTATGGAGGTCAGGGCTTCAGGGTGTGGGAGGGCTTTCTTGATTGTGGTCTACCTTCTATTTTGAGGCAGGATCTTTTGCTGATTCCAGAACTTGCTGGCCTCAGCTAGTCTGGCTAACTGCCTTGCATTGGGAACCCCTTGTGTCTGCCCCCCAAAACTAGGCTCACAGGCCAGGTGCCATGCCTGACCAGCTTTTACACAAGTCCTCACACTTGTATAAACTTTACCCCTCTGCCCCAAATTGCTCCCCCCACCCAGGTATATTTCTTGTCTTGCACCACATATGTGCCTGGTGCCTTAGAGGTCAGAAGAGGGCATTGGATGCCCTGGGATGGAGTTACAGCTGGCTGTGAGCTGCCATGTGGGCGCTGGGAATCATATCTGGGTCCTCTTCAAAAAGCAACATGTATTTCTATCTACTGAACTAACTCTACGGTCCCATCTCACCCCAGCCCAAATTTAATTTTTAGCAATTAAACATGAGTACATGCAATTCAGTAAAGAGGCAATTCCTTACCCCAGACCCGGAGCTATGACCTGTGCTGAGAGAGAGGACTAGAGAAAACCCAAGGCTAGACTTCTTTCTACATATCATTCCAGGATGTGGACTACTAGGATGGCCCCATCTCATCACTGGGATAGATTTCCTTTCCCAGAAATGAAGGATTAGAATCCCCATTCATTCAAAGGCAATAGGGGAAAGAGGAACAAAGTACCCTTTTGGACAAAAAATAAAACAGGAAGCAGATACATGTACATACATATGTACAAGTAGATTATATGGTATATACAATGTATACGTACATATACACACATACATACATGTATGCTACATGTATATATGTACACATACTACACAGTCCAAGACAGGGTAAGTGGAGTTAGGTGAGCCTATCTTTAGTTTGCAAAACAGTAAACATGGCTGACATCTACTAAGCCCTGAGCAGCCACATATGCCTGTTTAGTGCACTTAGTAAGTTAACAAAAATCCAAACTTTGCAGGTTAATAATTAAAAAAAATTAAACCACGAATAGGTGATTCAGTTATGTTGATCTGGGTTGACTCAGATCCACTTCAACTGTACAGTTTATGAGAGGAAAGGAGACTTGCCCGGAGGCGGCAACAGGCATTACAGGACACTGGTGCACCAAGGATGAGCGTGTTCCATTGTGAAGCTCACAGCCGTGATCAAGGCAGGTCTCCTCACGTTTGCATCAATTCCACCATCACGTAAATCCACTCCAGCTATATTGAATTTCATGTTCAATATATTGACTGCCTCATGATGATAGAAATTAGGGCAATCTTAGTTATTATTAAAGGCAAACTTCTTACCATGTAAATTGGTGTTAAATATGATTTTAATCATATTTCCCTATTCTCCAACAGTTTCACCACATTGTCTCTAAGTAAAGACTTAGTAATTAAATAATTTAAATAATAAAGATTGTAAAAGATCGTGTCCCCAAAGGCAATCTCAATTAGAGTACAGCTGGGTAAGAAGAAAAAGATGGCTACCGTCTTTTCTTCTGTCAAGTTGAACAAAGCACCAAGTCAGATTCTGTGATGGAAACAGCAGGGTTCAGACCCATTTTGCACTTCACTAAGACAACAGGCATTTTGCCTTGAACAAAATCATTTGGCTGGGATGACTCTGTAAGTTTGTATTAACTTGAGTACAGACTTCTACTTGAGTACTTTAGTCAGTGCCCTAGAGAAGAAACTAGTGATTCTGAAAGAGAAACAGAAGCGAGGGATTCACATTTGAAATCCTTCGAGCTGCACAGACCAAGATTTTCCCGACTTCAACTCCGAGACCCCAGGAAAGCCAAGGATTTGGATTTGGAGCAATCTCCTCAAGCTGCCCTATAACTCAACTACTTATGTCTTCTAAGGAACGAGAATAGTTAAGAAGAAGAGGAAGAGGAGGAGGAACCGGAAGTAGTAGTTGTTGTTCGGAAGCAACCCTAGTGGAGTACTACATACGCTCTCGCTGTGGCGCATGCTCACTCTTAACGCCTCTGCTCCCAGCATCCTCCGGGTTCTGAGTTATATGTCCCAGTAGCTGCCTACAAGGCTTCCCGTGCTTCCAGATCAGCTTCTCATTTGAGGCAAGGTCAACAGTTTTGTATGAACCAGAATTCAGCTCAGTAGCCACAGTAGACTAACCGCCTCTCCGGAATACATTTGAACTGTCATGGACTCCAAGCTGCCAAGGCTCTACCTGAAGCAGTCACAGTGATCCACTGTATGGACTTACTGGAACAAGGCAGTTAGGAAAGGGGCATTCACTGGATGACACTGAACGCATAGTCTCACCGCTTCCAGGCAGGAGATGGGAATCTAGAAGCAGGAGCACGGAGAGCAGGCACCTCCTGGACTGACCCATCACTGGAGAGCATCGCCCAAAGGGCAACATCCCTCACACATCCCTCTTTTGAGGACCACATAAATGATTAAAAAAAAAAAACCCTATTGTTTCAAATGGCTTGAATAAACACAGTGGTGTGTGTGTGTGTGTGTGTGTGTGTGTGTGTGTGTGTTGCAAATTATGACAGAATATTAAGATTAAATTTAGGAGACACAAAAACTCTTCCCAAGGTTCGGAAGCATTGCTACCTTGGAAGGGCATGGAGGAAGGGTGGGCATTGATTTTGTGAAAGGTTATTAAAGAGAGTGCTGTTCTCATCAAAAAAATCCCTCCCCTTTTTAACTGTATCAATAATTTAAGGAAAAGCTTCAGATCACATCATCCAAAATGGCCAAGAAAACTTTTTGTCTGGTACAGCATAGAGGTAAAACTAACTTTGCATCTCTGAGATACTGCCCTTGAGAGAATAATCAGGAAAAAATGTTAGATCCTTGCCATGTGGCTCATTTGAAAAGAGATGTTCAAAGTAGTAACAACACAATAATCAAGTACATGTATTGAAATATCAATCTCCTACTTTATTATTAAGATATTTGATTTCCTGTCAAAAACTTACATTGCGTTATAGCTGAGGCACACATACAACATAATTCAGAATATGGGTAATATAACTATAAAATATTTGCTTCTTCAGTGTAGCATATTTTTAATCTAAAGTTACAAGACCATCAGCAGGATTCTATGATGGTCTGGCTACAAATCACGCTGAACCAGCTCTTTATTTCAATGTGCCTTGCTCTCTGTGGGTACTGATTTGTGCCCTAAGGATATGGAGGTTTATTTAATATTTTAGAAGACTTTTAAAAAATCTGACATTTCACTCCAGTGACTAACTCTTTGAAATGTACTAAGGGCTGTACAGTCTCTTTGTGCCCAATTCACTTAAGTAGGCCATGACACATCCCATGATGCTCTGGGCTCATGTCTACAAACTAGAAAGAGTAGCAGAGCCTTAGAAAGTAAACGCTTATTATCCTGTTCGTGTCTGCACTGTCTAGAACTCTTCAAGCTTTGAGCCACCAACCACTGAACTTCTAAGAAACCAGTGTTTTCATCTAAGGACCCGGACTATTCATCCTAAGTATGTGCTACATGGCCATCTGTTTAGGACAGTATAGGAGGGAATCTGAGAGAGAAGAGATCTGAGAAGAACCTGTGGTCCCTTCAACTGCTAACAAACACTCTGTCCTCTCCCATGGCTGTCCAACAAGGTCTTACATCCAAATACCATTGTCCATCAGATGAAACCTGTGTCCCAAACCTCAGTTTCCTTCAATGAAAAATACAAATAAATCTTATGTGAGATTGCTCTGAGAAACAAATGAGGTAAGAGGTATGTATGGACAGATTGTTCATCTGGCAGTGAGAGCCATGGCCAACAGAACCAACTGACCGTATACCTATGATTCACACCTGTCACAAGAGTTCCAAAACCATACCGTGGTCACACACACAACGCCAAGAGCTGCAGAGGTAGACTTGACCCAAGTCAGCTCCATTTTAATACATGCTATGCTACGTTCAAATGAGTTAAATCTTAATTCTTCCCAACAAACTATTCCTTCATTTTCAAATGTTAGGGACTTGCAAATGGTGAGCATACAACTGGCATTGTGGTAAGGAATGTAAAATGAACAAGACCTTTCCTTCTGCCATCCAAGTCTTTCTCGCCCACTGGACTTTTCATTGTTTACACAATTAGTGAGAAAAAAATTAACTTGTTGTCGAGATGTGGAAGAAAGAAGTTGAGTTCTCTATTTATTGATATGCAGCATTAACAGGCAGGTAATCATTACTACTTGACCTGGACTCTCAGAGGGGGCAGGCATCCCATAATACCATGCCTCCTTGGTACTTTTTAGAGGCTTTTGGCAGAAGGCAAGGCAAGAATGGCTCAGGGAGGGTGCTGCCCCCCACCCTTCCCCCTCCCTGCAGCACACTGGGGTGGATGCTCCTTCCGGGGTGGCTGTCTCTGAAGGTGCAGTTTACTTCCCAGATGCAACCCCAAATCTCTGCATCTAAAAAAATCTATGCTTCCAAAAATTAAAGTCTCTCCATCATCACTTAGCTCTTATAAAAACAATGCTCAGATGAGCTTAGTGGAAATCAATAAAACACAAGAGTTTAATTTCCCCTGAGGGTAACAGAAAGTATACTTTTTCACAAAGGCATCCAGTTTTTTCAAGCCAGCTCTGCATTTGCTCTGTGGACTTGCTTGCTTATTTATTCTCTTCTACACTCCAAGAAACAATTCATAGACTAGCAAGCTGTGGTGGTTTGAATACCCTTGGCCCAGGGAGCAGCACTATTAGAAGGTGTGGCCTTGTTGGAGTGGGTGTGGCCTTGTTAGATTAGGTGTGTCACTGTGGGCGTGGGCTTTAATAACCTCCTCCTAGCTGCTTGGAAGCCAGTCTTCTCCTAGAGCCTTCAGATGAAGAGGTAGCACTCTCAGCTCTGTCTGTACCATGACTGTCTGCCATGCTCCTGCCTGAACCTGTAAGCCAGCCCCAATTAAATACTGTCCTTGTAAGAGTTGTCTTGGTCATGGTGTCTGTTCACAGCAGTGAAACCCTAATCAAGACACAAGCATGTACACTGTATAGACTATTTGACAACCTACTAAATTGTGCTCTCTTCCTATGCTGAGTTCAAATCTGTCATCACAGCAAACAGAACAGAACAGAAGCTCTGAAAGAGGCTGCTCTGGTTGATAAACCAGGAGATGAAGTATCAGGAGTCTAATAGCACCAATCATGGAGGGTTCCAGAAAAGCGAGTCTGGGTCTAAAAGGGATCTACATAGGACTGTCTAATCAATTGGGAAAGGAAAAAAAATGGAAGAGAAGAAAGAGACAGTGTGAGGAGACAAAAAGCAAAACCAACCAACCAATCAAACAAATTAAAAACCATGTAAAAGGGTAACTGTTGTGCCCCAAGGGTGGTGAGGACGGACTCGGGATGTTGGGTTAGTGCTGCAGAAACACACAGATCTCCCGTAGTCATTCTTCGGTCACACGGTTCACAGTCCTCTAATTCCCAAGCCTACAGAGGGATGGGACATGGGACACAGCCTCTGACTCTGGTTACTAAGGTAAACCTTTATCTGGGTCCTCATCTTTTTTGCTCTCTTAGCCATGAATCTAAACCTCATCAGCTTTATATCTCTTTAAAAAGGTAATTTGTAAAGCTCCCTTTCTGCAGCTGGGCCGTAGCAAGGATTAAATGCATTAAATTATTTGCAATGGGTGTGATTCTTACTGAGCACGGGTTACAAATGAAGAAAGTGAATTTCTACAAGGCTGACCGGTGACTCACAATCTGAAGCCCACAAGGGAAAGGCGTGAAGAAATTCTGCAAAACTGCTGCCCTTAGACCAAAGCAGAGGCTGTGGTGGGAATGCCCAACACGGGTATTCTTTTAACTCTTTCCACAGGTATAACATAGTCTTAGGTTCAGCACTACTGGAGTGACTGAACCCACTGTTTTCTGATGACCCTTCATCTCTTTATCGGCTGTGGAGTCGGTGCCCAGTCAGCGGCATTAGCCGTCAGCAGGGGCTTGGATCGGGATCCATAACGTTTTCCTTTGTGCAATCCAGTCTGTTTGGCTGGAAGGTAAGTAATACCACAGACCAGTCAGTGTCAACGCTAAGTCAAAGGAATTCCCAATGATCGTCACTGAGGAATGTTGTTTCTTTGAGGAAACAACAGACAATGAAGGGAGGGAGGTGACAACCCAACCGGTGGTCTCTGCCACAGGCTAGCCCTGCACTGCATATCCATCTATAAGCACGCACTTCACACATATTTTGATTCTTTGGTTTTGATATATTCTGAGCCCATCCAATCATTGCGGAAACCATCTGAGAAGGGCAATATCACTTGGAAATGGGGAATCCAGCCTGGGGAGACCGCTCAGTGGGTAAAAGCAGTTGTAATGCATCTCCGGGAAAATAATAAACCTTTTAAATGAGGAAACTCAGATTCAAAGATGTCTAATAACTTTCCCAAACCCAAATCATCCAAGCAACAGATTTATAGATAAATTTATTCTTAAATATACTTTTTTTTTTGCCCACTTTAGAAGGTTGGAATGTGGTCAGAATAAGAAACACATTTTCTATCACGATTCAGGAAATACACAAGTATTTACCAAAGTGTAAAAATGTTACATAAAATACTCAGCCTGAAGGCGCCCCTTTGTATCTCTGCTTCCAGTTAAGTCATGTGGGCAGCCCGAGAAAGGCGGTTTTTTGAGTGACAGTGCCAAGGAGCTGGAGCCATAACCACTGGAAGGGAGGATGGATAGGTGGGTTAGTGGATGAGAAGGAGGGAGGGAGGGAAGAGGGAGGGAGAGAAGGAGGGAGGGAGGGAGGGAGGGAGGGAGGGAGGGAGGGAGGGAAGGAGAGCTCAGCATTTCCATAGACTACCACCTCAACTCTTTCAGACTTAACAGCTGCAGGAAATTCATGGAGGAAAAACTTCCCCCAGATGGCATCCAGACCCAGCATGCCTTCAGACAGGCAATGGATAGTGGGTCCAAGTGTGCCCATATGTGCCAAGGAACACAAATTAAACGGTGGCATATGTCACCTCAAGTGACTCCACCATTTTAGAAGTGGTTTCTTACTAGTACACTCCACACTGTATGGTGTGGCTTCCTCTCCTAGAAGCAGAGACTCTGGGTGTAAGACATATTTATGAAAATAAATATTTGAAGAAAAAGAAAGCAAGAAACCCCAGGGACTGGATTCCCCTCTCCCCTTACCCACTCTAGATCCGATCACCAAGCCCCACAGACATGCCCTTTCACCCACTAAGAACAGTCTCCTTTCAGTTTAACTCACAGTCCTTGTCATATCAAAGGGGTTACAGTAAGACCCTCCTCAGCTCCCTGCCTTCCTTACCCCAGAAACGTATTCATTCATGTTGGTCATATCTTCAACAAACTTCATCTTATAAATGGTGCCCGTGGGGCTGGGGCTGCAGGTCAGGGGCAGAGCCCTGGCCTAGCACATATTGGGTTGGATCCCTCTCGTCATAAAGTCAAAGCACAACAACCAAAGAAACAAACAGAGTGGGCACCTTGTCACACAAGCATTCACAAAGGTGAGTTCACCTAAGCATTTACCAGTCTGGCTTCTTTTATCTATGAACCATCTCCCTCACAATTAGGACCTGGAGACTCCCCTCTGCAACCAGATTGTTGAGAGCCTTGATACTGTCTACAGTGACCTGAAAATCTATCATCATATTCTTCTTTTCTACCTATGTACCTAAATGAGAGGAAGGACTTCCTTCATATACTTCTACCAAGATCATTTATCCAGCTATGCTGAGGGTTAGGGGCCAGGGAAGGCAGCTCAGTGACAGAGCACATGTACAACAAGTGCAAGCCCTTGGTTTGTATCAGTCCCAGGGACCAAGGGTGTGAGATGGTGTCATGTATCTCTATATAGCCACCTATCTAAAGGGTAGAACTCAGGAGAACTGAGTTGCCTTGAAGCATGCCAAACATTAAGGAGATTTGGTTTTTTTGTTTTGTTGTGTTTTGTTTTAAGTCTTTTTTCTTAATACATTAACTTTAAGAAAACAAGTATCCATAAAAATTGACTTGCGACATTGACATTAATGGCTTTCTTACTTTTTAAACGAGCAATGCTATAAACATCAGTTTTAATTTCTAATACAATAAATATTGATTGATAAAATCTACATATACAAAACTTGAGGATATACTGGGATCTCCGAGACTGAAATGTCTGAGTTAAGCACTATCATTCTGGCGGCCCCTATGAGCCCACGGTAAGGTTCTGCTGGGTCTGCTGGCGTTCTGAGTTCTGACTCAGCAGATGAAACTTTCCATTTTTCTTCTTTTCTGGTCTTCTGTTTCAGGTGCTGGCCAAAGCTGAGTCCACCTTTCCTAGTTTTCTGGGGTTCATTGCTCTTTCTTCGGATGCCCTCTCCCCGGTTTGCTACCCAGCTGAATGCTGGCCAAGTGGCTAATCTCCACACTGAGGTCAGAGGGCACGGTGCACACATTCTCAGGCTCACACTAGTTCTCTCTTGCTCTTGTGCTCCCTCGTTCTCTCCTTCCCTCTC
This sequence comes from Apodemus agrarius, assembly GCA_964023405.1. Lineage (NCBI taxonomy): Eukaryota > Metazoa > Chordata > Mammalia > Rodentia > Muridae > Apodemus > Apodemus agrarius. Next base: position 41,239,049 of record OZ030016.1, on the reverse strand, counting down.
TCCTCCCCCTCCTCCCTTACACTTAAATCTATAAACTTCCCACTAAAATTGAAAGAGAAAAGGCATGAACATTCTCCGGTCTGACCTCTAGCCTATATATTGACCACCGTAACTTTTACTTCCCCAAATCTCACTTATATTCAATTTTTTTCTTTTCTTTGATTCAACATGAATCCAATAAGAAATTATTTATCTGGGACTTCATGATCCTTTTCTGCTTTGTTTATTTAGTGATTGACCCATGGTAACATTACTGATATTTTGAAGTGATTGTCTTTGCTTTCAAACTATATTTTGAATTTGTCTCACTGCTCACCAGAAGTCTCAAGGGTCAAAGTTAACCAGTAAGCCCTACTTGCCTAAGGACAGATAACTTCCTGGCATGCTGGGGGCTGTGGTTCTGGTGAGATAACAAGCCAGATGTCTTCACTCCCCTAAACAACTTTGACCCAACTGCATAGAACATGCTTGATCACATGTAGGTGGGAGGTATGTAGGCAAGAGATATGTCGAGGATGAATGCTTGTCCTGTTAGACCGGTGATGCCTTATGGGTTTGCCTTTATAAATCTCTCCAAAATGTGACGGGATGCCATTTTCTGGGAACCCCGACATGGACCTGGCCAGTATTTAATTAAAGTTTGCTTCGAATTTAACAAAGTGTCAGTATCAACTGAGAACCTATTAAAAATACAATTTCAGGCTAGACACAAACTTTTAAATCCAGCACTCGGAAGGTAGAAGCAGGCGGATCTTTGTAGTTCAAGGGCAATTAGGTCTACATAGCAAGTTCAAAGCTAAAAAGTCACAACCAACAAAACAAAATAAAAAAGTCATCAAGATTCCACATTAAAAAGTTAACGCCTTTTGTTGCCATTGTTGTTGTCTTTGTAATTGTCCGAGGCCCAAGTCTAGACCGACTAGATCAATACCTGTGCTTCAATGATATCCACAAGAGATTTTCCAGCACAGAAGACTGAAGAGAAAAGGGTTTATACCTGTCCCTAACTAATGTCAACATCTAGGAAGCTAGCCAGTTGCCATGAAGCGGTCAGTATTTAGGATGAGATAACAGTTTACTCCATGTGCTAATCATTCATTTGTATAAGCATAATGATATGAAGTCGTTTCCAGGGACTGAAAACAAAGCAACAACAACAGGACCATGGATGTAACATAGTAGAGGATCGACTGCCTGCCAAGGGACACCCTCTGTGATAATAGCAACAACAACAACAACAACAACAACAACAACAACAACAACGGGACCATGGATGTAACAGTAGCAGAGCAAGTACCTGCCAACGGAAGCCCTCAGCCAGAGCACAAGAGGACTGGATGTAACACAGTAGCAAGGCACCTGTCTGTCAAGGGACACCCTGGCTTCAATCCTCAGCACCGTCAAAACAAAAACAAAATTAGTAAAGGGACAACAGGGTGTCTTTGGGGTGGAATATGATCAAATCACATACACATGTAAACATGTTCGAAATGAGTCACGTTATTGCATATAATGCAGTAACACAAGCTAATAAACTCTACAAAAAAATAAATAAATAAAACAAACCTAGTCTAGACTCTGATGAAAATTTTCCATTTCATAGCATAAATAATTACAGAGACAGCCAATATTTTCAGAAAATGCTTTCTATTTTAAGACTTTTACACTGCATTCATTTGTGTGTATAACTCGGCACGCACACATGCATGGGTGACTATGTTCCTAGGTGCACACGTCAAGTCAGAGGACAACTTGTAGGAGTTGGCTCCCTTCTTCCACCATGTGGGAGAAGACTGAGCATGCGCTGTCAGGCTTCTCACTACCCAGTGAAGACTCGTTCTGTAGACTCAGAACTGCGCCTGGGGGCTGTAGGCAACCTTACAAGGGGCATTACTACCAGGACCATTTCCATTTTACAGCTAAGGAACATCCAGGCATTGGGGGCCGGACAGCACCGAGGAAGTAATGGAACAGCAATGAGGCAGACCTGACCCTGAGCCTCGGAGAGTGGCAGATGCCTCACAAGAGTGCGGGAGATGGAAGAGGATTTTGAGGAAGGCACAGGTGAGCTCCCTGAAGGCAAGTCTGGGCCTTCATCCTGAGTCCATGCAGCGCTCTGAACCCTGTAGACACACACTCTCTAAAAACACACGAACAGATCATGGCCATCTTACCATCCTCACTAAAAGTCATGAAAATACTTATTTGTTTGATTTATTCATTCACCACCAATTCAATGTCTTCTGCTAGGAAGCTGAGGTGAAAATGCTTCTCTCTGATTTGGGATATACATGGAGTCCATTCTCTGATTTGGGACCTTGCTCGACAGTACATGAGAGAAACAGCAGGCAGCTGAGGGCAGGAGAACGGCTAAAGGGTGAAAGTCGCTCTGAAGTCCCAAGGCGGATGCTTGTTCTGGGTAGAGAGGCAAGTGAGGGCGCCCTGTGTCCTTTCCATCATGGACGCTTGGGAATTATGGGTAAAGGGTCCCCTAAGAAGAACACCCCTGAGAAGTGTTTCCAGAAGCTTCTGTTACAAAGATGTGACCATCTCCAACCCCTTGAACTTCCTGCTACATCTCCAACCAGTCTGTTCCCCATGACTTCCAGCTGGGAATCATCTTGGGTTTTAGTTTCTGACAGTTCCACTTAAAAAAAATATGGCCATATTTTCTTCTAGAACATTCTAAGAAGGGTTCTATTAATTGGTCTTTTTGTCTACTAGGGATTAAATGGCTTTCGTGGGTGTGGGATCTCATAGAGTTTATGTAGTCGTTTGTAAGAGGCAATTGGTAACCAATGACAGAGCAAAATCAATTTCCCCAAAAAGCAACCGAGAGGCAAGAGGACCAAATAACCCAGGTGAACCGATTCGGTTCTGTATGAAAGGTACAGTTCTATATGAAGAACTTGGCAAGTAACACTGAAGAAAAAAAAAATCAACTAGCACCAGGGGAAACTCTTCAGAACATCCCATCCTGTCACATTCAAAAGAAACTGATGAAAGCCAAACAAAGAGAAAATAACGAATGCTTACACACAGGCAAGTTCAGCTTCTCCTTTTAGGCACCCACCACCGATTACAGTGCTCTCATTCTCTCGCCGTGAGCCTCCGGATGCAAACCATGTAACGTTTTCTAATAGTCAAATGATTTGACTGTTTGCCAGTCATTTTTGAACATAAAGCTTTGATTTCATCATTTTCATTTGAAGGTTCTAGTAGGAATGCACAATACATAAATTACATGGTTTGGGATCTGGGGTGGAGCTCACGTACGGTTCATGCTAAGCATGCACAAAGCCCAGGGTTCAAGTCTTAGCCCCGAGCAAGCAAGCAAGCATACGGGGACAAGGACTGAGAGGCAACTGGTGACCACCCATACAACAGCCCGCACGGACTGGGTTCGTATTAACTGAGTCAGCCTCAAGGCGAGGAATTTATGAGCCACCCACATCCTAGCTTTGCAAAAGCTAGTGTTCACCCTCCTCTACCCAGATCCACAGATGGAGAACTCTGAGAAGTCATCAGAAGATGTCTTTGGAAATTTCAATCGTGCTTTGCTTAACAATCATGTCACACTTTATGATTCCACCAGAAGGCCTGGGACTGGGCCTCAGATGCCTAGGATTAAAAGAGGATACCACCCAGAAGCCATTAGACTTACTCACATGCAGCTGCAAGAGAAAAGATCAATAGCCTGCTTCTTCCTAGTATAATGTTCTCTCTCTCTCTCTCTCTCTCTCTCTCTCTCTCTCTCTCTCTCTCTCTCTCTCTCTGTGTGTGTGTGTATGTGTGTGAGCTGAAGCAGAGGTTCCCAAACTTGACAAATGTCGTGACAATGCAGAGGGAGGCCCTTACCTGAAAGATATTCTTGTCTGCCATTTATACTCTGGGTTATGAGATTTCTGAATTTACAACAAAAGCAAGTGGCCCATGTTTTTATGTAAAATTTCTCAATAGTATCACTGGAACCTGTCAATATTCTCTCTTTTAAATATTTCTTTTAGTATTTTATATGTATGACTATTTATACACATGTATGTTTGGACACTATATTCATGGAGTTACAGATGGGTGCAGGTTGCCGTGTGGGTGCCGAGAGCTAGACCAAGGTCCTCCTCAAGAGTAGCAAGTGTTCTGTACCACTGAGGCACCACTCCAGCTCCTGACTCAGTATTTTCTCATCACTATCTACAGAGCAACGTAGTTTGGAGCTACCTTTCTTCCTAAAGTGTCACAGCTACATCAGGAGTACAGGAAGAGGGGCAGGAAACACAGGCACACAGGCACACAGGCACATTCTTAGAGGGCTTACTATGCGGTTGTAGTTGGCCTGGAACTTACTATGTAGACTAGGCTGATCTGAAACTCACAGAGCTCTGTCTTCTTCTGAGTCGTAGATGCTGGAATTAATTAAAGGTGTGTTGTCCTACGTCTGCCTGAAATATATTTTTGGTGTAAAAATTTCAAAGACTTAAGTTGGGCAAAATTTTCTTCCCAAATTTCTGGTGAGTGGCTGAGGTAAGATAAGAATATTTTCATTCATTTTACCCTGGAGGCAATAAAATCTAATTCAGAAAACATAAGATGTCTTCCCAGCTGCTCCCATCAGACCACGGGGCTCTCAAGTGAGAAGACCAACCAGAAGGAAGGCTAGTGAATCACTGCAAGGAACTGAGAGATTCCAGTGAATGCAGGCCGGCAAATGAGTTGGAAACTCCATTTTCCTGATCTCTGGATGTTTTTATTTGTTTGTTTTGTTTTTTGGTTTTTTCTTTTTGTGTTTTTTGTTGTTGATGTTTTTAAAGGAAAATTACAAACGAATTACTAAAAAGCAGTCTAAGACAAGATGAATGTTTAGAAGAGATTTACAAAAGTCTCTAGAAGAGAGCCATCCCTTTCTCCACGGCTGACATGCTAAAGTGCCGGCCGGTGGCCCGGTTGACAGATTAGGTTTATGCCTGGCTATGGCCTCCACCTGACTATTCACAATGACAAAACCAAAAACTATGCATGCAAATGAATTCTTCTTTGTCCCTGGGTAGGATTAGCTTTAAGAGTCCAGGCAAAAGGTGACAAGCAATGGCTGCTGTCCTTGGCTCTGACTGCTCTGACTGATAGCCCTATAGCCCTTGATAGGAAGGCTGTGGTGGGTCAAGGTACTGATTCCAAAGTCATTCTTCCTGGAGCCTCCAAGGTAAGACTCTTGCCCAAGTGCTCTCAACAATTCTGTTACACAGGCTGTGTTCCCTTGTCCTGCAGATGCACAGAATGGTAAACCTCAGAGAGTAAGTACAACTGTCAGGAGCCAGCCACATCCATCCAACATGCAAAGAGGTATTACATATGGAGCCTCTTACAGTGTACCACAAGAGCCTCATGCACGCACCGTGGAGGCCTGTCTCCTGCTTTCATGGAGTTTGAGTCTAAGAGGTAATGTAAAAGTCGGGCAGCCAGTAACAGGAGGAGTCTGGTAGCACGCTTGGAAATGCTCAGGGCTGGGATACAGAGGCTGGACCTCCTAAACACCTCACAGAGTCCAACTTAATTGCCTATAGCTATGACCATATCCTCTAAGGCATAAATTGCATTTTCCAGATTCTTTTGATGACTACCCTGCATCCAGTGAGCAGGATGAAGTCGGAAGTATCTAGTCTGGGGGATACATACAAATCCCAGGACTACGGGGGAATGGAAGTTCTGAACAATGTGTCCAAAGACCTGACTTCAAATGCCAGCACAGTCACCTTTGTTTGACAAGAACAGGACTGGACACACTTTCCTGATAGCCTCAGTCATTCCACTATCATTCAGTAGGAGGCAGTGTGATCAGTTAAGTTATAAAATAGCTTATAGACCATAATTATAAAATATTTATAGACCATACAGAAATCAGATATTGGTTAAAAACATGGCATCAAATGGCTCATGCAGCACGCGAGGGTTGCTTGGGGACATGCAGATGACCTCCGTTTTTATTTGATTTGTCATGGCTTATGTACCAAGCTCACCTGTATTCCAGGTACTGATAACACACAGACCAAGATGTACTGATACCTTTCAGGTTTACAAAGTCTTGACTAACATCTGCTCGCTATGCAGGTAATTCACAATTTAAAAAGTAAACTTTTGGAGGCTAAATAAAGCCCAGTGGTTAAGAGTTAATAGTTAGTGTTGCTCTTGCTGAGGAAACTAGTTCAGTTCTCAGCACTCACGTCAGGTAACTCACAACTCCAGGGTATCCAACATCCTCTTCTGGCCTCCACTTGTGCCCTCCACCCCACCCCACCCCCGCCGTGTACACGTCCATCTACACAAACACATAAATAAAAAAAATTAAAAATAGTCACAAGGTAAATTTAACTCTTATAGCCCACCACTGTACTGATAAAGGCCATGGATAACAGAATGTATATTTGATAAGCCTTCGTCTCCTCTGCACCCTAGTCCAAGACCTCTTTCTATACGCTCCCTTCTCATCTTCAACAGCAAGTCTATGCAAAAGCTGTGACGGTCCCAAGCTTCAGCCCTGCATGCCGGACATCCGGAAAATGGCAGAGAGAAGCTGACCCTGGAGCCGACGCTCTGTATAAGCGAATGGAATACCAACCATAGCCACCTGCCCTGGGCTCTGCGGGGTCACTGCATCCCGGCTTCATGCACCTTGGTAGTGGGTTTAAACAGCTGTTCTGTACGTTACGTTCCATCTCAGGCTGCAGCTACAGTTTAGCTGGAGAGACAGTTGCTTCGCCTGTGCAAGGCTTGTTGTGGGGTGGGGGTCGAGAGCACACGGGACAGGAAGAAATATCCATATTCTATGGCTCCCAAACCTGTGAGGCTCATATTCATCTTAAGTCACAAGGGCGTGTCCTGGAAGAGTCTGAATGAGGCGCCTCACAGAATGCCAAACGATTTACAGAGCGACTACAGAGCCTGAGCAGTGTGTGCTTATCTGACTTATCCAATCTACCTGGTGCCACAGAGGGAAACAGACCCGTGACAGAGTTCTAACCGGATCCAAAGCCCCTCACTTTCAAAGACCCAGACAATGCAATCCTTTGTCCTAGAACCAGGGTCAAGGTATGCTAACGTCCCCAAAGCCCTGTAAAAGCCCAGTAATGGCGGAGATGCTTTTCTTTTTTGCAGTCTCTTGTTTTCTCAAAGGACAAATGATGCAGGAGAAGGCAGCAACATATTGGACACATGATTGATCAAGCAAAAATGTCATTGCAAAGCTGGAGGGGACAATTCAGAAGGCAAGGAGAATACGGAGTGGTCAGTCCCAGGGTTGGGCGATGCTTTTATTTTCTGAATAGCACTCTAACTCAGAAAGGATGCCCTAAGATGCAGAAGAGGCTCTTCTATTTTTTTTCCTAGGCTCTCCAAAGCGCAGCTCGAGATCTAAAGACAACTCTATTGTGACTTAGTCATAAAACACACACCACTGTGATGCCTGTGCACTTAACACAAACCAAACCACTATGCCAATGCACGCTTTTCACACAACCAGGGGACTGCATGCTGGTGGCCTAAGGATATTCACTGCCACTGTTTTCTTTCAACAGGAAAACTTCACATTTATCATTATTAATTATCTTGAGTGAACAGACTGTATAAAACATATACTAATTTTGCTTTTACAAGAGAAACATGCAAGTCTTCATTTAAACCTGTGACCGTTTTAAATAAACACTAGCAGTATCGCTTCATTGCATGTGAAGTCGAGACACACTGAGGCTGGAGAGTCACTCTATTTCACTGTTTCAGGTTCACGTCTAGAAGCTCTCACAGAAGAGAGGAGGAGTCTACAAACTGGCTCTAAGGCAGTCCTAAGAGGGTTCCCCAAATTATTAATAGCACTAGACCGAGACACTAGAGCCTGCCCGGTAAAGTGGGGGTCAGGATCCCAATGTGCCTAGTTTGAAGGAAAGCACGAGCTTGGTTTATAGTTCTTTTTTTAAAGATAAATTTATGTATGTATGTATGTATGTATGTATGTATGTATATGAGTACACTGTAGCTGTCTTCAGACACACAAGAAGAGGGCATTGGATCCCATCACAGATGGTTGTAAGCCACCATGTGGTTGCTGGGAATTGAACTCAGGACCTCTGGAAGAGTAGCCAGTGCTCTTAATTGCTGAGTCATCTCTCCAGCCTGATTTATGGTTCTTAAGAAGGTCATTTACTTTTTTAAAAAAAAATGTGTATGGGGGTTTTGTCTGTGTCTTCTTCTATACACACATGCATGCGGTGCCCACGGAGGCCAGCCAGAAAAGAGCATCAAGTCACTTGCAAGTGGTATTACAGACAGTGGTGAATGTCTATGCAGGTGCTGGGGACCGAACCAGGGTCCTCTGGAAGAACAGATGGCGCTCTAATTGCTCAGTCAGCTCTCCGGCCTTGGCTTAGAGTACTTTCTTCATTGTTTGTTTGTTTGTTTGACATAATCTTGAATAACAGCTGACACATTCTTCTGAATCCCTCTGATATAAAATATCTCCTGTAAGTAACTCATTCAGAGCCACCATACAGTGCTGAGGTCAGAACACCTCATGTTAGAGTCCTCCCTGCCTCTCATTGTATTGAAGGGTCTCTACAACCAACTGTGAGAGTGAAACCCAAACACACCTTCTCACCAGGTCAGAAACCGCCAATCCACCGACACTACAGGCCAAGTACTGAGCTAAGCCTGCAACGGAAGGGGGCACGGGGCGAATGTGTAGGCTTCAGGGCACAAAAGCCCCACCACATCCTCTTGACAAAGAGATGACAGTCACATTTCAGGTGTCACAAATAGGGGAGGTAGGGTTTAAACATGGCCCTCATGACAGGTTCTTCTTGACTGACACTCACAGTCAATACACAAAAGGTAGAATTATGCTAAGGATTCATTGACGAGGAAACATTGAAAATACCTCACTAAACTCGTCCACGGCAGCTCAGCACATAAACTAAGAGGCTGGAGCTGGGGAGCTGCTTGGTGGGGAAAGCATTTGTTGTACTACACAAGGACGCAAGTTCAGGTCCATAGAACCCAAGTAAAAAGCTGGGTCTGAGGGCACATGGGGGTGAGGAGCAGGGTCTGAGGGCACATGGGGGTGAGGAGCAGGGTCTGAGGGCACACTGGGGTGAGGAGCAGGGTCTGAAGGCACACTGGCGTGAGGAGCAGGCAGACTCCTGGAGCCCATGGGACAGCCAATCTAGCCAATGTGAAGACAGGGCTCAGCAAGAGACCCTGTTTCTAAATAATGAAATAAGCAAGCAAGCTGGCCAGCAGTAGAAGGCCATCAAATGGCTCAGCAAGTAAAGATGCTCACTGCCAAGCTCGAGGATCTGAGTTCAATACCCGGACCTGATGGCAAGAGAGAACTGACTCCTACGAGCTGTCCTCTCCTCTCCGTGCAGGCACTGTGGCCTGCAACATGACTCTATATACTTGTATACACACATAAATAATAATAAGTAAATAAACAAATATACAAAACCAACTAACCAACCAACTAAACAAACAACAACTAACTACAACAAAACCAGAGAAAAAGTCACTACGATAGAAAAATGGATTGAATCCAAACTACCTCCAGCTTTCCTGTACTTTTTGCTATGCTGAGGACCAAACACAAAGAGCCTTGTGTACGATAAGCAAACGGGTACCTCTGAGCTACCTCTCCAGTCCACACATAAAACACATTCTTTAAAAAGCGAAGCATCGACAGTCTAATCTGAAAATATTTTGTTTTAACTTCTTACATGGAATTTTTAAAAACAAAATTTTAAGAACAGAACAGCAAACCCTCGTAACAAAAAACCAGCTTTAATAATTAGTATTTATGTTTTTCTGTGGGGATTTTAAAATCCCCATTGTAGTGCCCACCCCACCTCAAGTATTACTTATATACAGTTATCTCTTGGTGTCTGCAGGGAAATTGGTTCTAGGACCCCACGGACACCAAGATTAGAGGCTTCATGCAACAATGTGATGTACATATATGTAAATTATTATTCTACTATTTTAGGAAACAATGACCAGAAGAGTCCAAGCAAATGCAGTAAAGCTGTGATTTTTACCCCAAATATTTTCAATCCACAGTTGGTTGAATCCACAGCTGTGGAACCAATAGCTATGCAAGGTCATCTGTATCATGTAGATTATGTCATTACATACATTATTTATATTTCTAAGAGGTCCTGCCCTAGCTCTCTAAAAGTTGATAAATTAAAAAAAAAATGATTATAAATGTTGCCACATGCCTAAAATGCTTTCTAGATGAAATACTCCCCCTAAGAGGCAATCGTCACTAAGGAAAAGGGACTAGAGAAGGTGACAGGCCTCAGCTCTTCAACTGCTATTTTCTAGTTCATTTAAACTGAACTGCAGCAGACACAGCATGCCTGCAAGATCAGGAAAAAGGCTGTGACAACCACAGAAAGGTCTTGAGTCTGGCTGGATGTGCAAGAACCAGTTTGAACAGAACCAACCACTAGCAGCTGATAATGTCCACTAGGTCCAGGAAGGACTTCTCTAAATGGGTAAAAAGTCACAAAGCACTGTGGGCACAATGACATTATTAAACATGACTATGACTCTGACTGTGTGCAGGGCCAGGCCATGAAAAGATGAACTCGCTTGCTCAGCCTTGCTACTGCCAGAGCCAGTCCCAGCAGGCTGAGGAAATATAACGCAGAAAGAACCAGGGTTTAGGGGGACTTCAAACCACTCCTTTTTCCTTCCTCTTTTGAACAAGTCAATTAACTCTCTCCTCTTTTTAAAATTCACTTCTTGTGCCTTCTCTGCCTCACCTGTTGGAAAATGTCATTTCGCTCCCTGGTGTGCCATCTGGTCTACCTGACTCTGTGAGCTTCCAGTGCAGAAGCTGGGCCACATGTGTGGATGTTATTTACACTGAATTCATTCAGCATAAAGGGCTCTAGAGCTTACAGTTTTCTGATTGGTTGAGTGGGAACTCTGAGAACATGAGGTGAAAGAGTTTCAGGACTCTTTTCAATGCTGTCAAACAGCCTCCTGACAAACAGACTCAGACACAGACAGAAGGACTGACAGCAGAATCACCAAAATGACTTAAAAATCCCAAACTTTTAAGTATCACTTTTTACTTCCAAATATTGCTGGAACAGGTTAACAAAATATTCCCCAGTAAAGGTAAAAAAAGAAAATGTCTTTAAAGATCTGACTTTTAATGTTCTGAACTTCATAAATTTTCATAGGCTTGAATATGAGAAACTTCTAAGAATTTCAAAATAGTTGGTTCTTTTAGTTAAATTACAACCTGCCCTTGGTAACTACTTTTTTTTTTTCTTTTATTATTGCATTTAACAAAACTTGATGCTTCTAGTCAGAACACCCAAGACCAATTCTCCCAAGCACTAGCAGTCAAATGTCTACATCAGAGAAGACAATTTGCCATACTTACAACCAATGGCTACTTCTTTTATGAAAATGTGTACCAGAACAACTTACAGATGACCCGAAATGAAGCCGACCCACAGTGTGCTTGAGAAGCCTAACAACAGTTTCCACACACAGCCTGATTTCGCTCATGTGTTCCTCTAGCTGAGACAACTATTTTCAGCCAGGAGAGATTTACTCCACCTCCAGTTAAAAACACCAATGGAAAAGTACCAGGTGGGGTTGTCCTGTTCCCAGGGGTACCTGTTTCATCTGGGGAGCTGGGGGAGGCACTGTCTTGGGACAGCGTCGTCCAGCTAGACTCCTCGTCGCTTGGTGCCAGGTTCTGGATCCGATGGAGTGCGCAGTCGGTTTTGGCTCCTGTTTTAGGGTGGTCTTTCTTGGTCTCTGGGCTGGACGATACCGTGGCTACTTGGCCATCCTCTGGGCTGGACTGGGGTTTGTTTGGTTTCTGTGGCAGCAAGTCACCATTCCCAATGACTACTGGGGCCTGGCCTGGGCCTGGCTGGGCTTTCTCCTCTCCAACCCCTTGGCAAGGGCCCAGGCTCTGCCCTAGCTCTCTAGCTGAGGTTTCCAGGTCTGCATAGTAATTGAGAAAGCTCTTAGTTCTCCTGGGCTGGGAGGGCAAAATCTCGCAGCCTGAGGACTCCTGTGGGTGGAGATCTTTGACCTCCAGCTTCTCAGAGGTTAAGTTGATGACGGCTGCGGGACTGAGGTTCTTGTTGGGGTCCTGCTGTCCCTGTTCCGCAGCCTTGCGGAGCTGGTTCTCCCCATTTTTAACCAGCTTGATGTTGGCAGAGCCGTTTCCCAGCAGAGGCTGTACGGCTGGATCCGAGAGGCCCATGGCCGCCTGAATATTAGTCAGTGCATATTTTTTCCTGCATTTGGGGGGCGTGCTGTTCTTGGCATCTGAGTGTTTGATCTCTGCATTTAATAGTTCATTGTGGGAGGAACGGAGATTGAGGGTATTCGGTGGTGTGGCTGGGCTGTTCCGATTTGCAATGTCTGTGGTTCCGCTGCTGGCCATAAACACTGCCAAGGTGCCAACACCTGAGTCAGCTGTGGGGAACAGAAAGGAAATTGGTTGTAAGGCACGGGTCATAACCAAATACCTTAGCGTACAGTGTAAGTGACCACTTCTAACAGAAGACTGTTTGTAAGAACCAACGTTTCTGTCACATGAGACCTTCTTATAGAAATGATCCATTTTATTTCATAATGGATTCCTATGTTAAACAGAAGCAAAGAAAGGCTTTATTGTGGAAACCTAAAAGTTAATTTACCCAGAAGTCATACGGTCTACATTTTACTTAGCATAAAGAACTTGATTTTCCAAATTTGTGTTTGAGCATTTTTCGTCTGGTCAGCAGTCGTTAATCGCCACAATTTTGAACATTATCCTCTTTCCAAACTGCAACCTCACATCTTCAGTTTTAAGTCTGTAGTTCCTTTTGGTAACATCATCGTCAACAACAAAATTGCTCTCACATTCTTTTTGAGCCTCAGGGTTCTTAATTAGCCCAAAAGGTCATTGTTTAACGATGATTTTGCCCACTTATGTTTGAGATTGCATTGTGAATACCTAGAAAACCAAATTTCCATTAGAAAGTGCTAGCAACTTTGTGAACATCTTTGATTTGGGCATAGTGCTACTACTTGAAGAATAAAAAAAAAAAAAAGCTTTGAATAAACAGCTTCATTTCTCAAGAACACAAACAAGTACACAAGTGCATTCACACATGCACACACAAACAAAACTATTACTAAAGATGCAGCCCTGGGCTATAGGCAACATGTTAGAGCCCCCTAGGAGCCTGAATGTATTCTACTGAGTTAAATAAAACAGGCTTGGCTGCTGGCAGTCATCATGTGCCCTTGCAAAAAATGCCTAGGAAACGAACTGACAGTTGCATTTATCTCAAACGCTCTTTGTACCGCCAGAGATTTATTTCATATATCTCCTGCTGGGAAGAAAGAAAGGATTCTTAGGCGGCCGCCTGGGAGCGATGGCTTCCTCCTTATCTGATTCTCGGCTATCCAGACCTACGTGATCTCCACAGCAGCAGCAGAGGGACCAAGCACAGCTCCTTCCATTCTTGAAATTGTATTCTGGCTGCTCCCTCCCCCTGCCCTGGATCCTCACAGAGGTATTTCCCTGTGGTAGGGAGCTGAGAGGCATCTTCATATCATCAAAATGCACAGGGTTGGCCATTTTAGAAAGAGCCGTCACAGCTTCTAGAAATACCCATTCACTGCAGGCATTCCTTTGTAACAGATGCTCGCATGGCCCATGAGACAGTTAAGGGCTGTAATGCCCAGTGGTCAGACTTTGGGTCCTCTCCTTTAAGGCTATTATTTATAAATATCACTGCTTACTCAGGCAGCATTCCAATCCTGAGCTCTGGTGTCTTGTTTTTAAGTAATAAAAAAAATCACAGAGCTTTTTCCTTTTAAACAATATTCTGTTGATTAGTTTTTACATTTTAAAATGACAGACTACAGACCCACATGAAGTTTTCCTCAAGATTTATCCATGGCATCGACACTTACTTTTATACTCTTGGGTATTTACAGGAGTATTACGAGAAAGTGGACGCTAGGTAGTTTCTCAAAAGGCAGGGCAGCAGTTTCTATGAAGCTGTTTTATAATGTTAGGCATTGCACCCTGCCAATGTTATTAGGAAAATGTTATTATGTTATTATGAAGTCTACTTTCACGCATAACCAAAAATGTTTATGGACAGCTTAAGGATTCCTTACAGAATGTCAACATTCAGAAGTTGGAACGTGTGTCTGAAAATATTCCTCCTCTTATAGTTCCTCAACTGATTGTCTACCCCCAACCCACTCACAGGCCAAACAGAAGGGCTAGCCTTAGAACTAAGCACACAGGCTAAGCCCTGGAGGTGGAGAATTGCTTCTGGAACTTAGTGCATTGGTTAGGACAGATCATGAAATAGCTTAAGGTTTACCAAAGTTCTGGAAAGCATGAGGCTATGGGAAAGAGGTCCCCAAAGTGAGAGGTGATGAAGTTAAGGTCACAGACCCCAAGGTCAGTGGGGTGAACCCTAATGATCCAGCCAGGCTTCTTGCATGTTGAGTCTAGGATGAGTTACTTCTCTGAAAAAAAAAAAAATTGGGTTCAATATGTCTGGTTGATAGAGAATTCTGACCAACACCGGCAGGGATCCCAGAGTAGTGCCTAACAATATACCTGCGCAGGCTCCTTCCCTCATTTCTGTGTCTTTGAGTTCTAGGTAGTAGACATAATTCTTACTGCAGACACATGGAGAGTGAGCAGGTAAGAAATGGACTAAGAAGCTGGGTCTACAAGGGCCTCATTAGAGGGAGGCATCCAGATAGTTCCAAAGGTTGCTGCAACAGGACAGTCAAGAAAATGACGGGAGGACAGAAGGGTTGAAAGGTCACTTAAAGTCTGGCTGCCTCCTAGTTCTCATCCCGTCCCTCTTGACCAGGCCACGCTGATGGGGACGGAGGTGCTCACCAGCCACGGGATTTAGGGGCGAGACAGAGCTGAATCCAGTGACCTAAACAATACGCTCTCTTCCACCTTCTCAGCCCCAGAGCAAGGGCACACACAGGTGGGTAGAAAGTGACCTGTAAGATGTGTCATGAAGAACCGGGTTTGGGTCCAGGAAGCAATGGAACTCTTGGTTGTTTTTCATTGAGAGGGAGGGCTGGCAACATAGAACAGCATTTGCTAATAAGTTCAGTCCAAGTGATAAGAGAAGAGATGGGCACAGTGGGCCTTCCCTTGCAAGGGGTGTATGCATGAGGGAGGGAGGGGAGAAGGAGATACACACAGAGGGAAATGGCCTCTGGGATCCGGGGTGGGACAAAGTCACAAGAGGGTAAGGAACTGGGGGAAGAAAAGGTCACAGGATTAGAAGTACAAGGAACAAAGGGACAAAGAAGTGTTACCTAAAAGAACCCCAGAGATTTGGAAACCTTTAGGCCAGGACCAGCACTATGAGGGTACAGTGTTCTGTGGATGGTTCTTAGGCAGAGCCAAGGCCCAAGAGCACTGGAGTCAGAAGGCCAACGGTCTGGAAGAGTGGACAGTCCACGCCTGACACGCCAAGGCCAGAGGCGAGCAACGCTCTGACTGAACACGCTCCTGGCCTCCTTCCCTGTCAGCAAAGGCCACTCTTCTGCGTCACAGTAGACACCGCCTCTTTGTAAAGATCTCTCCCCGCTCCAGGAAGGTTCCAGGGCTCCTGGCCTCAACTCCCTGAATCTTTATGAACACATCTCTAGCACACTTTAGTAAGTTTGGAGGAAAATGGATATTCGCTGTCTATAGAAATGAACGGCTGGCATGTCCTCTCTCACACTATAATCTCGGCGTCTTATAATCTCTCCTCTCACCCGGTTTCAAATGTTCATCTTTGCCCTGCTCGATCTCCCTACTAGGCTGCGGTGTCTGCAACCAGCACAGTAGTATATAACAAGGGGTGTCTGTAGGTTAAGGGGTAAATAACACAAAGAATGAAACACTGTTTCATTATCATCTCAAGAAATAAAATTTCAGCCAACTGTGATGGAACATGCCCACAATCCAACACTTCAAGGGATGAGGCAGGAGGATTGTCACGTCACGAGTTTGCGAGCAGTGTGATCTATTTGGTGAGACTCAATCCAGCCTGGCTTTCAGTGAGAGCCTGTCTTAACAT
This sequence comes from Apodemus agrarius, assembly GCA_964023405.1. Taxonomy (NCBI): domain Eukaryota; kingdom Metazoa; phylum Chordata; class Mammalia; order Rodentia; family Muridae; genus Apodemus; species Apodemus agrarius. The sequence goes on along the minus strand of OZ030016.1, from coordinate 41,222,925 downwards.
CTACCATCTTAAATAAAAGTCCAGGTAGCCTGTTACTACTATTCAGTTAACAGAAGATTCATTCTTTTTTTTTTCCGGAAACAGGGATCAATGGTCATTATCTCAGCTTTACCCACACACAGAAGCTGAGCAGGAGTTAAATGAAGCCCTTCAATCTAATATCTAAGTCAATCTGTCTTGCTTCTTTGGTCTCAGCCCAAGGAAGTTCTTACTGAAATCTGTCATGACACTGGAGAAGGAAAGAGACTAACAGAGCTACAGGTGGATGTTTTGTGACAGAGCTGGCTGCTATTACTTCTCTCTCGAACACGACTGGTCCTCACAAGCCAGCCTACTGAACCTCGTGACTCCATGATTCAGTACGGGAGACCCAGGAGACCCAGCAGAAGCCCTGCTGCACATACACGGATGTTCTGGTTGTTTCCGTGACGTCCGCCATCCAACTCTGGGCCTTCCTCTAATCCTTGCCTTTAACTCACCTAGCACCTGCACCTTTAGTAAAAAGGAAGGAAAGAAAATTAAGTAGACTAGGAAAGCGCTTCCTACCACTTCAGTAAGTTTAGAGAAAATGGATATTCTCTGTCTATAAAAATGAAAGGACAGCATGTCCTCTCTTGAACTATAATCTCGGCTTCTTTCGATTTCTCTTGTCAATGCTTAGCACTCTCCAGCCTGTCATTTTCAACACTGGAGCCACGCTCAGACTACAATCAATAGCTTGTGACTTTAATCAACTCCATGTTAATATTTGTTTCTTGCATTTTCAGGAAGGGTCTTAGGGAGACCAGGATGGCCGCACACTTGTTCTGTAGTCAAGGATAACCTTGAACTGAGCCGTCCACCTCTACCCAAGTGATGGGGCAAGGAATTTACCATCATGCCCTGCTCTTCCTGCTCTTCGTCCTCTTCCCCCATTTTTTTTTTTAAATATTACCAGAATTTCCTTTATATAAAGTCTGGCCTACTCGTGAATTTATTTTCTCATTTACTAAGTATTTATCAAGCACCCACTCTCCAGCAGACTCCTCCAGTCCAGGAAAGGAACAGTACGCAGGGTAAGCACAGCTGGCGAGGGATGAACAGACAAGACCCGAGGCCACATGGGCTGGCCTTCCACCCAGAAGGATTTCTGTTGGGATCCCTGACCAGCTAGCACACCCTCCATGACTATTACACCGTCGAGTCTGAGGTCTTAGGATTGTGGTTGGCAGTTAATAATATTGTCAATCTGGCAAAGTCTAAAATCAGCAAGGAGACAAAAACCTCTGTTCAGATCTGTAAGAGACTTTCCCAGGTTGTGTAGGTATGGAGACCTGCACTGAATATGATGGCCATACTGAGTCACCACTGCAGGCCTGGGGCCCTGTACTGCACAGAGACAGCGTGGGGTGAGCCTCAGCATTCAGCTCTCTCCACTTCTGGGCTGCAGAGGGACTGTATCCCTCACCTGTAGTCATGGCCCCTGCAGTGACGGCTCTCCCCCCTCAGACTGGGAGCCAGAGGAAACCCTTCATTCCCTCCCTTGTTTTAGGTATTTTATCACAACCTGAGAAAAGTCACTAATACAAAGTTAACTAATACCAAGGTCCAACACTAATTCATGGGATGAATTTTCATTTCAGAGATACAAGCGAGTTCAGATTTAAGAGAATGTCAAAAACAAGCGTCATGAGTCTCCTGCTTCCCTGAGAAATAGCTGATACCTGTGACACACATCTGTGAATGCAGCCTCACTTTCTCCCGGGGAGGAGGATCTCCCCGGCACCCATTCCCTCCTTCTCATTTAACCTTTCCCCCACTACTCTTCTTCAGACGTGCTGTAACAGTGAGCAAAACTAACAAGCTAACAAATAAGAAGGCAGACGGAAAAGATGGACAGAAGATAATGCTCAGATCCCTGCAATAGACTGAGCCTAAATCCGATAACCCTGGGTTTCTCAGGCCAGCACACTGATGTCTCTGGTTATCTTGCTTAAGTCTTCAACTTTTTGGCAACTACAATAGCTTCAGCTAAAACAAACGTATCTTTTGTATAAAGCCTACGGAGACTAAGTGAACCAGAGCCTTTGTAACCCCATAAAGCCAGGGCCCAGCCCTGCAGATACAGCCCTGCAGGCCTTCCTCCACCTCAGGGATCTCACTGGTGAGGACCTGCTGGGTGCCCGGAAGTCTTTTCCTGTGGAGACCTCTAGTCTCCATCTAAGCTAACAAGCTCCTCTTTCTTCAGTGACATACTGCTCGCTCTCCCATGACATGGGGTGGGGGTAACACATACGCCAAGGAACACACAGTGTGCCCCACACTGGAAGACAACGTGCACATTCACTTCAGGGTTTTTTTTTTTTTTAATTATTATTTTTCTGCTATAAGATTTTATTCCCACGGAGAATTTAAGAGCAAAACTTTCTCCTGAGGAGCGTTGCCTTTTGAACTGCACCTCAAAGAACAAAAAGGAAATGAAATAAACTTCGGCTTCCCACCCTCTCTTCCTTTTGGGGGGTGGGGGGAACAATAAGGCAGGTTCCTGGCATTATCTACAAAACCAAACCCTCAGTGTGCCAGGGGTGGTAAGAGGTTCTCTGTGAACAGAGGCCCAAGTCAGGAGAAGGCAAGCTGGCCACAGCGTCGGGGAGAAGGAGCTAGTACCAGGGACCACTCTAGAGCCGGAAAGCGACCTCACAGACTGATTCCCGGGGTACCCGAGAAAGCAGTTTCAGCTTATCACCTGAGGATTTCCTGTGCCCTTTGCACCCAAACTGCCTGAGTTTGTTCAACAAATGCAAACTAGTCAACAATGAAAGGAAACTGATGAGATTGGAGATGTGGGGAACTAATGAAGAAACTGAGATCTTAATTAGCCCAGGTTCGTCATCCACACACGGAACCCCTGACCCTAAGAACCCCGAGGGTGCATTTTCCTCAGCCAGTTTGCACACTGTTACAGTCTGAAGCAGAGTAGCGGGGGGAAAGGGGAAATGAGAGAGAGGGGACGAGTGCTGGAGAGGAGAAAGAGTGAGACTGCACTAACAGGAGAGGGAGGAAGATGTGTGACGCGGCCACTGTATAGAACTTCTATTTGTCAGTTATAAAAAGGAATATGACATGTTTTTTAAAGCTTGACATGATTTGGACAATGAGAGAGGGAATTATTGCACAAACTCATGCTGTCTGGAGTGGGTAAAGGGTCTTATCAAAATATGGTATTTGAGAGGAATATGCAGGTTTAGAGAAGGGACAGCTGGATTAGGTTGAGGGATGGGCAGGAAGCCACCGGTGGCTAAGAAGAAAAATATCAACCCCTGCGGTTGTGCTAAGCAGCTACGTGCGATTTACAATGTGGAACAAGCGCATCTCGGTGAGAATTAGAAAATTACACAGACGCGATCCTTACCCCAAGGATACTTTCCTTTGTCCATTTTAAGGCTACATACAAGCTTTGGGAAAGCCTCTGTGTCTTTTAGATATGAATTTATTTTTAATGCAACTCTAGACTTCCCAGGTCATGTCTGATGAACACAGTTGACACGCAAGCGTGGGAACGCTGACGGGCGATGCAGAGAGAGCAGGCGTGCCGCAAAGGAACAGTGTGCGTTCCTGAGCAACCAATCCGCTGGCTCTCAAGCCCGGTCCAAACGGAAATAACATCAAGAAAAAAGCAAACAACAAAATGTATGAAACGGGAAAATGGCTTGACTTTGTTGTGCACTGAGGCCTGCTCAGAGGACACTTCTGAACTCAGCCTGCAAGGACAAACGGGAATTTTCTAGACAGATGACAATATAAAATCTAGAAGGTTTGCTTTGAAAAGCTTGCCCGTGATCACAGCTCCCTGGAGCTGGAAGATGGGACTGAAGGCAGACCTCATCCCGGATGGATGCCAGACAACAGATAACCCCTCTCTCCAGTTGCCATGTGAATTTATGGGGTTGGAGTATGGAGCTTAGGACAAGATACACCATGGAAATAAGACTCTTGGTTTTCTTATAAATTTCGGTACCTGCTATATCAACACCCAACAGTATTAGCTCTCTTTTAAAATTAAGCTTGATAACTGTTTCTGTACTTTATCATGGTGATCTGAACCCTATATTTGAGTGCTTAGTCATCAGGGACTGGTACTACTTGAGAAGGTTTAAGAGGTGTGGCCTTGTGGGAGGAACTGTCACTGAGGGGTAGAACTTGGAGTGTCAAAGCCCAAGCTAGGTCCAGAGGCTCTCTCCTTCTCTTCCCGCTGCCCGTGGATCTGGATACAGAACTCTCAGCTACCTCTCCAGCAGCATGTCTGCCTGTGTACGACCATGCTACCCACCATGATGATGGGAATGGACTAAACCTGAGAAACTGTAAGCCAGCCCCAATCAAATGCTTTCCTTATAAAAGTAAGAGTTGCTGTGGTCATGGTGTCTCTTCACAGCAACAGAACAGTGCCCAAGACACTTACCTAGCCACCAAGGAGTAAAGCAACTTAAAATACCTACAGGAAGGATAAATGTATCTGAATAAAGAAATACAGAGACAGGAGAACATTTCTAGAAGAGTCTGATTGCTCTCCCTTCATTTGGATGGAAGTACATTATTCTGTATATTTGCTGGCCTCATTCTTTAATTGTTTTGATGTTAAACCTATGTTATTTCATAAATATAAAATAAACATAAAAGACTCCTAAAAAGAAATATTTTTGATACTTAAAATGTACAGTTTACCTATTGATTATTTATGAAGTGAACTAGTGGTCTTCTTAGATGTATTTTGAGGCACATGGGGAGGGATGACACACAGGAACCTGTGTAACTCTGAGATAGCTGCAACTCTGAGAAGTCCCACCCCGTCACGGGTCACAATCTATAGACAGTATCACAGAGCTCTTACCACAGTTAACTTTCCACTCTCCTGTCTACGCAGGCACCCCTCCAAGACCATATGTCTGCAAGGCAGCAGGGTGTGGGGTGGAGGAAGCCCAGGAGGGCACACAGTGACTCTTTGCGATGGTTTGTATATGCTCAGCCCAGGGAGTGGCACGATTAGAAGGTGTGTCCCTGTAGGAGTAGGTATGGCCCTGTTGTAGTAGGTGTGGCACTGTGGGTGTGAGCTTTAGGACCCTCATCCTAGCTGCCCGGAAGCTGGTATTCTTCTAGGAGCCTTCAGATGAAGATACAGAACTCTCAGTTGCCTGCCCAGACACTGCCACACTCCTGCCTTGATGATACTGGACTGAATGTCTGAACCTGTAAGCCAACCTTTTATGTTCTTATAAGAGTTGCCTTGGTCATGGTGTCTGTTCACAGCAGTAAAACCCTAACTAAGACACCCTCCATCCTCTGCATCCCCTGGGGAGTGGCAACAAGCCCATTAAGATTACCTAAAATTTCTTATTTCATTTTATTTTGTTTGTTTATGTGTTTATTTATTTGGCTTTTCAAGACAGGGTTTTTCTCTGTTATCTTTGGCTGTCCTGGAACTCTGTAGACCAGGCTGTCCTCAAAATCAGAGAAATCCACCTGCCTCTGCCTTCTGGGTGCTGGGATTGAAGGCGTGCACCACCACTGCCCAGCTTTAAAAAGACATGTGTATTTGTTTTGAGTTTCTAGAATTAACATATGTATTTAAGTACATATTTATTTAAAACCTACTCCCTCTTCAAACCATGGTAGCATATTTAGGGGTCTCTAAGAATCAGCTTTAAACTTCCTACTCCCCTGCAAGAGTTTTCTTTTATCACTTTTTCTCTCAGGGTTTTTTTTTGTTTGTTTGTTTGTTTGTTTGTTTTTTGTTTTAAGTAAAAGTGGATTTGGAATGGCTTGGTGGCTAAGGGCACTTGCTCTTCCAGAGGACCTGGGTTCTATTCCCAGCACCTACATGGTGGCTCACAACCATCCATAATTCTAATTCCAGGGTTCCCATGCTCTGACTTCTGCAGGCAGTAGGCACATGTGTGGTATACATACATACATTCATGTGAGCAAACATATACACATAAAATAAAAGTGAATGAATCTAAAAATAAGTTAATTTCTTGCCCTTTATATACTAATATGGAGCTCAGTGCTCACTTCTTTTTTTATTTTTTTCACCTCTCTGTAGAAACATAATGCAGAGTTCTATATAACAGAGAAAGAAGTCTGAGATTATTTAAATTATTTATTATCTAAAGGTTAACTTTAGAATTAATTAGACACTGACCCATGGTTAAATCTAACTGGTTTAAAAACTCAGAACGGGTACCTGTCCAGGGAACATAAACAGAAGCTACGTGCCATTTGCCACTTAGTCTTAGAGTTTAACTCAAAGGCCACTGCAATGGCTTTTTCCTTTTATCACTGTGAGGTCAAGAATTAAAGACCATCCCACACCGTGTGCAGAGTAGCATCTGCCTCGACATAAGGAGAGAGGCATGCAATATAATCAAGGCAGTCTTCTTTAGGCCTGGAAGTAATCAGATTTAGGGTCGCGGAGAATCCTGAATTGGGGAATTCAAGTCTTGATAAACCCTATGACGGGAGAAGATGCTTACAAAGCCTCAACAGCAATTCCTTCTCTTCTGCTCCGCAGGCAATAACCGACATACAGTGCCAGGGGGTAAAAACTGAGCTTTAATTTCCTGCCATAATCAACTATAATCTTTTCACATGACATTGATGGTAAATAACAACATACATGCGGTTATTTCAAATGACCTTTTTACTTTATTATAGTATAAAAAGCGACAAGAATTTTAAAATGCTATTTTAGTCACACAGGAGTTCAACTAAAATAACCGTCTATCGCATGCATTATCAAGCTTTGACATGCAATTGTTTGTGCGTGTAGAAGTATATATAAAATCATGGCTGACCTGGAAGTACTTCTGACATGAATCGCTGGGCGTCAGCAATGGCGCAGGAAGCGGGTTATAATTTGCAATCTGAAATAGAAAACAAAAACAAAAAACCATTTGAGATGTTAAAACCTCAACTTACAAAGCATAAAGAGAAACAGGCTCAGGAGTAAAATTCCTTCCAATTACTGTTGAAAGTAAAAAGAGAAAAGAGAGGTAGATTATGGATAAACTTTGCTGACTTAGAACTGTTCATAGCCCTTTTCGTTTGTAAAACGTAAAACTTATTTGAAATCAAAAGGAGGCAAAAATCATGGCAATTTTTTTTTTAAATATCTGACAAAAATTATCATTGGGCGAGTGTTCCATATAGAAAGAGCTCCTTGAAATGATTAAGAAGAACATGAACAAATCTGCAGAAAAGTGAGTCAGAGACAGGGATAAGAGCGAGAGACAAACACAAAAAGTGTTCAGGAGTCAGAAAAAGATCAGTCGGTGTAGATCAATGGTGGCCCTGCTGGGTATGACTGAGAAGCGTGAGACGGTAATGCAAGGCAAGGACACCAGAAATCAGAAATGCCAATCTTCCCGTTGGGATTAAATGTCATCAAACTCTGGAAGGCTACGTACACACCTCTGAGGAACTGCTAAGTGGCTGGGCCCCGCTGCTGGGCCAGGCCACTCCTGAGATTCTACGGGTAATCTCATATGACATCTACTTCAGGAGCCTTGACACTCACTCGGTTTGATGAAGCTGCGCTGGGTGGGGTAGCTGGCTTGTGGTGAGATACACGAACACCCCAACAGGGCAATGTGCTGCCAATGGGGGGAAACAGTGAATCTGGGGGTGCGGATGGGAAAAGCGCACTAAGGCGTATCACTGGGAAACGAATATTATGTACCACACCATGGCCTGATCTAACTTGAGTAAAACACACATTCATTCATTCATTCATTTATTATTTATATTTTTCACATTGCTGGGGGCAGAAGCTGGGGTTAAGTGCCCTCTGTTAGGATTCTGTCTAAGCTCCACCCCCAGATCACAATACCCTCCACTGCTGATTTCCATTTGTCCTTCTGAGACAGGTTCTCCTCTCTCAGTGACCACAAAGCTCAACCACTGGCTAGACTGGTTGGCCAGTGAGCTCCAGGGATTGGCTTGCACCCCTGCTGCCTCGGCCTGTCTGTTTCCCCTCCCCACAGCCTGCTGCCAATGCTAGGCTTACAGACATGCAGAATCATGTCTGGTGTTTACATCGGTGCTAGGAATCTCAATCCAGATCCCCGAGCTTGAGTGTACTTTCATAGACTTTTTCTGAATAGGGGTTGAGGAGATCACTCAGTAAGTGAAGTCCTTGCCATAAAAGCATGAGAAACTGCTTTGCTCCCCTAAACCCACAAACAAACAAACAAAGGCCAGGCCACTGGCCTAAACACACACACACACACACACACACTTTCTCCATTATGTAAAGTACAAAATGAGGAGAAGCTTGTGTGTGTCAGGACAAGGGTCAGGGGTCAAGAGAGGAAGAGGAAGTAGCAGGAGAGCAGCCCCAGGGGTGCTGGTCAAGGTGAAGATATACTTCTTGACTGATGTGGACATCCATCAAGGTGTGTCCCTGTAAGCTGTGCCCTCAGGTGCACATTTCTGTGAGCACATTACACTTCCCAGAAAAGCTGCATGCTGGAGGGTTTCTAAAGTGCCATGCAAATTGGAAAAACTATTACTTCCTAAGACTCCTGCATTCTAATCTACCCTTTTCCAAACTAGTAACCTTTAATGGGCATGCCTTCCGACTTTATGATTTAGATAATGACCTGACACCTGGTCTGCTGGCCCACAGTGCATTGCTAATTATGTTTGCACACGCCGCGGAGCGGCTCATTATTCCTTCATAATTGAAGGGGTGGGTTGGTTTGGCTGTCCCGAAACACCAGGAGATGCCTCTTTTGCACCCCACCGTCTCTGCTCTCTGTGCATGGCAGCTCCTTACAGCATTTTACGATTCCATCTTTGTCTTCAGCGTGCCTTCCATGACATGCACCAAGAAGAGGCAATGCATACTTCAGGAAAGCGAAGGCAGAGAAAGCCATACAGGAAGCCAGGAGGAGACAAAGCTGCATAAGTGTTTCCTGCAGACTTTTATTGTAGAGAATCCCTAAAATTAAATATTTCCATTCCCTTGACCTGAACACATCTCCATCTTTAATGAAGGTAAAGATCAGTTATTCTTCTAGTCAGGGCTGTTAGTTACACAGTATCTATTACAGATTCCGAGCTAGCCTGGCACTGTGACCATATATGATGATTATTATTTAGCTGATGCTTGCTCTGTGCCATTATTTATATTACCATGTATTACATATTTCCTGCTTGTCTTAGGCTGGTAACCACATATTACATATTATACACTGCACACTTGTGTTCACTGTGCATTATGCATACATCACGGGTTCCTCTAGTGAACAAAAGTACCTCTTTTTCCCACATAACATGCAGCTAACAGGGAAAGGGGTATTAATACGAAAGTGCTTAAGCCAGGAAGTTTGTGTGTTCTGGGGGTAAAGAATCCAGCTCTGGGACAAAATAAAGGAGAGAAGAGGTGCCAGATGCAACACCCAGGATGGTGACGTTCAAGACGCATTGTGAGGTGAGGCAGGAACAGAATTTAGCTGGGAAAACATTGATCCAACCCCACTGTGAACAAGAGAGCCCTAGCCTTGAAGCTGAAACAGAGAGCCATTTTTCCTTGGTAAGGTGGTGGGTTTGAAAGAGACCAGGCATACCATATGTTTACATATTTGAATACTTGGTGTCCAGATGGTGGAACTGTTGGGGATGGCTTGGGGGTGTGGCCTCATCCGGAAGGTGTGCTAATGGGGGCAGACTTTAGAGGTTTCAGAAACCCACCCCATTCCAGTTAATTCTCTAGTTTTCTCCCTCTGCGTCATGCTTGCGGCTCAGATGCAAGCTCTCAGCTTCAGCACCATGCCTGCCTGCTGGCTGCTGCACTCCCTGCCGCAAGGGTCATAAACTGCCCCTCTGGAGCTGTACGGCTCAATACACCATGTCTTCTACAAGCTGCCTTGGTCACGGCATTCCTTCACACCAGTAGAAAAGTAACTAAGGCAGTGAGTGAACGGATCTAACACCTTGGCTTCTGAAGGGCCTCAATAACACCCACCGGCTCTACAGCGACAGAAGTTACACAGGCAGCACGCAGGCACAGCGACGCAGAGCTATCCAAAGCTTACAGTGTGACCCGTGCTGCTTAAGAACTGAATTTCTAATTTTATTAAACTGGAATAAATGTAGATATAATTTACTAAGTTGATATCTGACCCTCAGTGGGAAGTGGTTAATTAAGTTTGTGACTTTATGTATAGATGAGTCTAATTTTTCAGAAACCTTTTAGGAAATCTAAACACAAACTCAATCCTTCCAATCAGCAGCTGAGTTCAGTGCTGCTGAGTGTAGAACACACTGCGTTAAAGGGAATTGTTTAACTTCACTTTTATTTTAACATGATACTAGGGATTTCAAACAACCCGTGTGGGCTGTGTGACATTTCTTTTGAAGAAAAAGTTAATCAAGATATTAAAATTAAAGACGGGCAGAAATGTCACCTCAGCAGTAATGTGATGATGGATTTTGTCAGAATTCACTGCAAGTGCCCAGCTTTGTAAAATCATACAAAAACAACACACACACACACACACACACACACACACACACACACACACACACAATGTAGGTATTAGTGCCAAGCCATTCCAAGTTTTGCATTAAGAATATAGTTGTGGGGGCTGGGGAGAGGGCTCTCCAGCACCCAAGAGCCACCAGGCACCATTCTCAGCTCTGAACTCACTCTATTGTCTCTCCAGTCCACTCACTCCAAACACAGCTACGGTTTAGATATAAATTGTGTTCCCCAAGTGTCCATCCAAGCCTTGATTGTCGGGTGGGAACTGCTGGCAGGCGGTGGATCCTTTGGGAAATGGAATCTAGGGGAAGTTCCTTAGGTGGCTGAAAGGGTTCCTTCATTCTGGTTCGGTTTTTTGTTTGTTTGTATCAATTTGACCCAAGCTAGAGTCATTTGGAAAGATGGACTCTCAGTTGAGAAACTGACCACAGGTAGGCCTACAGAGAGAGCATTGACTATGATTGATGTGGGAGCCCAGCTCAGTGTGGGCAGTGCCAGCCCTAGGCATGGTTCTGGGGTATAGAAAAGCAAGCTGAGCCAGCCGTGAGGGCACCCTCGTAGGTAGCATCCTTCCATGGCCTCTGCTTCAGTGCTCGCCTTGAGCTACTGTCCTGATCTTCCTCAGTGATGGACTGAGACACTTTGATTCTGGAATCTCCAGTGGATATTAGGGCAGTAAGCAATAACTTACATTCAGGACTTGTAGGCATGGGCATCTATAAAGATACACATGGTTTACTTGAAAGAGGATGTGCTTCAGAGTACATGATAATCCTGGATACTGTGACACACAGATCATCCCAGCCCACCACAAAATAGTAACAAAAACTGAGCAATGAGTCCCTTTCTTTACCCCCTAAGGAGGTCAAGTCACGCCTTAGATGCTCTGCTTTGAAAATCAGGACCTCAGCCCTGGGTTCTGACTTATCGCTTGGGTCCTTATGGTGCCTGGTGTTTGTCAGGGGTTCAAATGTCTTCAATCTGACAGTTGTTTCTCTGAGAGCCAAATGGGCAATCATACGTTGCGTGTTTGCTTACTTGCTTTCGTGCCTTATACATTCTAAGCACTCATAAATAATAACTGCTACTACTGCTCCCAACATCTTACACACACACGATCTGTTTTCTCATCTAGGCTGCAAACTTTTTGAAGAAAACCCAAGTGTTCAGGAAAGCTCTGTACACCCGACATAAGCACCCTATGAGCCTTGGTGCGTCCAGATCCTTCCCTTCCCTGCCTTAAATTTTTGTGACAATGTTCACAAATAATAAAGTGAGTTCAATTTTTAATGAAAAATTTATTCTGACATTATTGAAATAATCATCATCTTATGCTGTCAAGCAAGAAGAGATGGTCTGTCAAAAAACCTGTATCAATGGACAGCTGAATTTGAACATCTGCACTTACACTAGTTGAGAAATGCTTTTAGACACTTTATGGCAGGATTAAACCTTTTTACGGATGATACTGTGCTATCTATCTACAAACACATCCTGGGTCCATCTTCAGGATTTTCAATATTTTCTCCTAAGAGCTACATCTCCATTTCAAGGTCTACAAAATGGAGCAGCTACATGAAATGATCAGGCACCAGCACTCGTGTGGCAGGGACAGGGCCCTGACATCTGTCAGTCCCTCCGCCAAGGACGATCCTATTTCTCCCTTCCAACAGTGTTGCACGAGAGATCCTGCGACGATGTCACTACTACACACTGAGAAGCAGACACACAGAGTTAGACAGCCCGCAGCAGAGGTCCCAGCAAAGGAGGTCCCAGGCCATTATCATGACTTGGACCCCTTTACCCCTGACACAGGCTCCTGGCTACGGTGCCACACACTCATCAGGACCTTTTGTATGAGCTTGGCTCCACCTGAAGGAATTAACGCTGCCAGATAATTCTTGCCCCATTTTCAGGTTCTTCTGGAGTTGATATCTAACATCTTCAATTACAGGCAAATGGAAACAGCTGCCGGAAAGCAAAACCTGAGGCCTTTTCCCTTACAGTTCAGGAAAACAAAAACAATACAACGGAGAGGAAGCACATGAACTCTTATCTAACTCTGGAGGTTGCTTCTAAAGTCAGAAAATGAGCAAAACTAAACTTTAACCTCCACATTTAGCACAATACACAGTGTTAATTAGGTGTGTGCTTACTTTTCTGATGTGCACATAATGAAGAGAATTTAATAAGCATATATACAAGCAGAATTTTTTTCCAACTTATTTTATTACTACAGGGAAAAGAGTAAAAGGGCACATGCTGAATTCACACATGATGCTGTGCTCTATGGAAAGAGACTTGAATGTTTTTATTCTGAGGGACATTAATTATAATTACTAATACTTTTGCCATCTACATACCTAAGCATACTGCATATTTGCTCTAAACCACTATTTTTGGGGAGCCCAAATTGATCACTCACCAACATAAAGGCAGACCCTTTCCTACTTTCAAGACAATCTAAGGCGTTTCGATCAACCTCAGAAGGTAACAATATATATTTGATCCTGGATACCAAGGCCTCGTGGATTTAAACACTCAAGTCTTAACTTTCCATACGTAGCAGCCTCTTTATGCTGACTCCTGGGACGGACACGGCCTAACAGGCTGTGATAGAATTCCTGATACCAGAGCTTTCTGAGGCTCTTCTTACTGACAGCACTGGTTGTGGAAAGCTCACTGCTTAGGCAACTCCTTAGGATGAGTTCAGAGGAAGAACCTCCCGTTGAACTTTTTCACAGAGTCGTAGTGAACTTCACCTTCTTATGAAATAATACATGTTAATGTTTAATGATTTTTGTTTTGAGCATACATTTTTGGGATGTTTTTAATGTCTTTGGGGGACATGTTACTCTAATTTTATTCAGTTTTCTGTAAGATGTATTTTTATCATTTTTAACTACTTAGTACACATAGGTGTGATTTGCACATGCGCTCAGGTGCCTGTGGATGAGTCCTTGGATATCTTGGAGCTTGAGTTACACACACTAATGTGGATTCTGGGAACTGAGCGTGGGTTCTCTAGAAAAGTGGGCAGTGCTCTTCCCCACTGAACCTTCTTCCAGCCCTGTGGTTAGACTTTTAATAGTAAGTTAAATGGATTCTTGTAAAGACAGAATCTTTTTATGTGGCCTTGAACTTGTAATCCTCCACAGCCACATTCACGGCGCTGTGGTTGCAGATGACGTTTACCAGCTTAGCGGTACACCACTGTGCCTTTATAAAATCCCACTGAGTTTCATTCAAACAGTCTATCGAATGTCTCTTCTCTCACTGTCAGGTCAAGGACTATGTGTTATCAATAAATTCCTAGTCCCTGACGCATGGCAGGTGCTCAGGTAAGATTTGCCAAAGGAATGACTGGAAAAAATTTGATAAGACTTAGACAATCATTTCCTAGTGCTTCAGGCACTTCTGACTCACTTTTTTTTTTTTTTTGGTTTTTCGAGACAGGGTTTCTCTGTGTAGCCCTGGCTGTCCTGGAACTCACTCTGTAGACCAGACTGGCCTCGAACTCAGAAATCCTCCTGCCTCTGCCTCCCAAGTGCTGGGATTAAAGGCGTGCGCCACCACCGCCCGGCCTGACTCACATATTTTAAACAAAGAACTAGGGGTGCATTTTAAAATTAACAACAAGTTATTTCACTTTTGCTTTTCTTTACTTTTTGGGGTTGGGGGACAACATTTAATTATATAGCCTGCACTAGACTCAAAGTTATGGTTATGACAATTCCCCTGCCTCAGTTTCCCTTGTGCTACGGTTAACAAATGTGCTTCACCATGTCAGTTATATAGCTCATTATTAAGAGTTAATTAAGAAGAGACAAGTCTGTATTTAAAGCTACATGTGTACACACCTCATATGTTTTAAAAGCTGGAGAAGCCCCTCCTCTCTTCGTCCTGTCTGCCTTATCTATCACACGTGGCTTTTATTCATTAAGGGAAGGTCCAGAGAAACCAGAGGTGAACCTGACTACAGGAGACACAGCACCATCTGCTTCCCATGCTCTGTTTGACAGACCTAACTGTGCGGAGGCTCAGGAAACATGCCAATAGGATTTCTTGTGAGCGGAGCCGATCGAACGGCAAAGAGCCCTGAAGGGACAATGTGGTAACACTCACAAGTGACTCCCGGGGCCTGCAACAGTTCACAGAACAAAGGAAGCGTATCTCTTTGTAAAGCTGAGGCTCCGAGACACGCCACTGGGGTATCGGGGCAGTGTGACTAGATGGTACCCAGTAGAACTGTCCCGAGCTAGAACAAGGTAAGTGCATTAAAAATGTTTAAAAAGAAAGGAAACAGAAAAAAAAAAATGGTACTAATTTCTCTTACCAGAACACAAGTTTTGGTTTTTAATTTCTCTTCCTTACTAGCATATGTTAATAATAACACAAATAATGCATTCTGTGATGACATTTTCATACATGTGAATCCTTCATTTTAACCATTCTTCTCCTTGTTGTTATCTGCTCCCTGCTCTCCCTGGTGTGGTTCTGAGTTCCGGCTCACCACTGTGGTGTGTGCGAACTCCATTTGGGCAGCGAGAGGGGAGAGCGCTAGGCTACGTTCCATCCCCTTAGTTTATTCGCTAACCCCTCGGGGTCTGCTCGTCTAGATACTTCATCCGCACAGAGAATTCCGTGTTCCTAGTGGTTGTGATCCTCATGTGGTGTGTCAGGGTTCCGTGCTCCAGGATAGGAACTGGGCCAGGGGCAGATGACACTCCTACCGTGCTCAGATACGAGCAACACCTGGGTTTCTGAATCTGCTCAACCTTCCCTGTGTTTGGTGAGACGGTTCCACTTGCTCCACACAGGCGCCCTTCCTCTTTTCAGACAATCCTCCTCCTCCTCCTCCTCCTCCTCCTCCTCCTCCTCTTCCTCCTCCTCCCCCCTCCCCCCCTCCTCCTCCTCCTTTTGTGCCTTTTGTGTGAACCTTGATTCCATATAGGAGTGAGAGAGAAGGCTTGAGGTTTGGAAGGCTCTTCTGTTCCCTACGAGTCCAGGGGGTCTTCAATGACCCCCTTCCTCAAACCTACACAGGGGGACAGGCTCCTGGAGAGCCTGGGGTGCCCTAGCCGACTGTCAGCAGATATGGGACGGACAGGACACTGAGGACGTGACACCCCGCCCCCCATGCTGGGGACCAAGGCCTCACACATGCTAAGCACCCGCTGTAGCACTCAGGCCTATCTGCGCCCTTGAGAGTCAACTCCCCAAACTTCTAACCGCCTTTACTTTTGTCATTTTGTCTGTTAGTTTGTCTTGGCAAAACCCACTATCCACTCACCTATTCTGTCTTCAGTGCTGAGAGTAAATAAGAAAAGTCTCCAGAGAGACGACGCTGGCCTTAAGTATAAAATCACTTGGTCTCAGATGTACTTTCCTTACACAGTTCCAACTGGCGGAAGTGGAAATCTCAGCCCTGGGCAATGCGAGCATGTGGGGAAATGGGTCAGGGTGTCCGGGACCCAGTGAAGAAGAAATGGACTGTTGCTCTGGGAGAGAAGCAGCCTGGGGAGATGGCTCAGTGTGCAAAGTGCTTGACACCCAGGCCTGAGGACCTGAGTTCGGATCCCGGCACCACCATAAAGCCCGAGGGCTTCTGTAGCGCAACACTGGGGTGTGGGTGGGTGGGAGTCAGTCGATCACTGAAAGGCAGTGGCCGAGCCAGTCAGCTGATGCGCTCCAGGCCATCAGTTCCTGAGAGATACCGTCTCGAAAGAAAGGATGGGGAGGGGGCGGATCTATGTCACTGACCTATGGCCTCCACATGTATGTACACATGCATGCCCACCACACACACACACACACACACAGAGAGAGAGAGAGAGAGAGAGAGAGAGAGAGAGAGAGAGAGAGAACAAACCTCAGAGCACTCCAGCATTTTAGCAGGGATTCCATGCTAAAATTCTTGACTGAAACAAGAACCAGACTACTTAGGGCCATGGACAAATTTCACCCAGAGTTGCTGTCTCTGAACATTATCCTTTCTGCCCTGCGTGCTGGGCCTCAGTGGGACCAGGCAGTATGAGATAACTCATGCTGCTGAGGACATCTCTACGGGGCCGAACAAGAGCTGGGTATGGCCTTGATTCTCATACAAACGCTAGTGGGAGCACCCCTGCTTTGCTCATTTTACACTGGGTTTCAGTGAGATGAGGGCTACCCAACACCAGGGCAGTAAGGCGCAGTCCCAGCTGCAGAGCACACTGCTCTGACCCGTTGCTTCTGGAGAAGATAACCGTGTGGCACAATGACAGCGCGGGGACCTGCACCTCAGCCACCTCCTGCAGCCACACAGCTGTCTCCCAGACCCCACTCTGGTCATCTCCTGGTCACTCCTATTGGCCTCACACCATCAAAGTCCTTTAGACTTTTCCTGGAGCTTCTTTTCTTTGGAAAGGGCGTCTGTGGAGAGAGACAGGGTCTCACTATATAGCCCAGAACAGCCTAGAACTTGCTATGTCAACCAGGCTGGCCTCAAACTCAGAGATCCACCTGCCTCTGCCTGGCATTACAGCCAGGCTTTCCCGAAGCTTCTATCATTACTTCATTACATCCTCAATCATTCTCCATTAAAACCAAATCTATTCTAACTTCCCAAACTTCCACCACCCTAAGCTGTTGAACCAATCCCGATGTCACCACACGCTGGCTTAGAAGACACCTGGTGATTCTAATAATGACAGTAATGTCTACCGCCGTACCACCCTGAACATATCCATCCAATCTCATCTGACTGCAGAGGCTAAGCAGGGTTGGACCTGGTCAGAATTGGACAGGAGATAATGGTCTCTACAGCCCACTACCACACATGGGCTAATTTACCAAGCATCGTGCTAAAGGCATTTACCACGTGGACCTTCCTGACCTACTGCAGGAGGAAGAAAACACTAGTGATAGAAAACACTAGTGATCGTCCTCGTAAGTGATACCTACGAAAGCGAGAGGCAACTATTAGGAGGTGGTGAAACTACTTTGTTTCAAACTTCCTGAGCATGAGTAATCTGGAGTAGAAGTAACACTCACTCTGCATGGTCACCAGGAGAGCAGAATAAGCAAGCGCACACACAGAGCAACGAAAGGAAAGGCTTAGCATTCCCTGTGCGCTCGCGCGGTCCCAGGCACCGTCCAGAATTTTTTATTGAGAAGACCGCAAGATGAGATATATGCTTGGCTCAGTGTCCTTTCAGACTTCTTTCTCTGTCACACATCTATTCTGAGGTAAATGTCCCCGTCCCTATCATACACACGGGACATAAGGAACTTACGTCAGACCTTCTATTGGTCAGAACGGGATCAGAACCAGCATTGAAAATTGCTTTCTAGAGGCTCTAAAGGGAGCTGACAATGGGCTAGTTCCTTTCAGATTCCCTGTGTAGCTGAGCTGAGCACTGTGCAGCTGTGTCAGTTCTGTGGCGTGTGCAGAATGTGACAATGCCATCTTTCCCTATGACATCAAGACTGGATGTCATAACTGAAGGGGAAAATAGGTGCCACCACATGGGACAATCTCAGGCACCCAGGAAAGCCTGACAAGGGAGAAAGGAGATGCTAGGAGAGGGGTGTGAGGGGCAGGAAGGGACGAGGAGGGGTGTGAGGGGCAGGAAGGGGCGAGGAGGGAGGAGTCAGAAGGGACTGTCCACCAGAGAAAGGGCAATGAAACACAAACTCAGATCGAAACCCCTATGTTTTCCAGTTCCCTTCGGAATACTTTGGAAATTGTTGCACAAAGGTATCAGCTGTCCCTTCTCAGTCCTTTGCCTCAGTCTGAGTTTAGAGGGGACACATGGATTAAGGGAGCAGGAAGGAAGAAAATATTTCTCAGTCCTGACCTGGGCGAAGGACCCAGGAAGAACAGGGGTTTGTCCCAGCACCGAGTGCGTGTGCACAGGGTTAACTCTAAGATCTCCCTAACTACCATCACACTCTCCCCACCACCCCCCTACCCCACCCCACTCCCCACCTGCCTCTGGTCACCATTGTTTTTCCTACGAGAACTCTAGCCAAGGGGCTGGGGAAGTAACTCAGTCAGTAAAGCAAGCCTGGGCACCTAAGTTCAATCCCAAGTCCTACAGGAAAGGCTGGGGGAGGGGTGTGGGCTTATGGTCTGTTCCCGGGGAGGCGGAGGAAGCTCCCTGGAGCCTGCAGACCAGCCAGGTCCGAGGTCCCAAGGATGCTGTCTCAAAATACAGGCTGCAGGGCTTGTAGGGAATGACCTTTGGCCTCCATCTGTGCGTGCACACAGGTGTCCCCTGAGGTGTGACCTCACTTCTTCCTCCTTCTCACCTTCCTCAGCCTCCCAAGATAGAAGGCCAGCTGCTGTCCAGGTGTCATTTATAGACATCTAAAAACGCTGCAGAGCTCCTGCACGCCACAGACTGCGCTGAGGCAAAGGAGCTTAGGAAAGTATCAGCTTAAAGAACTTCCATTCGAGATGCTTCTTTCTCCATGTTCTCCCCAACATAAGACCCTGTGCTGGGTGGTCACGAAGTGTAAAAATGGGGTTCTTTAAAAACTTATTTCAGTCTGAAAAGCTGATGTGTTCCAACTGGCTCCCAGCTGGTCCTGGGGTGTCAGAACCGTTTTGGGGCCATTTGACCTAGCAGGAAGGTTGGTCACTAGGGTTGACAGGTCGGCCTGGCTTTGGATCCAGCCCTCAGCTTCCTCATCCGTCAGGCTGTAGCACACAGCCACCTCACACTGGCCCTACCAGAGAGCTGCTTGCTCGCAATGCCTTCCCAGCCGTGCTGGGGACTGGGGCTGTGTACTGTGAATCAAAATAAATCCCATTCCCTGAAGATCTTGCTTTCTGTCAGGTATTTGGTCACAGTGAAGAAAAAGTAACTAATACAACCGCCCTCCCAATATATCTCATTTATTACTATCCTAAGTCAAGTGCGGGGTGGCGGGAAGCAGCCGAATAACATCCCAGCCATCTGTCACGCCAACAGTCCTAAGCCCTCACAACTCATCAGGGACCGGACACCATCAGTCTGTCCCACACTGCTAGGCACTGAGAGTCCCTGCTGTTACCTCCACTGCTAGCATTCAGATCTAGGTGGACTTTCACTGATCCCCAGGGAAGCGGGTGATGCTTCCTCCCCTGCTGTCTGCCCCGCCCCCACTGCACAGTCCTGAATCTTCCATCACTACCGTACACTTACATGCAACAGACCACTATAAGCTGGCCTCGGGTGGGCCACACCATCTCTCCTAACCTCCATCTCAGCACTCACTATGAAGAGTTCCTCCGGGTTTCCTCCAACCTCAGCTTCCTACCTAGAAAGTGCACCGTGAGGGGTAAGCTTTTTGTACACTGTGCAAAGGTTGTCTTTTTGTATTCAAACGCCGATTTCTGTACTCGGAGAGAGCAGAGTACAGGCTGGACTTTGGTGTTGTTCTTTGTATGAAGCATCACTGGTCTCAGCTTCTGTAATGTTCTTCTCCCTCATTTTCTGATTGGTCAGTGAGGAGCTGATTCATCCATTCCTCCTCAGTCGGAGGAGATAGGAAGGCTGGACTTTCCGATCCCAGCCCAGCCGAGGGCCCCAGGTAGAGAGAGGTAGGAGGAGTACCACGAGGAAAGACGTGGAGGGGGAGAGACCACTTGGTGGGACCAGGAAGTTTGCCATGAAGAGATGAGAGGGTCGCCATGAGGACACACGTGGACCAGAGCGAGCCAGGCATGGCCAGACTGGCGAGGAGCGGGATGGTTTTTCAGATAACAGCAGCCTTAGAGGGCTAGAATAGCTTAGGACCTGTCCAGCACAGTGCCGACGGCTTATTAATAAAATATAGATCTGTGTCATTTACTCAGGAGCTAAAACTGGCCAGAGATGGCATAGCAATGCCCTGCAGTTATTTGGGAGCAGGGGGGGGCGCTATCTCTGGGAGGTAACCAAGAGCTCTCTAATGGGGCTTAAGGCATATTCAGTAGGAAGAAAATCATGCCTGGTACTGCAAGCCTAACTGGGCGCAACTACCTGAAGATTGTAAGGCCGTCAATTCCCCAGAATGCACTAAGGTGAGCCCAGTGCTTTTCGTAATTCTGCCCAAAAGTGCCACGGGGCTGCAAGAAATACTCTTTCAGGCTGGAGAGATGGCTCAGTGGTTAAAAGCACTGACTGCTCTTCCAGAGGTCCTGAGTTCAATTTCCAGAAACCACATGGCGGCTCACAACCATCTGTAATGGGATCTGATGCCTTCTTCTGGTGTGTCTGAAGACAGCAACAGTGTACTCATAAACATAAAATAAACAATTCTTAAAAAAAGAAAAAAGAAAAAAGAAAAAAGAAATACCCTTTTCATGGGAAAAATGAGGTAGTCCAAACACACGGCTATGCCTACGGTTCTGGGTTCCAGTTCTTTGAAATGCTCTCCTGGGCATGTCAGAAGCTATATCCATCAAGTTTCTCACCTATACGGCTGCCTAAATACAAGCTGATCAGGGACAGCACATTGGCTTACATGGATGGCAGAAGTCCATGAGGCCATGGCCCGACACAAAGAGCTAGAGGCTACTAAGGAATGCAGCGAGCAGAAGAAACAGTCTTCCCCGAGAAGAGCAACTGGCTTTTTATCCAATACCAACTGCCATCCCTGAAAACGTACACATCCGGGTAACATTATACAGATGGAACAGGTTGACTCATACCTAGGAACGGCTATGTAAATGCATATATGAATATGGCAACGATTAATGAAAAAAAAAAAGAGGTCGTGAATTTGAAAGACAGCAAGGGAGGGTTTGAAGGGGGAAAGAGAAGGGGGGAAATGATGTAATTACATCCTAATTTCAAAAAACAAACAAACAAACAAAAGAAATAATTAAAAACAAAGACAGAAAGTTCAGAGGGTAGCCCTAAGTTTTTCTTTTATCAATGAACAACCTAAATCCTTCTAGTTCTCAAATTACGAGCCTGTGACTGCAAGTAGGATTTTTCTCAGATGATGTTCAAAGTGGCGTTCTCTTTACAGTGTCTCCTGTGCTCCCTACTGGAGCACACAATTTTCATTTCAACCCTTTCTCCACGAGACGTGGCAGCGACCACTCTTACCTTCCCCACTGCATGAGACATGCACAAAGTCTGACATGATACAGAAGAAAATCCAATTATTTTCTTTACCCCGCCCGAGCAATTGAGCATCCCGAGATAAAAAATTTCCCTCGTAAATATATAGAGCCTCAAATTTCTCTAAGTCACCAGCTTGGAACCCAGCCACAATATATTTTGGAAAGAGGTAGAGAATTTAATAATGTCATTACCCTGAAATCCAATAAAGCCTGTTGGAGCTCCACATTTTCAAGAAATCAAACGCTTTATGCTATTACCCTGAGTGTAGCTATCGTTTCCACCATGGCTATAAACACCCACAATGTACTCCACCAGAAACGCAGGGGGAAAAGGCCCTAAGAAGATACGGCCCGTGCATAGTAGCTTGGCGGCGCTTGCGACAAAGAGTTCATACACATTACTTCATTTATTCTGAAAATTACATTTCTAAGTCCATAACCCATCACTCCCAACTGTGAACACTTTTCAATACAAAGTATTAAACTGTCCTCTCAGAGATTGTTTTCAAGCAGGCTAAAGGTCACCCTGAAGATCATGGACATTTATGAGTCCATCAGAGCATATAGGAAAGGCTCTTAATAGCTTTCAACTTACTCTATCTAACATTGTGTTTGGTTTTAGGTACCAGAAAACCTGTCTAAGAACATATTCAATAAATAAGGAGTTGTAATGTTCGGGGTTGCTGGGGATGGCCAAAGAGCAAAGATGTCGAGGCAGCCATTTCTCTAAGGCTCTTCGCCTTTCCATTATGCTTGTCTCCCTCATGGTGACAGGATGGATGCTCTGATTCAGTCACCTCATCAGCATCCAAGGATAAGAAGAAGGGAAAACCAACACTGATAGGCTAATCTGCTGTGATTTATCAGGATGGTAAACACTGAATCTGAAGCCCCACCCACATCCTAGTGGACGTAGATTCTAGGGTCTTAATGGCTAGAATCAAATCATATAGCTGTGCTCATTACAGGGAATTCTGGGAAACGAGGCCTTAGGGTTATTATATTGCTTAGACTATCTATTGCCAGGCTCGGAATTGTGCCAGTCTTGATTCAGCCGAGTTTTTGTTGGAAAATAGAACGGGCTATGAGCACAGAGTGAGCAAGTTAGTGTGTCCATGCTTAGAGCCTCCATTCCGGGAAGAGGAAAAGCCCCCAGAAAAGAAAGCAATCAGTGTTCCCAGGTATCCCATCAGAGCCGCTACTACACAGAGAACAATAGTTATAGGTATCAATGCCAGTAACAAAAACAATAATAATAGGACCAGGAAGGGGAGTAGTTTGAGCTCACACGGTCTGGCTCTCCTCTGCACACAGAAACAGGCATAAACTGGCAGCCAAGTGGCTACTGAGAGCGTGAAGTCTTGCTGCTGTGAACCCAGACACAACCTGAGTACTAGGAGACTTTGCTTGGGACCAGGCGCCTCACTCCTCACAGGGAGGGCACGAGAGCTGCAGGGCTGCTAGGATGCTCAGGATGCTAGGCAGGGAAGATGCTCAGTTCTCCTCTGAAAGGTACTGTCCCAGCGATGCTCAGTTCTCCTCTGAAAGGTGCTGTCCCAGCGATGCTCAGTTCTCCTCTGAAAGGTACTGTCCCAGCGATGCTCAGTTCTCCTCTGAAAGGTGCTGCCCCAGCGATGCTCAGTTCTCCTCTGAAAGGTGCTGTCCCAGCGATGCTCAGTTCTCATCCCATCCTGCCTCTTCCCACGCCCACAGGTCCACGTGTGATCAGCATCCTGCATCTCCCCGTCGCCTCGAGCTGCACGCCTCACTAGCCTGCAGTGCCTTCTCGCTGCTCTTGGGAAACATCCCACACTCCTCAGAGGGATCCTTGAGCTGCTCAGGCGCCCTGTCCAAGTTCACCCGTGCACCCACTGTGCACACCCCTGGTCTCCTTGCTCCCTCCCAAACCCTGAACTCACCACACTCAGTTCCTTCAGCTAAGACAAAGCTTCCCGCAGTTCTGTTCAGGGGGATGCTTCTGGTCTCTAGTTAAAATCATTCAGTAGCATCAACTATGGCCACCCAACGTTATGTGGATCCAGAAACCGTCTATTAGCCCACACCTCGGACCATGATCCGTAACGCTGTCGGCTGGGACTCTGCTGACGTCCATCCCCACTTCTCTATCTTTCTCCATTCCCCAGGTCCAGAATGGAGCCCCCACGCACCACCTCAACCGCAGCCCAATTCCTGCTACTACTAAAGTCTCGCCGTGCGCTCTTTAGCTTTGGCCTCTGTTACTGAAGGAGACTGACGTCACCCCAGAGTACCCAGGTCAGAGCGATGCTTGCTCATCGGATCAAAGTAATAGTTCAAGCTGGGTGTGGTAGCACGCCTGTGGACCTAACAGCCAAGATGATGAAGCAGGTTATCCTGAGCTTCAAGGCAGCCTGGGTTTCAGAACACGGCATTGCCTGAAAAATACATATATGTATACATGCATACATGCATACACACACACACACACACACACACACACACACACATACACATACATCAAGCCTTTGCTCAGAGGACAGAGAACAATATGAGGAAACAATAAAATAGAAGTTAACTTACAAGGAAAAACACTTTAATGCACTGTCAAATTCCATTTCCCTCCTCAGGTAAAGAGCATCTCCTTTCTATCTCCAGCATTAAGATATGACTAAGTCACTAGACCTATGAAAATGTGGCCCTGTATTAGTGAGCCCTCCAAAATAAAGACAGCAGCCAGACCTCCAGGGAACAATCTAGACTGCAGTCTACAGGTTCTGAGACCCGACAAAGAGAAGTGTCCCAAGGGATGAGCTGACCATCACGGGCCTGCACTCACCATGAGAGGGTGGCGACTTCCACGCACAGCATCTCAGTGGAGAGCTTCGCAGACACCCACTGCCTGGGTTAATATTTATTGCCACTTAACTATGTTTAAAGTTGTGTGGAAATCAGGGGTTGCAATCTGGTGCCTCAAGAGCTCTTACAGTCTTTCATCAGAGTATAGTGATGAAGTTTCCAGTCAACATGGTGAGCCCAGGAAGGGCTTCGTTGCTGCACAGAGATGGACAAACTGAAGAGGAGAGCATCAGTGCACATTAAAAAACAAAGACTTTACACGGGTGGGAAAAGTCCATCAGCTAAGACTGCAATGACTCTCAGAGAAGAGTCTCTCTCTCTCTCTCTCTCTCTCTCTCTCTCTCTCTCTCTCTCTCTCACACACACACACACACACACACACACACACACACACACACACCAGCAGCAGCAGCAGCAGCAGCAAGAGAAAAACTAAACTGATGCCACAGGCCTGGATGTACAGAGTCAGGCAACATGAGGTCCCTAGGCCAAAGAGTAGATGCTCTGATGACTTTGGAGCAGAAACAATAACACAATGGGTACCAAGGTGTCACAAGGACAGTGGAAAAACTGCCCTTTGCACATCCCAGCTCATGTGGGATTGACATCCAATAAGCTCAGAATCAGGCACAGCAATGTGTGTGGCAAATTAACCTAGAAATCATATAGCTGTCTATAAAAAGAGTTAAGAATATAAAAAAGATAAGTATGTATTCGCTAAAATGGACAATTAAATGTGTCTCCAAGGCCAACATATAAAAATCATTTCAAAATTTAAAATCCAGGAGTTGGGATGTGGCTTGGTCAATGAAGTGTTTGCTTGCAAGCCCAAGGCCTGCGAGTCAACCCCAGCACCCACATGAAAGCCAGGAGAATGCATGCCTCTGACCCTATGCTGAGGGGAACGGAGAGTCCTGAACCTCCCAGGCCAGGAACCCAGGCTGAACCAGCAAGCTCCAAGTTCTAGGAGAGTTTGTGTCGAGAAATGCAGATGGCTCCTGAGGAAATCAAGCCTGTGGATAGCCAACTGGCTCTATGCATTTACACTCATGTGCATGCACACCATATTCAGCACTGATGGAAACACACACTCACACACAAATGCACAAGTACTGGCAGACAGACCAAGAGAGAGAGAGAGAGAGAGAGAGAGAGAGAGAGAGAGAGAGAGAGAGAGAGACAGTCCAGTCATTAACAATGGCATCAAAAATATGTAAGAGTAAATTTTGTCAATAGGAGAGCAAGCTGCCTGCATACTGCAAACTCCAAGACACCAGTGAGAGAAATTAAAGAAAGCTGAAACAAACAGAACATGAGTTTCTGTCTGGAAGAAAATATGATTTAAAAGGGCCCTAAATGATCTAGAGAGAAAACACACTCCCGTCAAAGTCCACCAGGCTTCTCTGTAGAAGCTGCCAAATTGGTCCTCAAGGAAGTCTTTTCAACAAATACCAAAGAGTAAACTCAGACGACAGCACTGGCTCACACACAAACTTGACACTAATTAATGAAACTTAATTACAAGAGCTAAAAATATAAAATTTTGAGGAAAAAAGAAATCTGTGAGTAAATCTCCAAAAGCTTGGTAATGGTTTCTTAGTCATCCTATAAAAAAGGAAACAGCAAACACAGCCAGGGGAGGGGGACCATGGAGGGGGAGGGCCTATGGAAGGGGAGGGGACACAGGGAGGGGGAGGGGGCAGGGAGGGGGAGGGCAAAAAATTCAAAACTGCTGTGTTTTACTCACTGGGATAAAAAAGGAAGAGATGGGACTGGGGAGAGTCTGCTAGCCAACAGACAGAATCCTTACTGTGTTCACAAGAAATAGCCCAAGTTTGCAAAGAAATAAGGATTTGAGTATTTCTCTAAAGTGAGCATCAAAAAAGGATTTCGAACAACATTGTTATTAGGTAAATGCAAATAATCGCTACCATAAGGACTTCGTAGGATGGTTATAACCAACACACACACACACACACACACACACACACACAGAGTAACAAGGGTTGAAAGAAAGTGAAGAATAGGAGGAGCCCATAGGCCACCATGATGACAGAATGGGCCAGTTATTCTCTTGAGCTGCTCCTCAAAACACTCAGCAGAACAAACCAGCAATAAAGCCCGAGAGAAATGAAAACATGTGTTCCAGGAAAAACCGTATAGACATGTCACAGTTACATTATTCATTGTGACAAAAAGTAGAAACGACTCAAATGCCCGTGACCAGTAAACGGGTAACAAATGCTTCGTGTCTATTAGCTGCTAATTGTTTGACAATGACAAAGAGCGGAACACAATTGTTGTAGTGTTGAAAAGACTATGCTATGTGACAAACATTTACAGACATAATTCCATTTATATAAAACGGTGAGACTAGGGAAATCCATTGAGATAAGACGATTTGTGATTTCACAGAAAGAAGGGGAGGAGGCTGAATGACACCAGCCCCGAATCATGGTGGGTTTATGTCTTTTAGAGTAAAAAATACCCAAGACTCCCACAGTGGGCTGGCCATGCAGCTTTGTAAGCATATGAAACACCTGTAAACTTTGCATTTTAAGAGGCCAAACATATTGTCTCCTGGGAAAGGTGCAACTTCACTAATGCACCAGAAACAGCCGAAGAGAATCTGTGACCCAGAAGATGACTTGGCCGGTGACTAGATGACTCAGCTAGCGCAGAGTGTGCGCCAAAAGGTCGTGCCGGCGTGTCGACGAGACAATGTCTGGGGCTTTGGACTTGCTTTACTGTACCCTTGCCTCTCCATCTCCTGAAGCAACAGCAAGCCGAACCCTTCTGGCTAGCTGACTATACCAGTTCCATAGGGTCATCTGTTTGTGGGCAGGGTTCTATACGGTGCCTAGGTATATTTGTATACAAGCATTCATGTGGTTTGTGTATATAAGTTTCTTTAAGTAGTAAAGGGGAAAAAAATGGAAAGACGGATGAATATTGCCTGTCTCTGGATGTCTACTTTCTCAGACACAGCACGCAAAAACAGTGTTCCTTTGCATGGTCCTGTGGACTCTGTATTTAAAGGCTTCTCGAGAGAAGTACTTTGGATTATCTCAGACCCTGACTTAAAGTCACAACTGTCTTTAAAAGACCAAGACAGGGAGATCTAACTACCAAGGGAGAAAGAGATAGAAGCTAGGGTTGGCTTGATCCTCCTTGAGGCTAGGGAAGATGGTTCTATCAGGTTCAAAGTGCATGGGCCGCCATTATCAGCAGGACAGTCAAAGCCATGCTGTCTCCTCTGGAGTTCCCGCGAGGAGAACTGTTCACACTATGTTCACACCCTGTTCACACGATGGCCTGTGAACCCTGTGGCTCTTGCAAACTTCTAGCCTCCCAAACCATAAGAAAATATTGCTTGTTGTTTTACATCATTAATCGAGCAGCAATTCGGGAGAGCAGCAGTAAGAAACAAAAGAGCAGAAAGGAGGGCTTCTGTGATAAGGCCTTGAGGGCTACAAAGAAAACACAGCGGGACACGCAGATGACCTTCTGGTGTGCAGAGAAGGACATCTGGGAAATAATCAGGAGAGAGATGAGGAATCCGGGTAGAGGGTTGTCCCCTGAACACAAGTGAAGCTGTGGAACCAAAGGCCCTGGAGGACATGGGGAAGGAGGGGCACACAGAACAAGCCCCCCTTCCTGTGGCTGTGTGAGTTCGGAAGGCGCCCGTTCGGTTGCCCAGCATTTCTCTACTGAGCTTGCAGTATGGGTCGGGTCCTGCTCTCTGATCACATTCAGGATGGTTCCTCCGAATCTGCTATCAGAAGCAGTGGTGCAGTTGCACCAGGAAATGGATGGAAATCCATGTGGTAAGCAAACAAAAGCACTGCTGTGTAAGAAGAGCGTTTTCTATTTCTGTTAACTGCTATTACCATTATATGTGCTTGACTGGGATCTCTCTCCTTTAAACGGTCTTTGTCTTGGCCTATTTGCAGCTATTTTAACAGTTAAAATCCCCAGGTTAAACATTACTTACTAGCCATGCTGGTTGGTTTTATGTCAACTTGGTACAAGCTAGCTAGAGTCTTTGGAGAGGAGGGACCCTCTGCTGAGAAAATGCCTCCAAAAGATTGAGCTATATATAGGCGAGCCTACAGGGCATTTTCTTAATTAGTGATGGATGTTGGAGGGCCTTGCTAATTTGCTATCCCTGGCCTGTGATCCTGGGTTCTATTTAAAAAATGCAGTCTGAGAAAGCCATGGAAAGCAAGCCAGTAAGCAGCACCCCTCCATGGCCTCTGCATCAGCTCCTGCCTCCAGGTTCCTGCCCTGCTTGAGTGTTTGCCCTGGTTTCCTTCAATAAAGAAAAGTGATATGGAAGTGTCAGCCAAAAAGATTTCTTTCCTCCCTAACTTGCTTTTGGTCATGGTTCCTCATAGCAATGGTAACCTTGACCAAGACATGAGCTATTACTATCCTGAGTTCTGTCTTGAGTAGATTTGCCAGCTCCAACTTGGTTCTCCCTAGAGCCAAGCTTCATTGGCATGGTTCTTTGGAAAGCAAAACATGGTAGAATTTTTGAGCCAGTGCTCTCTTCCTGATGGCCAGTCCAGCAGTTGACAGATGTCAAAAGTGATACTCAAGTTGAATTAGATGACTTGGCCACCCTGTCCTGAGCCAAAGAGGTGCAGGTCAGACTAAGGCCCCACATCCCAGTGAGAGCCTCTCCCACCTTCACAGGCCTTTGAAGCTCAGCCTGAGGAACCTGTCCTAAATTTTACCTCTCTAAACTGTTGCCACGTAGAAAGTCAGACCATTTGTTCTTCAAAGATCTACTTAAACCATCAAACTAAGATATAATGAAATAATGAAAACAGGTCACACCTTTGATACAAATCCAACACTGACATTTTCTCATGTGGACCCACACACACCTAATGGGACCGATTCTGAGCTGCTAGACTGGGAAAAGTGTGAAGCCTAGGCGTGGACGAAAATGGCCCCCATTGGCTCATAGGGAATGGCATTACTTGAAAGAATAGGGCTGTGGAGTGGGTGTGGACTTGCTGGAGTGGGTGTGGCCTTGTTGGAGGAAGTGTGGCCTTGTTGGAGGAAGTGGGTCACTCGGGGGCGGGCTTCAAAGATTCAGATACTCAAGCCAGGCCCAGTAACACTCTCTCTTCCTGCTGCCTGCAGATCCAGATGTAGAGCTGAGATCTCAGCTGCCTGTTTCCAGGGCTACAGGGGTGGCTTCAGTCACACAAAGAGAAAGACGTTTGGACATAAAGAATAAATAAAGAATAATAAACTATGATGCAAATATATTAGTAATTTCTGAAATACTTTCAAATTGTGGTCTCAAGAAAAAGCACAAAGAACTGTTTTCAAAAATCAGGAAGGGCCAGCTGTGTGGACTTCATTTCTCATTCTGGGGCTCAGTGGGTACTACTCCTCATTCCATCACAGAGGAGCACCCTCCCATGCAAAAAGACACCGCAGAAAGGCGGACCCCCAAACAGAAAGGAAATGAAACTCCAATTCCACACAAGAGACTCAAAACCAACCCAAAGTACAGCAGTGTGCGCTGCCAACCCTTGGCCGCTCTTCTGATCACACTTGGTGATAAAGTTATAAACAGAAGTGATATTTTTGTTGTTGTTTTCTGTGAAATACTATCCAGAGAACAGCATGACCCCTCTGAGAAGACAGGCCTGGCACTGGGGGCCCGAGTCATCTTAGTTTCCTTGTCTTGTGTGAGGGCAGAATGGGCCCCTGAGACTGAGGTCTCCAAGAAGCTAGGCGGCAGATCTCCACAAGCAAACCTCCTGGAGTAGTCAAGATAAGCAGGAGACACTGGGGGGGGGGGGAAGGGGTTGCAGGGGCGTGGGGGGGACCACATGAGAGGCTCCTGAGGGACAACACTAAGAATTCATGACAAGGGAAGGAAAAAAAAAGACAGAAACAGAAGCAAGGTGAGGGTCACTGAGGAGAACTGCCCAAAGAAAGGCAGTTCCAGGTGACGTACTATCCTGGAAAGGGATCACTTACTCTCCTGCCGTCACAAGCAGATGCAAGTGGCCATGTCAGCAGATGCCTAGGAACAGCAATTGGAAGCCATCTCCACTCAGAGGCTGCTAGACACTTGTGGCCCAGTAAAAAAAGAGGGAGGGGTAGTGTTCTCCAGGAGATCAGTTGGTAGGAAAGCTATCAGGAGGGAAAGAAGTGTTTCCTTGAAAGCCATGGGCAGCACGGGCCTGTGCAACTCGGAGTCCTGTAGTACAGTTTAGAAAATCACATACCTGGCAGGTGGTGTACCTGTTCCCGGATTGTGGGGAAAAGAGCAGACCCACAAACATGAGGATCCCACATAAATTTATTTCTTCCACGTTCCCCACAGCACAAATAACAGAATTGGACCGTTTTGGACGAAGAATCTCCTCTCACAACACTTTTGGGTGGACCATGTGAAATTAACATTTTTGTGGGCCAAGATTAAAGAAAAAAAAAAATGTCAGATTCTACCAAGGCAAGAGTGGGTCAACTGTGGTACATGTTTTTCAGCTTTCCCTTCCAGAAGAGGCAGAGAACCCCCGCCTCCCAGCAAGATCACGGATTATTTAAGTTTTAAGGGCCAAGAGACAAAATAGAGATTACATAGATACTTATATAACCACTTAAAATGTTAAAAGTTTACAAATATAGAAATCCACCCGCGGCTGGCTCCCACGGGCATTGGCCACACAGTGTGTCCGACTCCCGCTACATACAACACCCAGGTACATGTTGCCCTGGTGATGCTCTTTGTGAAAGCATCTCCTTTAGCTTTTTTGTTTTAATTAACTTTTTAAAGATTTATTTATGTTTATTCCATGCCTACGGTGCTTTGACTGCATGCATGTGCACCATACGTGTGTTTGGTATCATCAGAGGCCAGAAGATGACAAGGATCCCCCGAACTGCAGTCATGGGTGCTTCTGAGCCACCATGTGGGTGCTGTAAAGCAAGCCCAGGTCCTGTAGAAGAACAGCTACTTGGCCACTGAGCCCTCTCTCTGGCCACAGCAGCATTCATAGAGACAGCCCAGTGCTGCTGGCTCGCAGCGAGTGGTTGATGGGAACCTCAGCTACTGGACGGGCAGCCCATTCCCATGGCTACTAAAACACCGCCGCCTCCGATGCCTAGGTTTGCCACACGAGCACTCGAAGAGGTTTCTAACAAAGCCTGAGCTGTAGGGAGAAGTGGAGCTGCACCGAGAAGATAAATATCACTCCAGGAGCAAGTGGAGGAGAGACAGCCCAACATCCCCTGACCTGAGGCTACAGTTCTAGAGAATCCATAGGGAAGTAATAAAAACAAATGAGTTATGCACATAGCTGGAAGACCTAAGGAAGGAGAAAGATAGACAATCAAGGACATGCACAAAGGGAGAGACTCTAGATGGGAGGTGATACCTTCTCTTCCTTCGGTGTCACATTAATCAGGCGGTAGGGACATCAGAAGAGCAGCCACAACCCTTCCCAAACCCAGTATTGAAAGTGTCGCCTTCAGTGAAGACCCAAGCCACTCTGCCCAAAGCTCATAAAACAAAGGCAGGCCCAGCCTCTCTCGAACCAGAGTGGGTCGTCTTAAAATGGGAAATGCTTTGGATTTGTGGCATTCCCATTGTTTTAAATGTTTCGTACATTGTGACGAAAAGGGGGAGATTGTTTTAAAGGCTATGTATGAACGAACACATTGAAACAAAAAAAGAATCATCTGGTATTACAGGACTACTTAAATACAAAAATACTTGTTTAGTTAACAGGGTATTTTTCACTATCTGATATGAAGAACAGCACAGAACAAAACATTCTCCTATATTACTCCTGTGTATATCTTATAAGTGTTAAGCCAGGTTAGTGCCCTGTGATAGCCTACAACGAGAGAAGAGAAAGGACGAGAAGAGAGATGGGAAGGGGGAGGAAGGGAAGACAGTGGGAGAGAGAGAAGAGATGGAAAGGCGTGCATGCATGGTGACATGCGTGGTGTCATACGTACACGAGCTGCCTGGACACCCGCGAGCCTCTGGGTACCTTGTGCCCATAGCGACAGTCAGCGTGTTAGCGGGGAACTCAGGAACTCCCAAGGACTCTGGAAACAGTGAGAGGACTAGCTGTTGAGGGAGAGAACAAAAAAAGAGATGGAAATAAGACAGTCTTAGGATAATCATCACTTTTTTTTTTCATTAAAATGCTAATGATGACCACCACCGCCTTGCCTTCCAGATAACCGTGTTTATAAATTATTCATGGTCACATTCGGGAAGAAGTCGCTCTGTCCCTGCAGGCAGGCATGGAGCCAGCAGAGGGTTAGCATGTGGCCCCTGCAGTAAGTGTGACAAAAGGGTGTGTCCCTAAGAATTCCTGGTCATGAGTGTGTGTGTGTGTGTGTGTGTGTGTGTGTGTGTGTGTGTGTAAAGTCCAGCCATTCCCACAGCACTGGGCCCATCATTCTGCATCTTCTTATTAAACAGCAAGGATGGTACCAGCTTAACCCTTTGTTGTGACTCCTGAACTCACGTCCCACCAATAACAACACTCTAAAAAACTCAAAAGAAAAAAAAGAAAATGTATTGAAGTGGAGAGGCTACATGCCAAAGTAATTAAAAAAGAAGAAAAGCCTCTGAACACATCAAGTCCAGTCTGTACAGAGGCCTCCAGCCCAGACGAGAAGAGGTCAGGGAAGGCATCCAGGAACAACGGGCGTCTGCCACGTCTAAGGCGGGGCTGGGGTTAGGCAAGCTTGGTGGGTGACAGAGGACGGAAGAGGCAGTGGGGGAGAAGCCACAGTGTGGCTTACTGTTCTGGGTCACACTCTAAAGTGATGTCTGTGTTATCAGGCCAGGGAGGAAAGAAGACTGGAGCCAACCGGCAACTCTGGACCTCCCTCAGGGATCTCTGACTAGATCTGGTTGCAGGCAGACAAGCGGGGTGGAAGCAGTAAGAGTACTGAGGCCGGCCTGCTCGTTACAACATCCAGACAGGAGAGGCAGGGCAGAGACTGAGACGGTACAAGCGAACAGGGAAAGGGTGAGACAAATTAGCATCTGGAAACATCCAGATTGGTGCTTCTCAACCCTCCTAACTCACCACCCTTTAATATAGTTTCTCATATTGGAGTGACCCTCAACCCCAAAATAATTTTCACTGCTACTTTATAACTGTAAATTTGCTGCTCTTGTGAAGTGTAATATAAAGACTGATATGCAGGATCCCTGATATGCCATGCCTGTGAAAGGGTCATTTGACACCCCCCCAGGGGTCAGGACCCCCAAGTTGAGAACCACTGATCTAGATGCTAAAAGGGAGAACCATTTGAAGAACGACATGCAGGCCAACAGCAGTAGATCTGAGGTGTAGAACACCAAAGAAAGAACGGGAAGATCAAAAAGAGGTGAGTCTACAGCATTAAAACCTAGGGTATCAAAGACTCAAGGCTGGGGAAGAAGACAAAACAAGATACAAAAGCAGTAAAAAAAACAAAACAACAACAACAACAAAAACCATTCAGAGAGGCAGAGACAATGTCAGAGAATCGCTGAAGGGTTGTGGGCAGAGAGAAGACTTCATGGTCCATGCCAAGAGACAGGCACTAGCAATGGCAGACCAGGAAGCTGACCATGATCTTGTAGGAAACAAACAAACAAACAAACAATACCAAGAACCTAAATTTCAAAGGTGGAGAAGTAGTACCAAGGGATACAAAGGAGAATGAAGATGAAGATGAAAGATACTCTTGGTTTTGACATGTGAAAAGTCCCTGGGCACCTCGGCTGAGGGCTGAGGTTGTGGCATGGAGGAGGAGACAGAGACCAGCATCCACGGAGTAAGAGAAGAGCAGTGTGTGGGGACAGGCCACGGTGGAAGGACTTACGTGCCGGCAGATGGGATCGGCAGAGAAGAAGGATGCAGAGAACCAGAGGGAGAAAGGATGAACTGGATCACCAGAGGCAGGAAAGCGGACAGGAGTTCAGACGAAGGGACTAGCTTTGGAAACAAACAAAAACAATCCACATCCTCTGACACTGGAAGCAGCACAAAGGTAAATGGGGTCAGACTGCACTGACATTCACAGCAGCGCTGGAATATTACAGAAGACAGCAAATGATACCGTCACGCTTGAGAATACATGGCAGGCAATGGGCTGGGGACATGGGCCTTTGGTAAAAGCACTTGGGATGAAAGCAAGAGGACCTGAGTTTGAATCCCCAGAGGCCACATAAAATCTAGGTAAGGCCTCATGTGCCTATAAATAGTTTTTTTTTTTGGGGGGGGGGAGGGGGATGTGGAGCAGTCCCAGAGATAGGCAGATCCCAGGAGCTCTCTGGTCCAACAGCATAGTCTAGTCAAAACTGTAAGCTTCCGTTCCAGCAAGAGCCCGTGGCAGAGAAGGACAGAGAGACACAGACACTGATCCAGAGAGAGAATATAGAGGAAGAATTTCAGTTTCCTCCTCTGGCCCCCTACATCTGTACACACACACACACACACACACACACACCATACATAGAGAAAAAGACAAAAGAGAGAAAGAGCTTGGTACAGTTCCTGGTCAAGAATGAAGCAACATGTAAACACTTGAGGACACAGACCTTGTCATGATTGGTCTCTGGTATGCCACCCCTGCCCCACCCCGAAGGAAAACCACAGAACCCTGTTTAAAGGCAAACAAACATGCGTGCCTGTGCGTATCAAAGCGAGGCGGCACATTCACTGGCAGATCTAAGGCAGTGCACGGGCGAAGGATGTAACAGAAAGCTCTTCCAAAAACAACCTTGGGCTTGGGGTGCCAACCTTCCCATGTTTCCAGGGTCCAGCATAGTTTCACGGACCAAAGCCTTGGCCGTGGCTTGCTGCCTGCCAGTCTCTGTGAGCCAGTGCAAAAGAATAACCGAATAAAAAATAACCAAATAAAATAAATACAGGAAGAACTGGGGGTAGGGTGGAGGGTGGAGGCAGGGTAGGCGATGGCCCCTGCAGGAGCCTCGGAAGCCCAAAGCCTCAAAACAAACAGATTTCCACTTGGGGCTTTTCCTGGGTGGGTGGGGAATGACACGGGGCTGCACACACTACTGGAATAAACCCTGGGAATGGGGAAAGCAGGAATGCTCATTAGAAACCGAACCCAACAGGAAATACCTTGAGGAGCAGACGTGAAGTCTCTAAGATCTCTGAAGCCCTGGAGCTATTCTAAAGGATATCTATACAGAATGAGATCTAGGCCACCACTGGAGTGACAATCTGGTAGAACCACGTGCTTCTCTCTCTGCGATCAGCCACCTCAGAAGCCACTAACCGGACATTCAGTTTTGTACCCCTGGAGCACGGAAGACTGTCAGCACGCAATAAATGTGGAATGAATCAATAAACTGGTATATGACCGAATAATTTTCCCAACTAAGAGGTAAGAAGGCCAATTAAAGGGGGAGAACAGAAATAGCCCGGCTGTCTTACCCCTCCCTGACTCAGAGGAAAACTGTAAATCACATCCAACTACATTTATTTTGCACAAAAGGGAGTTTTTATTAATTCATAAATAAATAGCACACAACTGTCTCTGAAATGATGGAAAGCTGCTCTTTAAATAGGAAGCAGGTAGGTGCAAAGGTTCTGAACAAACAGAGGGCTGGGCCGTGGGGGCCACATCACTCTGCCTGCTTTGCTGGTCTGAAGGGCGAGACCATCGTCCTAGCGGTACGGTGCCTCTCCCAGATGCCCACCCACGGCAGCCTGCTTGCCTTTCCCCTGTGGGGACCACAGACAGGAAGTGAGGAGAGCAAATCCATCCCAAGTGCAGGCCGTGTTTCTGTCCTGTATGTGTATGCAGTTCTCCTACAGTTTCCCTTTAAAAACATAAGGCCCAAGGTATCGCAGATCCTACGGAGTGCACCTCACACACCGCAGGGCACACTGTAGTATCTGTCTGCAAAGGACCTTAGTAACCGAGCTTACCAAAGTGAGGGGTGGGTCACTAGCATACACTATGTGACAGGGTTTTGTTTTTGTCTTTTTATTTTTGTTGTTGTTTTCCTTGACTGTGAGAAAGTACCTTGATCCTTCCAGTCTGATTCTGCCATGCTGGTAACAACACGCACGCACGCGCGCGCGCACACACACACACACACACACACACACACACACACTTTTCTCCACTGCTCAGGGACAGAGCACCTTGCACCCGCCTGGCTTGCCCTTGACCACTGAGCGTACTGGCAGCACAGAACCGGACCCCCGAGCCAGCCGCTCCCCTGTCCACTCTCAAGGCGGTAAGGGAGCAGGATAAATACATTACCCACTTGGATGCAAGCCTGGGGATGAAAGGAATCCACCGGCCCATCCAAAGTGTTTAGTGTGCAGCTTTTTAATTACTGTATTTATGACACTACCCATAACATATTCCCCACCACAAACGTTCCAGCAGGTCATTAATCC
Source organism: Apodemus agrarius (assembly GCA_964023405.1). Taxonomy (NCBI): domain Eukaryota; kingdom Metazoa; phylum Chordata; class Mammalia; order Rodentia; family Muridae; genus Apodemus; species Apodemus agrarius. The sequence continues at coordinate 41,186,054 of OZ030016.1, read as the reverse complement.
TTGACAAATATATTAATGTTCCTCCCCCCACCCGAGCCCCCTGCAAATTCTTGTTGTGCTGACATGGGGCAAAAATGCTAAGAATTCTCTTCAAAGTAAATACTTTATGTCAACAGCCCTGGCTGCCACTGGTCCTCTGTTAACTATTTCTAGACAGTATTCCAGTGAAAGTATTTGGGGCTCCTGACCTTAAAGATGAATTTGCAAACAAAATTTGTAAAACTAGCCTTGCCCGATGCATCATTTTGTCAGAGGAATAGTGGTTATGAACTTGCAAGAAGGTGGCGTGTGCACTTCAAAAATAACACGTTCCGTGACTCATTCGTCCACAACACACCACTGCCCGTTACAACATGGTAAGACTTCTGCTCTTTAAAAATCTCCAGAAGTAAGTCACTGAGAATGGTCCAAAGTCTCACAATAATTGAAGGATTACCTGTCTCAGCACTAAATGGGTTTAGTTTCAACCACAGAGCATTAATGTTTCTCTCAGAGAATTCAAAGTATGATTAATCATTGTTTGGGAGCTCACAACTGTTGGTGACACCTCTAATTATTTGACTGTGTTGGGACGTGAGCACGGGCACTCCAAGGAGAAGGAACAAGTCTGCCGTGAGCAGGCAGGAGCTGGGTTTCTTCCGCCACGAGGCACACAGGACAAAGTGACAGTCAGAACGCCTGCTGACGCTCCGGTACCAGCTACAACTGTACTACACAGAACCAGAGATGAATGCAAGTTATTGACCCAGGCCTGGAGCCATGATCACAGAGAGACAGGCTGATTTCACGTGTGTGCTGCTGGGACCCGGGCTAGGTGACCCGGTAAGGTTCTCAGAACCTATGGGGTGTGCACGGCTTTTGTCCTCCGGCTCAAGGTCGGTCTGTCTGTCTGTCTGTCTGTCTGTCTGTCTGTGGTTGTTCTGTTACCTTATTTGTCAGGTGCCTCCCCTATCACCCCAAAGATCTACAGCACCAGCCTCCCCTTTTCTTCAACTCAGCAATGGTTTTAAAAACCAAAGTACTGGAGTATAACATACCAGGCTTAACAAACAAGGTCTGAAGTGTGCTAGGCTGACTGAACACACAGGTTGTTGAGATGCCTTCTTTGCTTATTTATTAGTCCTTAGAAAATTCCAGTATTCGTCCTTAAGCGTTTGAAGTCACACAGTACAAATACGCGCAAGTCTAACACAGACCCTTTGATGTTGCTTGGTAAGTGACCCCTGTTCTTCCACAAGACTTGAGAAATTTGGCAAGCAAAAGTCTTCAAACACAATACAAATAGTGGCTCTCCTTTGAGCTGTCTCTGGAAATGCAGGATCATTCTAGAAACCTGGAGAAGGGAGGACTTTGTCACTGTTTCAGCAAGAGGTTGGAGGCAGGGGGTGTCAATTAGCCTTTGAAACTATGTCTGTCCTGTGAAGGCTCCATAGCCAGGTCAGGAAAGTGGGGGTGGGGTTGGTAAGCAGGGGGTGGGATAAGGGGTTTTCAGGGGTAATGAGTAAAGGGGATAACATTTACAATGTAAATAAAGCAAATATCTAATAAAAAAAAAAGCAACTATGTCTGTAAAATGGGCTCAAGATGCCTTCTCTACTAAGCTCAATGAGAATAAGACAAAAGGCTCTAGAGAGAGAAAAAACATGAATGAAACTTTTAAATAGAAACAGAGCAGATAAACCACCATGATACAGGCCTGGGTGGTTTCCACTACCTAACAAGGTTCTTTCTCGAAACATTAACAATAATGAATATAATATTAGTATATGAGACAAGGTCTCATGTAGTCTAGGCTGGCTTGAGTCAAATATCTTTTTGATAAACACTGCTTCTTAGCTAATAAATAAAATGTCCTTAACTACTGAAATAGAAATACAAATATTCTATTACTTCTAGATTTGAGTTTTTATTCTCTATTATGTTTTCCTTCCTGGTTGTGTTTCTTCTTTAGCATCTAGCTGAACTTCTTTCATCTTTATAGAATCTTCATGGGTTTTTCCTCTTTGTAAGTATATTCCTCTGTAATTATTACAGAGCACGTCTTCTACCTAGCAGTGTGTGACACCTCGTCTTATACCTAATGCAGAGGGCACAGGGTTCTCATGCTCAAATATAGCACTGGAGAAATCAGGGTTGTTAAACTCAGTCCTTTCTCTTCAAAGGAAGAGATGTACACCTGTTTCGGCCCAGAAAGTTGGAAGTGGATGCAATTAACAATCAGGAGATCTTTTGCTATCTGTAGAGTCATGTTTCACCTAGACTTCTGATCATTGTTTCTCTGTCAATAGAACTCATCCTCATGAAAGAGGTCTCATGTACTTTACAAAGGAGTCCACTATTACGTTTATTCCAGACCCCTTCCCCGCTAGACCCTTACCCTAAGCACTGCTTCTCAGTCAATAGAACCCATTCTTATGTAAGAGGTCATGCTTGGGAAGATGTAGTCACGCCTTTATGACTGTCACAAGGAAACTCTTTTCCAGAGTTATCCTATGCTTAAATGTCAAAACTAAACGTGTGCTTAGATCAGATTCTAAAGTGTGACCAGCGCTGGCTAACTAAGTCACTTTGAACCTGATTTCCTTCTTGCCTCTCAAGGATTGCTCCTCTGCCCGCCATAGCAGGTTTCACTGTTTTGTGTTATGTTGCTTTGTTTTGTTTGGGGGAGTCATGTCTTAGGGTCTCATTGCTGTGAAGAGACACCATGGCCACAGCAACTCTTACAAAGGAAACTATTCCACTGGGGCTGGCCTACAGTTTTAGAGGTTTAGCCCACTGTCATCATGGCAGCAATCATGACAGCATGCAAGCAGACATGGTGCTGGAGAAGGAGCTGAGAGTTCAACATCTTGATCCAAAGGCCAAAGAAAGAGACTATGTGGCATACTCTGAATTTCTTGAGCATAGGAGACCTCAAAGCTCAACACCACAGTGACAGTCTTTCTCCAACAAGGCCACACCTACTATAATAAGGCTAAGTGCACTCAAACACATTAGTCTGTAGGGGGCATTCCTATTCAAATTACCACAGGGGCACATCTTAATTTTCTTAAATAATTTTTCTCTTTATATGCTTTTACTTCTGTTGTTTTGTTTAAAAAAAAAAAAAATTCCCAAATGTTTGCCAAAGAAGACTCAGGAGCCAGAGGCTGGGGTGAAGAAAAGCATGCTAGCTCACAGAGACAACACTCAGCGGACCTTCCTGTTCCACTGATGTCCCAGAGGGGAAAAGCCTCTTCTCCTTCTCCTTGCTGTCTTAAAAATCCTTCAACTTGCCAGGCAGTGATGGTGCAAGCCTTTAATCCCAGGACTTGGGATTAAAGTGGATTTCTGAGTTTGAGGTCAGCCTGGTCTACAGAGTGAATTCTAGGACAGCCAGGGCTATACAGAGAAACCCTGTCTCAAAAAACAAAACAAACAAACAAAAAAATCCTTCAACTCAAAACCCTCCTTTCGGTTAACTTATGTTCATTCCTAGTCAACTGGTTGCTTGCTCTGCTTCTTGACCTATGGTTGAGTTAATTTAGTCCTGTTTACAAAAAGCTCTTGGATTGAAGGTGGATGCTAGGGCTGAGCCACACCACAACAAGAAACAGGTTTTTCCAGCCCACAGTCTTGGGGGTCACAATATGATGAAATAGCCTGCAACATACTTCACTTTCAGAAACAGAGGCAGAACATTCTAGAACCCACAAAGCAGCGTGAAGCATGCTATCCAATATTCCACAGATGTTTCTGACACAAATTACCCTGCTTTCCACGTACTTGAAACCTTGCACACCCTACTCTTCTTGAGAATAATTACTTTCCCCCAGACAATAGTCTTTTGATGTTAAAACAGTGAGAAAACTGTAAGTCTACCAAAACATACTAAAGTAACACAAGCAAATCTCTTTAAGAATTCTCAAAAATAATAGATTAAAAAAATACATTGAAGAAGAAGAAAAAAAAAAAGGAAAGAGAATAAAGTCATTATACTAATTCCAGCAACATCTCCGTCGTCTGTCTCATCAAGGCCACTTCCCCCAATCTGATCATTAAATCTGTGAAAACCACAAGGGATGTACCCGTCTCATTAAAAACTGCACACACATGAACTGTGATAATGAGGAAGAGCATCTATTTTGGTTTTAAGGTCAGAAGTGCTTCCTGCCCGTTGCTTCGTGCAGACACTTGTAGTAAGCTACAGCACAAGACAGACGCCCCAGGAGTGAGTCTGTCACGATGACTCCACAAACTCTCGCCCTTGATTTACCCACAAGAATCACAAGGTGTTCAAAGCAGAAGCCACTAACTCCACAGTATGGAGCTGAATGTTTCTTCGAGGTGGTATCGGCTCTCTGTGAAAGGAAGATCATGCTGCTTTATAGACACTCAAGCTCTGCAGGACGCAAAACGACTGCCCTTTTGTTTTACAACAGATGAGTAAGGCCAAATGATCCTTCACGCACGGTAATTACACTCAACACTGCAAAAAGTCTGTTATTATTTTTCTATATTTTAGAAAAGCATATTGATAGCTGGCCTAGAATTTGCTAGAGCCATACTCTATAATGTTGGAAACTTACACTTTAGAGCATTATTCTTACAGCTGGGCTTCAGGCTAGACTTGAATGTGTAGTGTTAATCCACGTCCCCTCATGATACATGCCAATCTAGTCAGGATTCCACCACTCAGTTCATTTTGAAAGGAAAAGTAACAATCTCTGAATAAACCTGAAGATAAGAAAGAAAGCACAAGAAGCTTTCTGCAATGGGCCAGGCAGCCACATATCTAGGTAACATCACACCTCCAAAGCTGATTAACTGGTGACTTGAGCTACATGTGGCAGGTTATAATCATGTGTGCATCCCCATTCCCTTGTAAGTGACATAAAGTGAGAGCCAGAAATAAAGTCGGAAGATAAAAAGTACTGGAAATAGTTTTGAAGACACAGAAAACAAATAGGCCTCTAATGAGTGACTCTACAAATCCAGGACAGAGAAAACTCAAATGACTACCATCAGAGCCCTCAAGAAGTTGGGGAACAACTTTTCAACTCTCAAGGGGCAAGTACACCAGAAATGGGAACTGTAAGAAATGGGCAGGAGAGGGGTGGCTTTGGAAACTTTAGAGTCATCTGTAAATCACATTAAGGACAACTCTCGATGTCCTTCCTGTGGGGGTTTGAGTAAAATGGCTCCCACAGGCTCCTGGGGAGTGGCATTCTTAGGAGGTGTGGACTTGCTGAAGGAAGTGTGTCACTGGGGTGAGCTTTGAGATTTCAGAAACTCAAGCCGCACCCAGTATCTCACTCTCTTCCTTCTGCCTACTGATCCAGACATAGAACTCTTGGTTCCTTCTCCAACACCATGTCTGCTTGCATGTCGCCATGCTTCCCACCCTAATGAAAATGGACCAGATCTCTGAGCTACAACCCAGCCCCAATTAAATGTTTTCCATTATAAGAGTTGCCATGGTCATGGTGTCTCTTCACAACATTAGAAACTCTAAGTTATTTCCATAACCATGAGGCTGGCTACTTCCCTTCTCTATGCTCAGTAGAAAAACAGACTGACAAAGGACCCTGAGAACATCCAGACTCAAGTCCCAAGAACAGTGGTGGGTCATGGTGCCACGTTGGGGGGGGGGGGGACGGACAGGGCAGACATAAAATTGGCATGGAACCAGCAGAGTCTTATATCCCTTCCTCTCTTAGGCCCCCAGAGCACTTGCAGGGTAGGAGACATGAGAACTTTTCTAGAAGAAACTACGGAGGCCATGACAAAGATCCACAGTTAGCACAACAGGGGCAAATGGGGTTCTGAAACTCATTCTATGCCAATGCCACCAGGTATCAAGCCTTGACCTTCGTATAGGGAAAAATGGTGTAATGGGGACCAGCAGACACATGGTAGAGGAGCTGAAGTGACAGTCAGGAACTTAGGAAGGAAACAGAGTCAACCCTGAAGCCACAGTTCAGATGCACACAACCAGTAACAATCTATAAACAACAAAAACAAATAATCCTTGTGGTGTCTCCTCTGGCCTCCATGAGCACCTGTACACACATGCCGTATACACATACATAAAGATGAAAACAAAGCCACAAGATTGTTTTAAAGTCACATAAAGGAAAAGGTAATGAACAACACCTCACAATACAATATATTAAAAAAAAAAAATTGGGAACAGAAGAAAATTGGCAGAAGCCCTCCAAACTTTTCAGGAAAAATGATCCCTACTTTAAATCCAACAACATATAAAAAGAGGGAATAAATGATATTGTCGCATAGGCCAGCGTGTAGAAAATTATACCACTCACATCTAAGGAAGCTGCTGGGCAAGCAATGTACCTCCGGAGGGTCAAAGTCAAGAGATGGTAGCCAACAAGCAGGCCAGCCAAGAATCCCACACAGGGGTTGGGGGAAACTGCAGGCCACCTGGGCTAACTGCCTCAAGGGTAAACAGCCTAGAGGGAGCAAGAGGGCAGAGGACACTAGGAAATGTCACACAAAATGACTCACAGAAAGCCTGCAGGAAAGGCCACTGTTTGACCACATTTCAGAATATGAGGATAAACAAACTGGGTAGGAAAAAATACAAAGCAAAAGCAGAAATTAGCATGATACATGAGAGAAAGAAAAAGAAAGAAAGAAAGAAAGAAGGAAGGAAGGAAGGAAGGAAGGAAGGAAGGAAGGAAGGAAGAGGGAAGGAAGGAAAGGAAGGAAGGAAGGAAGGAAGGAAGGAAGGAAGAAAGAAAGAAAGAAAGAAAGAAAGAAAGAAAGAAAGAAAGAAGCCAAAAACCAGTACAAAGCCGACCGGTGAAAACACACAACTTAAGAACAAAGGCGGGCCTTAAGGGAGGGAGATAACAGATCTGAACCTCTAACAGCAAACCTCCCTTGAGAGGAAGTCAGCGTTCACTGTGTAAAATGGAGTCTCAGCTTCTCTTCCTGCTGCTGTGATAAAAACACCCGGCTAAAGGCTTTCTTTCAGCCCCTCGTTCACACCTCATAGCAGGGAGGTCACGGTGGCTGGTGAGGGCTTGGAGAACCTGATCACATCTCATCCCAATCAGGAAACAGAGTGTGATCAATGTATTCTGCAGCTCAGTTCTACCTCAACTAGCGTCATCGGATCGGCAAGCTAACCGTCTGTAAGCACGCTAGCGGACCACCTCGAAGAGGATTCTCCATCTGTGACCATCACAACTCGAAAGCCACAAAAACTTCCACACAAACCTATTCATTTATTAGTTGACAGTTAGCAACCAAAGAAGAACTAAATGAATGAAAGTAGTTGCTTTTGACAACTACTCTATCCACATGCAACCATCCACATGGTAATGGAAAAGGATGAAGCGGGAATCGCCAAGCAAGCTATCTGTACTCCTGCAACCTAAAAATGAAATGTTAGGACTGGGGGTTGAATCAGCGGGTCAAAGGCTTTGTTGTGGAAACGCGAGGACCAGAGTTCAGATCTGCAGCCAGGTAGAGCAAGTGACTAGAAGTGACTAGGATCGGCTAAGGGACAGAAAGATAGCTCAGGAGCCTCGGGCTGCGCTGATAAACTGCAGCTCCAGTTCAGACAAGACACCCAATCTCAAGGGAAATAAAGCAGAGAGGAAAAGTGGACACCTGATGGTCTCTGCTGGCTTCTGTGCATTCAGTGCATGTACACACTCACACACGCATGTAACAGACAGCAGACACACACACCAATTCACACAGGCATGTAACAGACAGCAGACACACACACACACACACACACACACACACACCAATTTTTAAAGGACATAGAAATAAATCAATGAGATGCATAAAACCACCCAAGTACAAAAGAAAAACTGATGGGAAAATTCATTTCTGGTTTATGAAAAAAAGAAAACAAATAAATCTTAATTAGCTTCTTCTGGTCAGGCAAGCTGCTAAATCAATTTATTTCATTTTATCACTCTGGGGAATACAGTGAGAAGTCAAATATACCCAGTCCTCCCGGCTGTTACCAGCTAGCACAGGACAAAAGCAAAGGGTCCCTTGGACACCGGGCACCCGGGCACAACAGTTCACAGTGGGTAAGCCACTCACCACCAAGTCTGACCGCCTCAGTTCAAGCTCTAAAACCCACTCACTGGGGGAGAACTGATTCCTACAATACATATCAACCTCCATACATATCAACCCAAATCAATGCAACGTTTAAAAAGTCATCCATCTTTGTTTTAGAGACAGCTGTGGCCTATCTCCCCTTCTATGAAGCCCCCCTGCAGGGACTTTCAGGGGCTCTCCGCTGATGAGCCAAGGCGAGAGAATGCCCAGCATTTGAACCCCATTTCCATATATATAGAATTCCTCATTGCGTGAGTTTTGCTAAGAGACATATTTATCAACATAAACGCAAAAAATGGCCAGATGCTCATCTTCCCAGAGTCCTTTGTACCTAAAACACAAGTACATGATTCAGCATTACACCGCCCAGGAATTTAGAGCCACAGGTATGACTAGGCCATCCAAAACAGCAGGCATTATTCATGACAGGAGCACCAGCAACATCCAGTGCCCACAGGCAGCCAGGGCTGAAGGGACAGGGTTGGCCCTGGGTGTCTGGTCCATGTGGGTTTGGCACTATAAACATCTAGTATTCAGTAGTGTCAACCATACAAAGAACTAATTGCATTGGATGGATCTGGCAATGGGCTGGTTGTACAGTTTTCTAACCCAGAACCTACCCGGGATCCGCAATAAATTTCTTCTTTTCTTCAAGCCCAGGGACAGTCTCTATCGCTTCTTTGTGTGAAGCCTGGCTTCCCTACTGCCTAGGAGGCACAGGTACAGTGTGGCAAATAAAGGAAGGAAATGTTTGTGGTGCTTAAAATTCCAGAACAGAACGGAGGGCTCGAGGGGAAAGGTCATGTTTAATACACAAATGAGGCTGTTTCTGGCACCAGGTAAGTTAAGGACATTTTTTTTTCATTAGCCCTCTATTCTTTGCCTCCTATAGTTTCAGGTGGATAACTATTCCATTAATCATCACACTCTGAGGTCTAACTCTGATGGACTGTACACGAAGCCCTCGGTGTACACGAAGCCCTCGGTGTACGGCATCCGATGGGAGTATCCGCTGTTCCCTGCTGGCCAGCGATTCACTCTCACGAGCTCTATTTGAGGGTAGAGAGGGACAGTTGAGGAGGCACGTTTTTCTTTGCTTTTCTGCTTAGGCTCAGTTTTCTTTGAAATGGGGCAGTTTGGAACCGGTGGTCAAGAACTCCTTGGGACAAGGGGAATGCAAACCGAGACAGACAGAGATTTACGCTCAGCCGTGAACCGCCAACACTGCCGAAAGCCTGCCTCCCTCAGCGCGGGGCGCTGCAGCGTCAGATCAAGCTAGAAGTGCAGATAGATATCTCAGAATAAACTATGGGCGTGACTGAACGGGCTTAGTGAAAGAGTCCAACGCCTTAATAACATTAATAGAAATGAGGTCACAGACAGTGGTGACTATTTGTCCCCGGAAACTGACTTTGTGACAGAGAACAGCTAATTTTTGTTGGTTGCACAAGACAATACACACTCTATAAAGACAGTTTACAGAATAAATACATCTAAATAAATAAATAAATAATCAGTGAATACAATTCAAGTTTCTTTACTGTGGTATTTCCCTGAAAGATTTGCCAAGAGATCAGATCAGTGCCTCAGTCAGAGCAGTCAGGCTAACAAGCATTCTTGGGGACAGGAGACAATTTTATTTTGGATGGTGATGTAAATCCTACTTCAAATGCATCCACTGCCAGGCCATATTCTCTATATACTCCCTGTCCTGTGAGTTCTCTTGAAATATCTAATGGCCACTAGACAGTGTCACTCCACAGCTGTCCAGATGAGTTACTGTTATATTCCTGTGGTGTATGTGTGTGTGTGCACACGCCCCCCCCCCCCGCACACGAGCATGCATATGTGTGTGTGTGCGCGTGCGCGCCCGCATGCGCGCGCACCCCCCCACCCCTCCCAACCCCCCACCCCCACCCCCACCCCCCACCCTGCACACGAGCGTGCATGCATGTGTGTGCGGGCAGAGACTAGAAGTCAATGCTGTTGTCTCCTAGATCACTAACCTGTTGAGACGTGGCCTCTCACTACGGCTGGAGCACACTGCTGGGCTCCAGGGTCTGGCCAGTCTCAGGAGTGGTCCTGTCTCCTCCTTATGGGCACTGGCTGCTCCAGGTGGCTCTGCTTGGGTAATAGGGAATCCCAATGTCGGCCATCACACTAGCGCAGCAGTCTCTTTACCAACTGAGCTATCTCCCCAGTCTGCCTGCATGATTTTTATTTGTTAAATGAGTACGTGAGGGAAAGCTTCCCCGTGGCATTTGCATATACCCCTTGGGCTGTGTCTCCTCTCCCACGCCCTTGCGACCTCCCAGAGGAGCAGCAGTCTTTCCCCTTCCAGTTGCCTACGCTGTGCCATCCCTCCTCCTCAGAACCTCTTCTTCCCACTTATGGTCCCCACTTCAGCTTCATGACCAACGGTCACGATCACACCACATGTGTAAACATTAAAAGCCAAGATCCACATACGAGAGAGGGCAGCGGATGTCTCTGAGTCTGGGTGACCTCACATAATGTAATCATTTCTAGAGCTGTCTATTTTCCTGTAAATTTCACCATTTCAAGTTTATCAGTGGCCTAATAAGATTCCAGTATGTAAATGTTCCATCGCCTATCTGCAGATGGGAGTCTACAGTAATTCTGCTTCCTTGATATTATGAATAGAGCCACAATACATACACATACATACACACATATACACACACATACATAAACACAACACATACATACATACACACACACACACACACACACACACACACACACACACACGCCTGAATCAAGAAGTGAGAATGAATAAATTCAGCAAAACTGCAGGATATGAAATAAATATACATGCAAAAAAATCAGTTGTATTTCTATATATAACAACAAAAATTTTTTTTAAGAAGGGGGAAGCCTGATCTCTGAAAACTATTACTTGATGGTCAAAAGGAATTAAGGAAGCGCCAAATAAATGGAAAGGCATCGTATGTAAATGGATTAGAAGACTTAATATTAATCACATGTCAGTACTACCCAATGAAGTGTGAGTTCAATCTAATTCCTATTCAAAACCCCGAATGTTTCTTGCAGAAACTGAACTCTACACACATTCTCTCTTATTATAAATTGTATGGTTACTGGCCATGTAAACAGATGGCAAATCCCAGCTGAGACAGTCACTTCCCATGCGGCCCACCTTCCTCAGTACTAGTCTAAGAGCCCCACCTTCACCTACTGGCAAATAATCAGCAAAACACAGCTCTTTGAAGACTTGCAAAGGCTGTATATGTCTGATATGAGTAAACTAACTCAGCTCTGTCCTAGGAAGGGCGCACATGGATGGTGCACAGCTGTTTCTGTTCTTATCCTGTCCACACAGACAGCACTGGGATCCTCCAAGTGAAAGATGGCGTTCCTACTGTCAATCATCCAGGGAGGAGGCAGAGCTCCGGTAAGACCTGGGAGCCAGCCAGGGAAGACTTCAGAGAAGGAAGATAGACATCCTCCTCCTGCTCTGCGGGCCTCCATCTCTTTGCTGCCTAGATTCTTTATCTTGTTACAGTCCCTTCTGTGGGTAGACTCGGGTGGCCTAGCCTAGAGACCTGCTAAGTATGAGACCTCGTAAGGCCACCTAAGGATGGGTCCAGGCCCATAATTGTAGGCTCTAAATCTGGTTAATAGTCATGAAACCCAACTTCTTTTTTATGGGGAATTAAAAGCTTGTTTCCAGATGAGGATCCCTAGCAGGGTCCCCAGGGGATGGGACCCTTTGGGACAGAAGTCAAGCACAGAGGTCAGCTTACTTCAGCGTATGAAAGTGTTTTCTTTCCCCAGTCATCGAAGAAAGGGCCATTCATCTAACCGGGGGAAACCATGGAATCCCCTGCAAACAAGGATATGTTAAACAGAAAGCTAGACACTGACAACTCGAGCTGACATTCAGGTGGGTGGGGGGTGGGGCGTGCTGACCACTCAGAATGGTCGACAGCCAGGATCTATTCAGGTCACTAGATTCTGCCTGCTAGTGACCCTGAGTCTCGCTCACTCTTCCAACAGTTGCGTATTTCTCAATCCTGGGCCTAGTAGAATTACTGGATGTAATATTTATCACGGATTTGGGGATTAAGAAGCATACTGCTAATAAGCTGAGCAGCAGAGATTTAGCATATCCACTGTATAAACTGGAAAGTCGTGAGAAGGACCCTTTCACAAGCAGCCAGGAGCTAAATCAAAACTTGACTCAAGATGATCAGTATTTCAGGATTATCTAGAAACTGCCCCCTACTCTAGAAGTCTAATCGCCTTTCAAAGACAACACCTCAGAGGACAAGTAAGTATAGGACCTGCAGATAAATACATCACTGAATTGAAAAATATTAAGATGGAAAATGCTAATCAAAGGCACCTGTTTAATCCAATACAAAAATCTGGTACTAAAATGTTTTTTTTTTTTTTAAAAAAAAAGATCTATTGCTATTTTGTGTTGCAAGTGTTTGCCTATCTGTATGTGTGTACTCATGCAGTACCCACAGAGGAGGCCAGAAGAAGGTGTCAGATTCCATGGAATAGAATCCCAGATGGTTGTAAGCCACCATGCGAGTGCTGGGAATTGAACCTGGGTCCTCTGGAAAAGCAGCCACTGCTTGTACAACTACTGAGCCATCTCTTTAGCCCTTAATTTTTGTCAAGCATTACCTAAACACAAAAGTTCATAGCTATATATGTGAACTATAAAGGCAATTAAACCTTATTTACTAGGAGGAAAAAAACCAGTGTACATTCTATTAAAGCCCACTGAGTCACTAGACAGTTCACTGGATTGAAGTGTTAACTCGAATCCCGACAAAAGACACATCTAATGTAAAATTTAGGAAGAATTTTGATTTTTAACTATTTTCCCTCGAGCCATTTTTTTAGAACCTGACAAAACCTTTGTTCTAAAACATGTTTTAATGTTCTACTTTGAAATGCATCTGCACTAAATCATCACTGGCGTGGAAACCCTGAGACTCAAGGAGACGGGCAGTCAGGCTTCCCGGGAGGGCGTTTGAGTTCCTACACACGGCCCAGCATCCCGTAACCTTCAGATGCCCTTTCCGGATGGCTCTGCCAGCAACCAGCTGCAATTACAGTTCTTTTTTAAACAACCGAGTCTCCCACATCTGGCTCTTCTAGCTCTGTGCATTTTCTTTTGGTGTTTTTCCCCCCTACTTGTTATATGATATCAGACACTATTCTGATGTCATTGTACCAACATTATGTTAATTGTCTGAACGCCATAAAGAGCTTAGGATACGGAGCACCACACAAGCCCTATTAATAAGGGTCCGTTGAACTTATCATCTAAAGCAGGTCGAAAAGTTATACCAGAAGAACAAGGGCAGCTAGGACTGCACCAGAAAAATGGCCCACGTGGTCATCAGCACACTAGGAAACCACACACTATCCTCCAAAGCAGAAGCCTGGGAAATCAGTATAAAGAGCGTACTGTCTATCTTGGGGGCCGAGGGACTCCTGTATGGGAAGAAATGTGAAGAGCCACTCTAGAGAGTAAAGCAAAGCTGCAGAATGTCTGCAGTCCTGAAAGCCAAAGGCGTTTCCAGATGACCCAGCCGGCCACTGCCCCGCCCACCCTGGCCTTGACCATGGTGTGCACATGTGAAGCCCGCCATCGCATGTCACGGCCTGTCCGTTCTTACCTGCTGGCTTGTCTCCAGCCACCCTCAACTCCACCCTGGTCCAGCCTAAACGTCTTCCCCAACCTGTGAGTTTTCTTTCTTTCCTCTTCCTTCCTTATTTTACGCCCATCCCTGAGTATACCCAGGAGCAGGCTCAGTTACACCAAGTGAGTGGGGAGCTCAGAGCTGGAGAAAATGTTCTCCTTGCCAGATAACTGTCCAAAAGTATTTGTCTGCCAGACACTGTACATCAATAGCATCACTCAGATCTCCCCTGAGAAGTGGAAGCCACAGCAAGGGCATGGTTTTCCTGTTTGTTTTATGACCTGACTCAAGAGAATCAAAAATATGTCTCCACACAGTAAACAACATTTGAAATTCTCTGAACCAAGACATCACAGCCTTTAGGGGAACAGTACATTATACCGCTCTCCTGAAACTTCTTTCCCCGTAGATCCTGCTGAAGGACCAGCTATAAGTCTTACTTACTGGTGAACTGTCAGCACCTTGCAGAACATCTAGCACCAAACACCCACTTAATAAGCACTTAATAAGTAGATGACAATTGAGGGGCTATGACTGATTTGGGTTTTTTCTTAACCTCAATTCCTCAAGATCTTTACCCTAGTTAATATCAGATCTTCAAAAGCATCCCCAGCTGGAGAGGGGGTTCAGAGGGTAAAAATGTTTGGGTTCAAGTGTTGGAACTAAAGTTTGGAATCCCTGTGTGTGCACATGCGCACGCACACAGGCAGCCCCATTATACTAGCTCTTAGAAGATGGTCAAATCCCACATCAAATCCCCAGACACTTAATAGCAATGTGACCTTGATTATGTTGTCTAACTACATTCAATAGATTACTTTTCTTATCAATAAACGAGATCCAGCTTGCAAGGCTCTTTGGTCCTTATGAGATTTATAAGCAACTTATGTAAAACCTTGCTGAATGGAATTATCTGCCATTCCATGCTGCAGCTCCAGAACAAAATGTAACTATCAAAATCTAATTTGCCAAAGCTGGAGTTCATTCATGCAACAGATATGCATCAAGCGCTGGCAATATGCAACTGGAGTCAGCCTCCTGTTCGAATGAAAGGAATAATTTAACGGCTGCCTTTAAGTGCAGGAAAACAACAGTTAGTTCATGTGGATAGGAGAAAAGTGCACAATCCAATCTTATTTTCTTTATCGAAGCCTTAAAGGATTACCCAGTTATAGCAGGCTGAAGTGGTTTTTTTTTTTGTTTGTTTGTTTTTGTTTTTTCAACAAGAATCAAACAATGGAGGAAAGCAACCTAAAAGTGGTTTTTATGGGTCACAAGTATTGACATTTCTGTCTGTCTGTCTGTCTGTCTCTGTATGTGTGTCTATATGCATGCCTGTGTGCGTGTATGTGTGTGTGCATGTGTGTCTGTATATGTGTGTGTGGTGTGTGTGTGTGTGTGTATGTGTGGGGTGTATGTGTGTGTGTGCATGTGTGTCTGTATATGTGTGTGGTGTGTGTGTGTGTGTGTGTGTGTATGTATGTGTGTGTGTGTGTGTGTGTGTGTGTGTATGTGTGGGGTGTGTGTGTGTGTGATGTGTATGAATGTGTGTGTATATGTGTGTGGGGTGTGTGTGTGTGTGTGTGTGTGTGTATGTGTGTGTGTGTGTGTGTGTGTGTGTGTGTGTGTGCTGCACATCCTTGAGGGTCTTCCTCTACCACTCCCCACCTATTTTTGAGACAGGGTCTCTACTGAATGTGGCGCTCGCTGATTGGCTGGGCTGGCTAGTGAGTTCAGTGTCCTCCTGTCTCTTCTCCAAGGGTCGGTCTCACGTGCCGACCAAGGGGTCTGAACTTGCTTTTTATCACAGTCAATGATGCATACGTAAGTCCAGGTTTTCGCTTTAAAAGAGCAAAGTGACGCTGCCTCGGACTGGAAGAGTAAGCTCTGGTCTACACAGCGGGTGCATCCAGTGGTGCTGGTCTACACAGCGGGTGCATCCAGTGGTGCTGGTTTATCCAGTAATAATCTATCACAGAAAAATCCCGAAATGAAGAAATGTGATGTTTGTGCAAACTGAAATTTATGGGAAGAAAGTAAATTTGGCATCGGCCGCTGTTTAGTTGATTTTCTAAAACAACAGTTTTCTAAACTGGCGGGGGAAACAGCTGTCTTCACTGAGCCTCCTCTGGCACTGTCTCTCTCCTCTGGGCCCTCAGCGACCCACGGGAGTACGAAGCTTCTCACCTTCTATTTCCAGAGCACCTGAGCTCAGAGAGAGCTATATTAAAGCTGCTTCCCTCCCCTCCGCGCCGCAGCACAGACAAGCTAGAGGCCTCCCATGAGGCTACTTTCCCGTCTCGGCTCACTGCCAATCCCTCGGTAGATATAGGAAACTCTATGTTTCCAAAGCCCTGGGAACACGGAGCAACGTAGCATTTTCCATTCTTGTAAAAGCCACTGCTTCTTGCTCTCCTAGGGCATTCAGATCAAAAAGCAGAGTCTCGAACATGGTCTTGAGGTGTGCTGTGCTGGGGGAGAGATAGAAGCTACAAGACCGCAAATTTGGTCTTAATAACAGCTGAGGGGTTATCCCAGGCCAGGCACGGCATGACCTACAACACTGTTACATCCCAGCCCAGAAGCTAGCGACTTTGGCCCATCGAAAGGTACTTAAGTAAAAGTGGTTCCCATCTAGATAAGGTGCTTCTTCCTGGAAAACCTCAATGAGCCAGGTACACAGACCTATTCCCACTGCCTGAATCACAGGAACTAATATTGACCCTACTAGAAAAAAATATGACCTCATTTTATACATAATCAAATATGTATGTGTGCCTGGTATTAATTGCACTTAGTTTATCAATTCCATGTTTAAATTACACCATACACACAGACACACACACACACACACACACACACACACACACAGTAGTAGACACGTAACGCTTAAGAAAATATCAAGGGGCATGAGAGTTTAAAAGAACAGAGATGTTCTATTCCCGACTTAGTGCAGAGGGTATGAGTCAATAACTACTACTTGACTTCTAGTGGAATGTCTCACTGAAGAACATCCAGTGTGCTACTTGTTGGGTGGTCCATTCCAAACAAATGTTATTTGGTGTCTGAATCTGAAACCCGTACTTTATGCATCTTTGACTAATGGACTCCTAACCTAATACCTAGCATTTCATAGTGGGTCAACAAATATCTGCTTACAAGTTAACTGAAAGTTGAGAAATCATGCAAGGTCTATACAACCTTTCACCTCCCTGTTTAATGTTGACTGCGAGTTGCTCCATGAGAAAATGACATCCCACCACTCGCCAAATGTTTCTTTGCTGCCATTGCTTTACTGCAGACAGCTGGTGTGTTTGGAGAGAGAGTTGTACTGCTAGACTCCTACCGTGTTCAGAAATACCACTTAGGGTAGGAGCGCGGGAAGCACAGGATGAAGGGACCACAGAAGATGGTAAAGAAATAGACGGAACCCATGCCACGCAGAGACCGAGTTCTGACGGTACACTCAATCCCGCAAACCTCCTGGCGAGAATATGTCTCGTTATCGTAAACACGGTAGAGATTTTAGAATATAAATCCTATTCCCAATAAACTAGCAGCTCCCATAATTATGCTGCTTTCTGAAGGCCAGCGCAGCCTTCAAGCAAACAGGCTGAGATCCAACTGCTTCCCTTGCACTAAAAATGATATTATAGTTAATGGTCATGAACACGGACACTGTTTGTAGTTTATTGGGAAATACAGGTTCTTAGACAATGGGTGGCCCACACTGGTCTATTACTATTAGCATAAAGTAGAAATATATGTATTAAAAAGCATAACAGAACAACTTTGTTTTTGCTTCTTTTTGAAGAGCCCATGGCCGACTTTTTGACATATCTCCATCTGTCACCAAGACAGGCTCTTTCTCCAATAATTAAATCAAATATTAAAACCAAGAAGACCTTCCTCTGACTTGGGTTGGTTGTTGGTTTCTTCCTTTGACTTGAGTCTGCTCTACTTAGTCCAGGCTTGGCCTCACTCCCAGACCTCCTGATTCAGCCTCTGACAGAGTGCTGGGATTACAAGCATGCCATCATGTTCAACAAGACGAGAAAGGCTTTGAAGACAGATCTATGGGAGAGCAAGATGGCTTAGTGGGTAAAGAAGTCTGCCACCAAGTCTGATGACCTGAGTTCGATCCCTGAGGTACACACAAAGGAAAGAAAAATCCAACTCTCAGAAGTTGTCCACTGAGTTCCACACGCTTCCCATGGCACATGTGTTTCCCGGACCCATACATAATAATAAAACCAAGAAGCCCCACCACATACATAATAATAAAAAGTAATTTAAAAAATTCTTCGGAAATAAAATACATGTAATTAACAAATGCTGAACACAAAAGAAGAGATTTTGGTGGTAGTAGTGGTGGTTTGGTTTGGTTTCATTTGTTTTTTGGAGACAGGGTTTCTCTGTGTAGCCCCAGATGTCCTGTAACTCATTCTGTAGACCAGGTTGGCCTTGAACTCAGAGTTTACCTGCTTCTGCCTCCTGAGTGCTGGGATTAAAGACATGTGCCATCTTACCCACCCACTCCCACCACCCAGCCAGAGGGTTTTTTAAGTGTGAGGCTTGTTTAGGCTGTTTAATTTCCTCCAAAAGAACTAGTCGTTTGCTTAATTACCTCTTATTGTTTCTATATATTATGACATTAATAAATTCAAAAATGAACAGCTTCTCCCCCACCCTGCTCATTTCACATTAGTCGCAGGCCTTGCTTCATGAGTAGGAGCTTTCTGGGTGGAAGCCTTCTTGTTCTTGGTGCTTTGATTGGCAGCCATTGTTTTTAATCTAAGAGTGACTGTGACCACGCTGTCATGCATATGGTGTTCCTTCATATCACTAAGCTCAGTACCAGCAGGAATCTTCATATCACTAAGCTCAGTACCAGCAGGAACCTTACACAGTCCCTGGTAACACAAGGAATGTCTTTAGCTTGCCACTGTAAAGCCAAGTCCACAGATACTTTGCCTCTACAAAATAGAATAAAACTTTCACAACAATACCACAATGCGTCCCAAAGGGGAATATTTTGGAATAAAGGAAGGAAAATTATTTCACAAGAGACTGTATTGAATTTTAAAGAAATGTTAAGTTCTTTGGGAGATGGTGTAAGTGCCTTGCTTTCTGGGAACAGTATCTTCTAAACAAAAACACCACTGCAAAGGCCTAGATCCTAAAACCCAGAAAATTAATTTTTTCGTCTTTTCATCCCATTTCTACAGATGAATAGATGCCTTCCAACATAATCCTCTTTTGAATATTCTTCCATGACAGAATAAAAATACAACACAAAGGGGTCCTTTTTAAAATTAATAAGATAATATTCAACTAATACATTCCTATAATTTTGTATTTCCCAACAATATTATTTCACTACTGCAAATATTTCACTTTAACAAAAAAAAAAGCATTTTTTGCAAAAACTTTCAAAGTTCTTATTTTCTGATGGATTTGTATTTAGAAATATGAAAATAATTGGAATTAGAAACTACATCCATGTATATATACAATATATGGGCCTACATATACACTGAAATACTTTAACACACATGTTTAAGCAAGCCTCATAATTAACAGCCTTACCTTATTATCATTACGTAAGGCAATACACAATTTAATAATAGAGTTTATAGTAAACATAATAAAACCCATGAGGTTTGATTTTACCTATGAGGTTACTATTTGTTTAAGATTTCTTTTCCGCTCTTGCTCTGTCGCCTTCTTGCTCCAGCTCCGTCCCCTCGCCCCTCTCCCCTCCCCATTCCCTTCCCTCCTCTTTCTCCATGGGCTCATGGCTGGTCTCTACTCCTCTACTCTTCTCTCTCCACCTTTCTCTGCCTCTACTACTCTCTTAACTCCCTCCCCACGCCCTGAATAAACTCTATAAACAAACAAACAAAAATATTTCGTTTTCATTTATGTGTATGTTCTGTGCACCAGTGCCTGCAGAAGCCAGAGAAGAAGTTGGATCCCCTGAAATTTGCTGTGGGACCTGAGCAAAGCTTTCATGAGGGTATGGACTGGCAAGATGGTTTAGCTAGTAAAAGCTATTGCTGGGCAAACCTGAGAATCTGGGCTCACTCCCTGGATAACACCGTCAAAGAGATGAACAGAACCAATGCTCAAAATCGTCCTCTGACCTCTGTACATGTGCAGTAGTGCACACATGCCTGCACTCACACACACATATCACATACATATGCCTGTTGTGTATATGTGTGAATGCATGTCTGTAAAACACAAAAGAAATGAGACAATGCTGCCGGGCGGTGGTGGCGCACGCCTTTAATCCTAGCACTTGGGAGGCAGAGGCAGGTGGATTTCTGAGTTGGAGGCCAGCCTGGTCTACAGAGTGAGTTCCAGGACAGCCAAGGCTACACAGAGAAACCGTGTCTCAAAAAACCAAAAAGAAAAAAAAAGAAAAAGAAAAAAAGAGAGACAATGCTGAAAGTCTAGATCCTAATCACTTGAAAGTTTCTTTTTAAAAGTCTCCTGAGACCCTTCCCAACTAAATCCATTAAAAGCAAATAAAATTTACAATGCCATGTATAAGAAAAAAAACTGCAGACCGTTCTGAGAGAAGTAGTGTAGAACATTAAAATGCAAGTGAAAAATGACTGCTTTTTCCAGATCTATGATACAAAACTCAAAAGGCAATCTCTCTCTTCCCACAAAATCTGTTAATTAATAACAATCACCCAAGGAGGTCAGAAAGTCCAAATGTAAGTAGAAATTCTGTAGAGGCAAAAATTTTAAATTCCAAGTCAAATTCGAAATTAAAAATCAAAATGTCCCTGCCGCTTCTCAGGGTATTTCTGATAATTTAAAGTGTGGTTTCACTGGATGTGAGACAATGCTGTGCGCACGTTAAGTCTGTTCACGAGGTACGAGCAAGGCTTCCTAAGTCTCGGCGGCGTTTGATTTGTTATCAACCCTCCTTAAGCAGGAACTCACAAGGCTTCTTGGCAACTGATCATGTTAAAAAAGAAAAGTCTTTCTGGGGATCCGCATGTCTAACCATTTCTCGTTTGAGAAAGGAGAGCAGGCCTTCTGAAATCACGCCTGACAATGAATCCCCTTCCAATGGTCGGAAGGTTGCAAACAGCAGTGAGCCGTACAACCTACAGGAAACGATGAAGGCTTTCGAAACGTTCTTTGGTTGCCTGCGTCTAAGCAGCCATCACTTCTATGGGTGTGAAAAGCACAGTCTTGAATATTTTCTGTGAAAACAGGAAACACAAAAATTCTGCAAGATTAATAACCTCTCTTAGAGTCAGTGAGATGGCTCAGTGGGTCAGGGTGCTTGGCACTCTGCCTGACGGTCTGAGGTCCCGCCCCAGAAGACACATGGTGGGAGAAGAAAACAGCCTCCACAAGTTGGCCTCTGTCCCCCACATGTCTGCTGCAGCACATGGGCACACACATACATATTCACAATAAACAAATGTAAAAAATTTTACAATCACTTAGCACACAAGTTAGTTCCCCAGCAACTGTGCAAGGGCATATATAAGTAATAATAGATTAGCACAGCACAGAAAAGACAGAGACGTGAGTAACCTACAGCCTAAAGTCTGTGCTCTTCTCTAGTGCTCCCATTCAGGCCTTGCATTAGATGAATTAAGTAGCATAATAAATGCAGGTATAAGCCATAGACCTGAGAAATCAGTGAATCGGAAAGAGACAGGAATCGCCATCCAAGTATCAACAACCAAACTGCAGCCACTCCCTAAATACCAACATATGCACCATTTCTATTATTGTCACCGTTGTAGTCAACATCTACATATTGATTCTTATGTCAGACTGTTCACCTCATGCTTTTGGCCCAGGAATGCTACTAAGACAGGGATGGGGGATCCCACATGCCAGTCCGCTGGATGTCTTGTTTCACCACAGGATACGCTGGTTCCTGCAGCCCCACCTATGGATGTTTCAAGGAAGTGTTCAAAGCACAGCTCATTTGTTTGTGTAGGGTTTCACTGTTAGAAACACTAGCTCATCAGGTACTCATCACTGACTGCACCCAGGCTGAAGCCAGCTACCTAAGACAGCCAGAACATGCAAAGCCCAAGCCTCAGGCACCTACCAGCCGCCTAAGGTTCCCACTTGTGCTGGGCCACGCCCATGCACACCTGGTGTTCTAACTTTCCAAGTAAATTTCAGGTAGCCAGCCCATTGTCCCCTAATTGACAATAGTCCACAAGTTCCAACACTTCAAGGCACAGGCTGGGTATACATGGCAGGCGATAAAATGTGCCGAGCACACACACTTATTATATTATTTATTTCTTACTCACTGGCTCAAAACAGTCATACAATTTTCTAAGTACTGTGCCTATACCCCATAAGCACTGTGGGGTTTGCATGGTATGTGTTTTTTAGAGCAACATGTAATGTATATGAGCAAAGCCAACTACATATACATGTGACCTATCCAGAGAGATGAAATTATGATTCATCTTTTGTCATATTTAAGAGATCACCAAAGTACTATAATTTTTTTAAGGATTACAATTTCCAACGTTCATAATAACTAAGAATACTTAAGGGTCAGTTATGTGGAAATTTTACCTGTGAGAAATCCCCTAATAATGTTAAGACAGATGAAACATCAATGAGCCATTAATGTCTCATTCTGTCTGAACAGATCACTACGAAAATGGCGTTACAGACTCTAGCTCAGTGGTGATCACTAGGAAGGAAAACCAAAAAGGCCAAAAGGGCTACGTTCTTATTCCTTAAAAATCAATACATACTTTTAAAGAATGAATTTTCTTTAACAGTTTTCAACACACACACAAAAGGATATATAAAAGAAGTTTTTAAATAGTTTTTATTTGAATTTAAATAAACATTAAAAATTAAATATCTTAAACAAGTTAAAGATGTAAATATGCAAAAAAAGAAGAACTTTTAAAAATTTGTAAAATGCCTACTGGGGTGGGAAAATATCTCAAGGAAAAGCAAGTAACAAAAACATACTCAAAAACCATCCCCATATTGCTTAAAAAACATTTGCCTAGAAAAAAAACTCAGAAAGAAAAAAAAAATCACATTTGAAAACCCACTGGCTACAGAGAGCAGAATTGGAACAAGGTGACTTTTATTTTCTTCAAATTTGGGGGAAATTCTCCTTTGACGCCCATCTTTATGTCACCCGTGAGAGCAGCCAGGAACAAGGAGCACAGAGAGCTTCCTTGTCGTGGGAAGTCAAGGCCCAGGCCCAGCTGGGCGCCCAGATCTTTCCAAGCATTTTCTACTTCACAGTCAAAGTCAAATATAGTCCCAACAGGGGTGTTTAAAGTACATAAAGCCACTACAGAGGCCAAAACATAATCTGCTTTTACTGGCTACGGCAGTCAGGGACTTAGTAAATCCAGATGAAAGATTCTTTTTTCAGCTTGGATACTACTATTTACTATACCCAAGCTGTCTGAGTGCCCAAAATTTTGTCCTGAATAAAGGCGTTGTGTTCTGGATAGACTGCCTTCAAATAAAGTCAAGGCGAGATACAGGCAAGGAAGGTCAGAGGCAAACCCAAAGCTTCAAACAGAAAGCAAAGCTAGGGTGGTCGGCGTAATTCATTTTAACAAGCTCAGAGGAACTTGGCTACATTGAAATTTTCTCCACAAAAATTTTGAAACATTTTTGAAATAGTCTCAACTTGAACTCAAGACTCTCCCTGCTTTAGTCTCTCAAATGTGGGGCTATCTAGTGCCACCACATTCGACTAATGTCAAAATAATCCATCTGCACTGGATAGTGACATTTTAGTCATGAGTGTGGACACTTACTTCCACACCACAACCTCAGGGAACAACTGGGCATTGGAAACGCAGTGAAGTTAAGGGTGGATTCGGGGCGATCTGCCACGCCTGTGGGGACTTCCCTCACCTGTGCCTGAATCATTTTTCTAGCTTTCCTGTTCGGGAAAGAACTACTTGGTCACAGACAGTTATTTCACAGTGACTCTTCATCCTTAAGAAAGTGCTGGTGATTAAGAATTAGTAACCACACCACGCCCCAAGGCTAGGGAATCCTTCACTCAGGAAGGTAGGACTGGGAGAGGGGCAGGGCCTTACACTCAGGACTTATGGTGATCCTGGTTACCTGTACAGACTAAGCCAGTCAAAATTCCAGCACTGACAGGCATGGGACTCACGAGGCCCTGCCCCTAGCTGAGAAGCCATCGAGGAAGGGAGGGCATTAGTAAGGTAGGAACTGGTAAGTCGCCCATGCGCCAGAAAACGAGCCTACACTCCTCATTGCAAACTTGAACGGTCGTGGATGGAAAGAGCCATGAGCTCAGAAGGCGCACTGGAAGGAGAGGGTCCAGAGCAGGCAGGGGCGGATGAAGGCCAGCAGCTGGGAGAAAATAAAAAACATGCGCAAAACTGTCAAATAACACTCTAAAAATTTTTTTTATTTATTTTATTATTATTATTATTATTATTATTATTATTATTATTATTGGATTTTTCGAGACAGGGTTTCTCTGTGTAGCCTGGAACTCACTCTGTAGACCAGGCTGGCCTCGAACTCAGAAATCCGCCTGCCTCTGCCTCCCAAGTGCTGGGATTAAAGGCGTGCGCCACCACTGCCCGGCTTAAAAATATTTTTTTAAAGCTACTGATTATGTTTGGGGTTTGTTTTTTGTTTTTTTTACAAACTTACAGGGCATTTTTAAAGGGCACTTACATAATTAATAACCATGCCCTTCATACGAAAAGCATACAGCAAGTATTCCTTGTCTTTGTCTTAACTTCCATAGATTAAAAACAGACTTTCATATTTCAGACTTTTGTTTTAAAATTATTTTCAAGGAGCCCCCTGTCGAATTACTGGCTTCATGTTTAGTTTATGTTAAAAAGAAAAGAGTTATAAAACACACATTTTGATTATTCTATTATATTTTTAAAAGAAATCTGAGTTCCAGAAACAGTCTATCCACGGTCAAGGTTTCCCTCAGAGACCTCACCACAACAAATGCATACTGATGGCTTCTGGAAAATGATTTCGAAGTTTCCTGGCTTTCATATTTCAAAAGTTGCTGTCTAAAATACTGCACATACGCACCTTTGATGACTAACGACCAAATACTCTCATCAACAAGCAAATCCACAAACTCACTATTATCATGAGCATTCAAAATAAAAACTATAAATTTTTATCGTTTAAAGAAGAGACACTGAAATATGCACACCCATCTATCCAGGCCTGACACTGATTGAAAATTCTAAACATTTCCATACCAAGAGTCAGCATGTGTGATGCTCAGAGTAAAACATCTTCTTGCTGCTACTGGATATAAAAAAAGGGCAACTGAGTTTTAATCTGTCTGGAAAACAAGAGGTAAGTATTTCCTCGGACTCTCTAGTGACTTCCTGGGCAGAGCTCCAATGCGCTCTCAGTTGCTCTCTGGCACGCGTCCACTGTCCCTTCAGCATCTTTCTGCCACCAAGTCCCAAGTCTCTGCTCTGCATGGCCTTCTTCATCTTTTCTTACCATTAACCCCAACGCCACACCAGGAGTAATCTTACCAGTGGGTGACGGAGAGGACCTAAACTAATGATTAATGACCTTGGCCTGGCTGACAGGAATCTATTTAAAAAATAAAAAAAAAAATTCCAGCCACCCAGATCTTGATTTAAACATTTAGCTCTCTGGGGAATTTAAAAGAAAAAAAAAAAAAAAGAAAGAAAAAAAAAAGCTGGGTCTAAGTTAAGAATAAGAAAAGCACAAAGTCTAGAGTATCTCACTATAGCAGCAAGCAGAAGGATGCTCCAACAATGTGCAGCTATGACTAAGGTACATTGGAGCTGGTCGGAAGGGGTACCTCCCGGCCGAATGCAGGACAGTATGAACAATACAAAAGAGTAACATTGGACCAGCAAGATGGTTCAGGAGGTAAAGGCACTGACGCCCTGAGTTTCAGTCCCAGAAAAGTGGAAGCGTAAAAGTGGAAGGAGAGAAATGACTTCATAAAATTGTTCTCTGTCCTGCACATAATCACTCACAGACAGACAGACAGACAGACAGACACACACACACACACACACACACACACCATACTGATGAATTATAACACATTTACTCACAAAAAAATTCCACCTTGTCACCAGCAAGGCATCCACTGATTAGGCCTCCAAGGATCAGAACTAAATGCTAAGACTGTTAGAGAAAGACAATCAGAACACAGAGCTCACAGCCCAAAGCGCCATCCCATGGGGTTGTGATGATCGCTTTCCCAGGGGAAATATATCCCTACTATACAGACCTCTGGAAGATCACCTCATCTAAGTGATGCCCGGCATAATCAATCAGAAGATAAACTCTGTACCAATATGTTTAGTTACCTGAAATCACAAGGTACAAACAATGAAACAATCAGACCATGACTCATTCTACCAGATGAATACCCTGGTACTTTCTAAGGCAGTGCCAGAATGTTCCACCTTCCTAATGCTGCCGACCCTTTTATACAGTTCCTCATGCAGTGGTGACTTGCAAACCATAAGATTGTTTGGTTGTTACTTCATAACTGTAATTTTGCTACTATTAGCGATTGTAAAGTAAACAACTGTGTCTTCCAGTGGTCTTGGGTGAGCTCTGTCAAAGGGCCATTTGATCCCCAAAGGGGTCACAGCCCACAGCTGGGGAACCACTGTTCTAAGATATCAGGGCCACGAACAATAAAAACTAAACAAACTTAGGGTGACTATGCTAGATTAAAGGAATCTGAAGAGAAAAAAATGCAACGAAAGTTCGTGTCTTGATATGGATAAGGTGTGAGAAAACATTAATGAGATAATTAGAGAGATTTTAATAGGCATTCAAAGATTACCTATCAGTAGTGATGATGGTATGATGGGTCACTTGGGAGATAACCTCCTGCTTGGGATATATATATATATATATATATATATATATATATATATATATACTCACACACACACACACACACACACACACACACATATATATATATATATATATATATATCAACATTTTGAAGGCTAGAGGGTCATGATCTCTACAACTAATTCGATCCTTCAGAATCTGTTTCTGACATTTTGAATATATATGAGGAGAAAGAGGTGTGAAAGAGAAACAGACAGAGATACTAAAAAATGAGAAGGAAATACAAAGTAAATTTGACAAAATATTAGCATACTATGTGGCAGGTTAGTTGTGACCTATAAAAGCCAGTAACCATGGTAACGGTACTGTATACCCACACAGCCTAAAGTAAGATTATAATGGAGGTCATGGATGAAAGGAAACTGACACCAGTAGACTGTGACGTCTCTTGTGTTAGAGCAATTATTCCTTTTTCTTTTTAATCTCAACTCTGTTCTGAAGCAATAGTTGAACCTTGTGAAAGAAAAGAAATACAAGGAAGAAAAAACCAGCAGATGAAAATCAGTCACTTACTTATCTCCATACAGTCACTCTGCTTATCTCCATACAGTCACTCTGCTTATCTCCATACAAGATAAAGAGTCAGCATACCTTAAGATCTTAAAAATTCTGCATTCTATGCTCTTTTCGGTGATGAATCCTTCACATGCATGGATTCTTGCAATAAACCTTCCAAAGAATCCTATCCTACATTGATTGGACACCCCTAGCCACGGAAGACAGGCAACTTCACTGGGTGCTCACCCTTGGGTGAGTGCCCACGAAACACCCGGTGTAAGCAAACACATACCCCAGTGCCACAGCTTTAAGTGGTTATTTAAAATTCAGCACACCTGAAACAGAACTTATCCCGCCAGACAAGATGCCTGTTCCCCTTGCTCCCTAGCTATCTGACCTCAGGACTGCAGCATCTCCCTCCATTCTCTTCCCAGTGGGCCATCTGGTTTACCTCCTCTGCACATAGGCTATTCAGCCTCGAATATCCCAGATCATTCTCCTTGGTATCTTCCCACCCTTGGCACCTCTGGAAGGCCTTTGCCACACAGCAGTGACCGTACACTCCCCAAACCCTAAATGTGTTTGCCATGCTGTCTCACTTTAAAAAGAAAAGCACCACAACTCTGTAAAATAATTATCATTTTCTACCAATCCCAGAAGAGAGGGAGGATCAGTCAGTAGCGTGGAAGTGAGCTTGTCCAAGGACCCTGACTTATGGGGCTGGTATTCAGCCTATGACCTTCTGCTCATATCCTCACGCCGACACGTTGTATTGTTTATACTTTATTACCGTCTTCTGTCCTTACACTCAGCACAAGGTCTTCAAAAAGGAAACCGAGAGGGGATGCCTCTTGCTCATCCTGGCGCTCTCTCAGAGCCTAGCATCAGTAAGAGCTCATGCTCATTGATTTCTGCTTTAGGTGCCGCCCAGAGACCATCTTTCCTTCTGCCGCTCTTCACCACCGCTCAGCCAATCGTCTCCTCTTTGCCCTTCACACATTTCTATGGCAGGATATGATGAGTGGCTGCCCCTGGCTGTGCAGGGCACATAGTAGGCACTTTAAGATGTTTACAGAATGGAATGACTACCTGTGAGACGGCCAAGTTTCTCTCTAAAGCAACTTGTTTGTTTGTCTGTGACTTCATTGTTATCTTTATCACATACTGAGGGCTGTCCCAAGGAACAGTGACAGAGAACATGAATCCCTGAGCATAGAACTTGTCTGTTGATGTCTCTATCCACCTGCTTCCCTAGGTGACGGATTCTAGAGCAGCACCCCCAAACTTCAGCGCACATGTAAGCACACCCCAGACAAGTTAGGATTCAGAGTGTCTGCAGGGGAATCCAAGACTGCATTTCTTTTTGTTTGGTTGATTTTTGTTTGTTTATTTTGTTCTGTTTTTTTTTTTTTAAGACCGCATTTTTAATAACCTCCCAAGAGGTGCTAATGCTTTTGAGCATGACCTGGAGTCTAAGAAGGCAACATACAGATTAAAAAATGTTAATGTTATTGTCTCTGGACTCCTTCTCCTGCTCTTCTAGAATTTTCGAGTAACTCTGTGATGATTTGTGCTACCGGAAATAAAATATTTAAATGCTAAATATACACATGACAAAAAAAAAGTTGTATGTTTGGACATTTTCTTTCAGCAAGGCAACCTCTTTATTTAAGGATGTTAAAAAGACTAAACTAAAGAGACAACACTGATATATTTAGCAATATATCTATCCCCTCTCTTCTCATTTGAACGTGGAAAGTAAAAGAAAATAGTAATTCTCCTTAACATACAGATTTACAATGTCCAAGGGCTGCTTTTCTCAGGTTCCCTGGGAAGAGAGAGATAACATGAGAATCTACTCAGTTGGAATACAATAAGAGAAAGCAATCCAAATTAAGGACAGAAGAGAAAGCAACCAGGTGCGGCGCTGAACCTCTTCCAAGTGGGTCAACAGAACCCCATGGGAGCAGGATGGAAGAGTGTTCTTCTCAGGGCAGAAGCAGTGAGCTGGGTTTTGCAACAATACTCCATGGGATGAATCAAGGAAGAGCTCTCTGCACATCGGCAAGGAAGAAAGAGAAATGCTCCTAAGAGTACCACCCCCTTCTGTAGCACGGCCAAAGCAGCGTGTGCAGCCCCTCTTCTGGGCTTCCAGCAGGCGCTACTTTACACCGCGGGTTAGAGAAGGTGCAGCCCCAGCAGGTAGGCATTTCCCTGACAGCTATTCCAGACACTTGCAAGACTCCAGGTGTCTACGGTCCAGCAGGAGGTAAAGTGGGAGGAAGCCACAGCCGCTCGCAGTATACCAGGGACCCTTCGGGTTAAAAGCAAGCTGTGGCTGGCTCTCCCCTCTCTTCCCGCTTCCAGGTAAGTCTATCGCCCAGGCTTTGTGTATTCAAACTGGGATTCCACCCACAGTCCTTTTTTTACTTATTTATTTTTTTAATTTGTTTATTTTTTTTGGCCTTAAAGGAAAATTGTGAAACTATCTGTGAAATTCCACCCTAAGGATTAAAACCAAGACTTATATAAGGCTTGCAAATGCAAAGAAGCCACAAATCATTTCTGTGGTGTCTGCTCAGTGCGATTCAGGATGTGGTTTCATATCTGGGAAGCTGAGACCCAGGAGACGTGGGCTCAACAGAAAACAATGCGTCACTGTACACTGAATCCTGAGTCTAGCTTGGAGTTCGCTAAGATAAGGAAGCGTTTGCTGAGCTGGGCAAATGTGATCGCTTGAGATTTCAGAACCAGCTTCAGTCATCACCCCGAGGGAGGGA
Source organism: Apodemus agrarius (assembly GCA_964023405.1). Classification (NCBI taxonomy): domain Eukaryota; kingdom Metazoa; phylum Chordata; class Mammalia; order Rodentia; family Muridae; genus Apodemus; species Apodemus agrarius. The sequence continues at coordinate 41,156,047 of OZ030016.1, read as the reverse complement.
AAGTCAGGATGCATTTGGACTTCATCCACTTACTTTATTGAAATGCACAGTGGTTTTTTTTCTTTTTAATTTTAAGTCGCACTGGCAATATATCGGGGTGGTGTGGGGGACCCGCCACAACCTCCCTAAGCTCCGGAGTCTCAGGTCCTGCTGTCTCACTTGCAAGCTAAAGAGACTCCAGGGCTGACGAGAAAGCACACGGTCCTCTGCCCAGATTCCAATTTAAAATTATTTCAAGATATTAAAGGAGATCACATTTGGCAACTTTCACTATGAACAAATACTAAGTAACATTTAGGAGCCTGCATTAATTTTGTTGAGAATGATAATGGTACTGCTTCTAAATAATGCTGTTTCTTTATTTTGGACATGTGGTTATGTTGTGGATGTATAACTTGCTTCAAAACAGCTCATCAAAACCATAATGATGTATGTATGTACGCATGTGTGTGTGTGTGTATTTATTTAGCTCACACGAATATGGAAGAATACTAATATGGATGGAAATAAGATGGGGTTATACAGGTAAACTTCCTTCCTTTCCCTACATCGCTGTGTGTCAAGCAAGAGTTGTTCCACTTGAGGAGAGAAAGCAGGAAGTGAAAGAGAACAGGTCTGACTTGCTGTCAAAACTAGAGACATGTGAACAACGCAGGGACTGCTAACGGTGTGCTGCTGTCAGTCCACAATCCGCAAATTCATAGCACATGTGCCACAGCACTGTAAGATGTTACTAACGGGGAACCAGGCAGAGTAGTGCCCGGGAACTCTGTGCTGTCCCTCCTTTCCGTAAACCTGAAACTCCATGTGTAAAAGACTAAAAAGAATGAATACAGATCTGTTTATGGGTTGGTTTGGTTTTTGGAAACAGGGTCTCATGCAGCTCAAAGCAAACAGGGAAGAATGGAAATAATGAAGAGGAGGGCTGGCTGGGTAACAACCTTCATTCCTCTTTGTACGTCAAGCAACAGCTGTTCCGTGTGATGGGAGAAGGTTCGGGTAGCCTTCAACTCCTGATCCTTATGCCTGGGATTCTCAGGTGCTGGGGCTAGAGACATGTACCGCCACACGTAGTGAAGTCAATACTCTTGATATTGTCAGAAATTACATCTTCAAACTAATTGCACAATGGCCAGTCATCTTTAGCAAATGGTCTGGGCAAGAACACAGGAATGGGGTGTATCTGGAGAACACACTTCACCTAGGGTCTTCAGGGGAATGTGTGATGTGGAGTTTTCTAACTGACTCTTCCCTACCTTGATGAGCCTCTCCTCACAGAACCTTCAGACTTCAAGCTCCCCATCTATTTCACTAGGATCCTGGTCTCCTCCTCTACAGCAAATGTCAGAGAGACTGTAGGAAATCTAACAGCAAAACCAGACAGACAGTCCCAAGGTCCCAGGTCTATGATCTCCAGCCTAGAACTTCAAGAACCTGGATGTTAATAAATCCCAGAAACTGCCACGCTCTGGTTAGGCTTGAGGCCAGCTTCAATGGAGTAAATACATGTGTGTAATGCAGACTCAGTCAAAAGCCCAAGGCTGTGGAATTCACAGACCAGCAGGGGAGCTACTTCTGTTGTTTTGCTAGATGGCTATGATGTGCTGATCACATGACCTTCTAAATAAATTTTTAGTGCCCATAGGTTAGTGCTGCGGTCAGCTGTCGTCAAAGGTCATCAAATGTGCTGTCATCAAATCAAAACCAGGATATCTATGTTATTCCCTAGCTAAGGAAGCGAGTCGTAAAAAGAAAATAGAGAGCCAGAGAGGTGGTGGGCCATGGGGGAAACACTGTTTTCTGGGCACGGCATAGCTGCTGCCTTCTTGAACTCACGGGAGCTGTGGTTATCCCAACGATGGAGGGAGAGCGCACAGGGCAGGAATAGTTGATGGGGGAAGGAGAGAGGGTTTAGTATAGCCACTGACGATGCTCCTATAACAACTCTAATAAACTTATTGTGCCGTTTATAAAAAAGAAAGAGAAACAAAAATAGAAAAGAGAGGAAAGGAGAGGAGAGAAGGGAAGGGAAGGGAAGGGGGGGCATGTTGGGAATGAAGGGGATAAACAAGAGGAGCAGGAGACAAGAAAGGGTATCGGGAAACAAATACAATCAAAATATTTTATAGACACGTGTGAAATGCTAACGAAATGTTACATATAAGTAGTATACATATGGTATCCGAAAACACCCCCTTTTTTTTTTAATAGAAAGGCAGTTCAGTCCTTCAGATACCCCGCCCAACATTGCCTTCTCTCTGTAGGAAACCATTCTCTGGAAGATTTCAGTGAGATCCCCTAGGCTTCCGCCTAGAAGATGAGGCTAGCCTAATAAAATCACCCGCCGTGATTGACAGCGATTCTTCCTGCGACCAAACTCCTGGGAACTGAGAGTGTAGCCACAGGAGCACACTCCTATTTCCCCTGAGATGCCATTTGAAAATGCAAATGACCAAGGGAAGTAACAACACTGGAGCATTTCCTGCTAGGGGGAGGGGCTCATAAAAACATGGGTATCCCTGGGAACGGGAGTCAGCCCCAGATCCCACTCAGCCCTGGGCTGCTGTCCCTTCCTCCTCTAGGATCCTTTGAGGCCTGGCTCCATGTCAGCTGTGGTCTGGTCTCTCCAACCACAAAGACAGGATCCCTCTCTGTAATGTCTGCCGTCCACAAGGTCTTTGAGTTCAGACAGCCTAAGCTCAGCATCATAGGCTGGAGACACATTTAACTGGGTGTCAGAGCTTAACAACACCCACGCTGTGGGGTAAGGGGTGCATCCCCTGGGGGTGGGGGGTGGGAGCTGCAGCTCCCTGAGGCTAAGCAGCATTATGCGGGGATATCCCAGTACACAGCGCTCCTCCGGGGCAAAGATCCAAATTCAAAACTTAATGGACAGTTTGCATAGGATGCATATTGCTTTTTTTGTACTATGGTAAAATTTAAAAAACAAAAAACAAAAACAAACACCTGCTGAGCTGAATGACTGTGGTCAGGGACCCGTTGTGTTCACTGCATCCCTGCAGGGGTCTTGGTTCTCTTTTCAGGCCACACAGAGTTCATAGAACCCATCTAGAACAGAACTCTGTAAATCACCCCTCTAAGCTAACAGTGCCACAGGGATGGTAGGAGAGAGCCCCATAGACCCCCAAGGCCCACCACCACACAGATACCCTGCGAGTCTGACCCACAGACAAAAATAAAAACAGTTACAACAGAAACATACACCACCCACTCTGGCTCTACAAAACTTATGGGAAACTCAACAGGGGATTTTTTCCCTTGGCTCTAAAGGAGCACAGATCATGTTAACGTTTCCTATCACGACTAGTCATCACGGAAAAAGAGAAAGGGGTTTTTTGACCAGAGGTCTGTAGCCAGGCCACCCCCCTAAATTGGGGCCCAAGCCAATAAGACAATGTGCCATAGTTTCCACTTTATGGGCACATTTCAGAAAAAGTGGAAAGAGAGTTTTGCCATCCAACCAATTGGGTTCTTTTGAAGGCACTGTCGTCTACAGAAGGAGTCCTGAAGCTAGCTCTGGTATATTCCTTTCTGTGGATTTACAGGCTCAACTAATTGTTTGGTTACAAAAAATCTTCCAACATTGGGATCTAATGAAAACTCAACTATGTTCAAAAGATAAAATGATTAAAAAAAAAAAAAAGCCTCAGTTCTATCTCTGGTACCAACTGTAGAGCTACCATCTATTTTCAGAAATGGCTAAACTTGGGGTGCTGCCTGAGCACCCCAGTCCATCACAGACATTGTCCAAAGAGTCAGTTTCAGGAACAGAATCTCTGTCTTTAGAATTTTAATATGGCCAGTGGCAAAACACACCAGAGCCATTTGGATTGAAGTAGCTAAAAGTCAGCCCTTGCCCTGTTGCTTTGTGACCAGAAAAGCCAAACCCAACACAGGTTTTAGATTTCTCCCTCACCAGCACTGTTTTTCCTTCTGTGCCCGCCATAAAAGGCACTGTGTTTCAAAGAGAGAAGTGTAACTCTACCTACCATCAATAACACATGTGCTTCGAATTAATCAGGAATGAAAGCGGGCTACGCTGCCCTATCTAAACCCTGCTTGTATATGCAATGAACAGAGTGTTCTACATTCCAACAGAAATAGAGAAAAAAAAAATCCTCTAACTGTAGTGAATGAATGGGTCCTCAGCCATAGTTAGAAAAGCCATCATAGAATAGCCAAAGGGACTTAGACGTGGGTGTGTGCACCCCTTCCTGGGTGTACCCCTTCTGTAAGCACAGTGAAATGTGTCTCAGGGGGTGCAGGAGGCTGTACTAGGGAACTTTCCAGTTGCTATGAGTGAAGTCCCTGATAAAGGCAACTTAAGGGAGTAAGGATTTCTTTGATGGAGGTTATCACCACAGGAAGCGTGAGGTGGCGGATCATCCCCGTCCACAGCTGGGAAGCAGGAAGTGAAGACTGGCCATGCTCAGCCCCCCTTTTTCTTTTCAAATCTTTTTTATCCTTTGGTTAAGTATTTCTTCTCCTCCTCCTCCTCCTCCTCCTCCTCCTCCTCCTCCTCCTCCTCTTGTTCTTCCTCCTCCTTCTCTACCTCCTCCTTCTCTGCTGCCTTCTCCTCCTTTTCTCCTGCTGCTGCTTCCTCTTTTCTATGTATACAGGTGTTCCACACGCGTGTAGTCTGTCTACGTACCTTGTGTATGCCTAGTGTTTGTGGAGTTAAGAAGAACTGGAATTATAGACAATTGTGAGCTGCCATGTAGGTGCTGTGAATCAAACCCAGCTCCTCTGGAAGAGCAGCCGGTACTCTTAAATGCTGAGCCATCGCTATAGCCCCTTTGGTACTTCCATACACACAAACAATTTATATACATCAAATCCACCTCACTCCCTGCCTCCAACTCACCCTGAAATCCTCACTCCTCCTTCCAACTTCATGACCTCTTTAAGAAACAATAATGATGATGATAATAATAACCTACTGAGTTCAATTAGTGCTGTATGGAGATACATGGGTATAGTTTCAATCACTAGAATAGGGGAGGGGGTAGCCAACTTCCTAGGGTTCACACTCCTTAAAAAAAAAACACTGACCCCCCCCCCAGCATCCATGGCTACCTTCATTCATTCATACATTCATCCATTTTATCCTTTCTTTTTTTCTTCTTTCCTTTCCTTTCGTTTTTCGTTTTATGCAGTCCAGGGCCCAAGGCCAGCGAATGGTGCCACCTTCTATTTTATAGTAGGTCTTCCCAGCTCTATTCACCTAGTCTGGAAGACACTCACAAGCATGCCAAGAGACTAACCTAGTCTACATTACCCTTCACAAGTGTGCTTGGAACCTTGTGGCCTAGCTAATTCCAGATCCTGTCCAGCTGAGAACACTATCACAGCGGGAGAGGACAGGTGACAGGGAAGGAACCCAGATGATAACCACAAGATGTCTTCTAAATGGAGCGTTCCATTTGCCCCTCTGCTCTCCCGCACTGTTCAGCGTTCCGGGCCATCTGACGGGAGGCCCTCTTAGCTACTGGCTCCCTGTTTGGTTTGGCTCTTGGGGACACCCCGAAGAAAGAATTCCTGTCAGGTGATCTCTCTACACACAGAGCTCTGTCTCCCACCAATGCCCCTGCCTCACCCATCAGGCCCAAGAATAGGGAGAACTTGGCTGTTACCAGCCCGACAGGCATTAAACTTAGGCGTTCCCCTGCCATGTCCCCTGAGCATACTTGGATGGATAGAGAGAAAACTAAGACGTTTGACTGCTCACCTGACAATGTACTACCCTGTCATCATGATTCTCTTAGCTCCACTTTTAAGACAACTACATCAATGCATGAAAGACTAACTCAGAATATTTCGTGACAGTTTAAAGCTAACTCTTGATCTGATGTAGGAGGGGCGGGTTAATTCACAAAATGTCATCTGTGAAAGAAGCACACCGAGAGAATATTTCTTAGTTGGCCCTTAAGTCAAATCAAGTCAGCTCTCTGCTCAAGCTCTCTTGTTCATAAAATACTCAGGCAAACACACACACACACACACACACACACACACACACACACACACACACAGGGCTGACGCAGGAATATCAAAAGTATGGGCAGCCAGTGCTCCGCAGCAAGGCCCTGACTCAGTACCCAGTGGCCTTCCACCACCTCCAGTCCTCCTTGGACTTGTGCCTGCTCCACGGGTGCATCTCATGTCTGGGGGGTTGGGGGGAGTGTCCGGGCAGCTCAAAATAACCCAAGCTGGCTCCAGCCAGAAGGCCTTGGCTCCAGACGGTCCCTCTGTAAGACCTCCTCCCTGGTCCTCTACGATGGATTCCAGATCACCTACAGCAGCTCCAGGAAGCCTGTGGACAACACAGGCAGCTGCTGCTCAGGGCCCCAGCTTGTTCCTTGTTCTCTATGCTTATGACCACTCCACTACATGTTTGTTTGTGATCTGGCTCCCCGCAGGAACGCACGTGGTGCGAGATGGAGAGGCCGTGTCTGTCAGGATCCAGGATCCGTTCCCACGGCCTAAAAGACTGGCTGAGGGAGGTGGCACTCACTCGGTATTTGTGGATGAAATGAATGAGTTGTCTAGGAAAAAAATAAAAAGAGCTGCTCAACTGTTTTCTTAATGCTTGCAGCGGTGTTTCTTGTGGCCAAGACATTCATGGGTTGATCAATCCACAATTCTTTTTTTTTTTTTTTTTTTTTTTTCTTTCAAGACAGAGTTTCTCTGTATAGCCCTGGCTGTCCTGGAACTCTCTCTAGACCAGGTTGGCCTTGAACTCAGAAATCCATCTGCTTCTGCCTCCCAAGTGCTGGGATTAAAGGCGTGCGCCACCACTGCCAGGCCTCTTTTTTTTTTTTTTTTTAATTAGATATTTTATTTACATTTCAAATGTTATCCCCTTTCCTCTTTTCCCCTCTAAAAACCCATTCCCCCTCCCTCTGTTCCTTAACCTACCCACTCCCGCTTCCCTGTCCTGGCATTCCCTTACACCGGGGCAATGAGCCTTCACAGAACCAAGGGCCTCTCTTCTCTCCGATGTCCAACATGGCTCTGCTACATATGCAGTTGGAGCCATGAATACTCTTTGGTTGGTGGTTTAGGCCCTGGGAGCTCTGGGGGTACTAGTTGGTTCACATTGTTGTTCCTCCTATGGAGCTACAAACCCATTCAGCTCCTTGGATCCTTTCTCTAGCTGCATTAGGGACCCTGTGCTCAGTCCAATGGTTGGCTGGGAGCATCCACCTCTGTATTTGTCAGGCACTGGCAGAGTCTCTCAAGAGACAGCTATATCAGGCTCCTGTCAGCAAGCACTTGTTGGCATCCACAATAGTGTCTGTGTTTGGTAACTGTATATGGGATGGATCCCCAGGTGGGGCAGATCAAGTAGGCTTTATCCCAGGGATGCAGGGATGGTTCAATATATGGAAATCCATCAACATAATCCACTATATAAACAAACTCAAAGGAAAAAAAAAACCACATGATCATTTCATTGGATGCTGAGAATGCATTTGACAAAACCTAACCCCTTCAAGATAAAAGTCTTGGAAAGATCAGGAATTCAAGATCCATACCTAGACATAGTAAAAGCAATATACAGCAAACCAGTAGCCAACAGCAAACTAAATGGAGATAAACTTGAAGCAATCTCACTAAAATCAGGGACTAGACAAGGCTGCCCTCTCTCTCCATACCTATCCAATATAGTACTTGATCCACAATTCTACACAAGGACTCTTCACACTGCACATCAGGACCAGAACAGGACACAGTAAAGCAAAAAGTCACATTAAATATTAGCTGTTTACACCAAGCTATCAAAGAAGTCCTGTAACCTGCTGAACGGTAAACAATTTGGGATTCAAGGACTATCCAACTATCTGGCATAGCTACTGCCTCTAGCTATACCCAGAATGCACCGCACAGCGTGCATGAGCACAGCTGGGTTCCAGTAAACTACACACACACTGAAATGCACACCCCTGTCATTCCTGTTGTCAGGAAACCACCCGCCCAACTCGGGAGAACCGGATTGCGTTTGTAGCATCCCTTCTGCGTCTGAGACAAGCTGGACATGGTGGTGTGCAAGCTAGTTTGCTGAACTCTGGTTGAAGCTACTGTAAAGACGGCTTTGGGGGAGGAAAGATGTTTGTCCAGAACATGCAAAGCTCTAGGTTTGGACTTTCACACTGAGGAAACATACTGGCGGCCTCCCCCCCACGCCCTCCACCCCCCACCCTGCTTAAAGTAAAATACATCGGGTCCTTGAGTCTCTTAGCTTCCCTACATAGCTCATTTGGCTAACACTGCCTACCCACTCTGGTCTTTGGTTATCGTCTCTCACAAGTTTGCTTAGCTGGTTTTTCCTCCGCTAAGCATCTTCATCTTTGATCCCAGTGATAAACTCTTAGTACCCCTTCCTCTATCAGAAACGAGAAGGAAGTGCGTTCAAGATGGCTGCCAAAATTCTTACTGTATAAGCCTGAGGACCTATGTTTGATGGTTGTGACCCGCACAGAGGCAGCAGTAATCAACTCTCCACAAAGGATGTGTGCGTATCATACACACAAGCACACAAACACATCCACGTACACACACAGGTGTGCATATACATACACAAACACATGAGCATGCATGCACACAAACATAACATCTATGTACATACACACACAGGTGTACACACACATGCACACAAACATACATACATACATACATGTACACACAGGTGCATATACATACACAAACACATGAGCATGCATGCACACAAACATAACATCCATGCACATACACATACAGGTATACACACATGCATACATACATACATACATACACACACACACAGGTGCATATACATACATGCACCCACATACCCACCCACACATACCCACACCCACACAAAATCAAATAAGAACTATAACAAAATCTGGGAGACAGAGAAAGAGAGGGAGAGAGATGGGAGAGAGACAGAGACAGAGAAATGGGAGGAGAAGCTTCCCAGACTTTATACCAAGGGAGAGTTTAGTATAATGTTTTATGACCAAGACGACAATGTGTTGCTTTCACGACCTTTCTGACTCTTCCGACTCTTCTGAGCACACCCTCTTCTGTGGGACCCAGGACAAGTACTATTTTTGACTACAGATGCTGCAGAAATTCAAGGTTATCGAGTCCCCTGAGAGCCATAAAATTAACTGAACAGACCAGGCTGCGCAAAGGCACAGCCAAAAGACGACCTTTCATAACTTGAAGGCGGTGATTCGAAAATTCACTGTGCGACAGTGACAGTCTCATTCTTCTTACATAACAGCACTATGTGAAAATACAGAGTTGGAAGCCACACTCCTTGTGGTAATGGTCTCGCCTGGAACACGGCACGCAGTAACATCAGATATGTGTACTTGACCTTGGAGACTCGATAGTGAAAAAGAATACCTCATCCTGGATTTTAAATATCCAGATGCTGGGTGTCCCGGCAGACAGAACAAGAAAGAATTAAATCACCGCCTCTCATCGTCTTGCAGACTCTACTTACCCTACCTAGCTAAAACCCAGATTTGAAAACAAATCTGCTGGAATGTGAAATGAAAATTTTTTTTAAGTTCTTTGAAAGACCTCTCAAGTGTTTTCCTTCTTTGAAAAATTTCCATGTAAATCAAACCCAAATCAACAGGCCAGAGGAAGCTATCAATCCCTCTCTAACAGATTCACCGTGGAGGCCGAAGAGTCCATTAAGCTTGCTCAGATAGATGCCAGGCTGCCTCGGACAGCCTCCTGAGAAGGCAGCCTTGGCCTCCAACCGTGGCTTCTGCGCACAGTTGAATCCGGGCGGAAGTCAGCTTCCCTCAAAGCGGCCCTGACCTGGCCGGATGCTCCGCCACTCTGCTGAGCTTAGGACTACGAGAGTAAGTGCAAGATCAGACTCCCCATCAGAGAAAGCTGGAGGACAAACACGCGAGCTCCAGCTGGGCCTCTAATGGAGTTTCTGAGGGAAATGGAAATGCTGGCATGCAGCTTCAAGGGAAAAAATGATGACCAGAAATGGAGAGTAGAGACGCCTAACTAGAGCTGCCTGTCAACCCTGCACATGCCCGCGAGCACTTGGCCTCCTGGGGAGCCCAGAACCCCATAGGAGGGCAGCTGTGTGGCTCCCAAGAGCTGTGATGCTGGAGGTGCTGGAAGCTCCCTGCTGTCCCAACGTGCCACTGTGCAGGGTGCGAGAGTGCCAGAACAACAGAAATCGAATTTTCTCCCCGCTATGGAGACCAGATGTCTGAGGTCGAGGGTGTGAAGAGCTGGTCTCTCCTAAGGCCTCTCTCCAGTGTGTGCATGCTTGCTGTCCCTGTATGTTTTTACCTCATCTTCCCAACATCATGCCCACATCCAATCTCCTCTTCCTGTCAGACAGGGACAGAGCCCACCTCAACAGCCCTTAACTCCATTTAACTGCCTCTTCAAAGACCCTGCCTCCAAATAGGCTTCCAATGTGGTGTAGGATTTCCACATATGAATTCCAAGGGGGCACCACACAGCCTATTATGTTGTGAGAGCCATTACTTACCAGAGCCACAAGGGCTACTAAGACAGAATATACCAATCACAACTGTTGCTTCTTGAAAATGCACCACATTGTTTTACAGCAAAAGGATATGCCATCTATGACAATGTCCCAATACGGATCCGACTGTGACTAACAGAGGCCAGTGTGGCTTTCGCTATCCTTATGAAACAATTCTTTTAAAACATACTCCATCCATCGTGAGGTCTCTGGGGAAAAGGGGGTAACACCCAAAAGGATGCTGAACACTAGTTCGCGGACAGTCTCAGATGCTCCCACACACGGGACAAGCAGGAATTCACCTGACATTAACGGACGCCTGCCTCTACATGTAGACACTTCCTCATTTACTTCCTTTAGGGTAATATTCTGGATTATATGTTCCCAGCATAACACCAGGTTCAACAAATAATACTACCAGAGATAAAAACCAAGGATATGGCCTATGCTGTAGTTTGAATAAGAAATGCCCTCCAAAGGCTCATGACTGAACACTTGGTGCCCAGCTGCTGGGAATGTGTGGGAAGTTATGAAACCTTCAGTGGGTAGAATCTTGCTGAAGGAAGTACACCATGGGAGGCGGGCCTTTAGGTTTATAGCCACGCCCCTTTCTGTTCTCCCCTTGCTTTCTGGAGGTTGATACGTGGTGACAGGTCAGCCTAATGCTCCTGTCAACATAGCTTCCCCTCGGCGGTGGTCTGAATGACAATGGCCCCTATAGGCCCATGTGTTCCAATACTTTAGTCCCTAGTTGGTGAAATTGTTTGGGAAGGATGAGGGGGCGTGGTCTTGTTGGAGGAGGTGTGTCACCGAAGGTGGGGGTGGCTCGGAGGTTTCAGTGGACTTGCAGCATTCCCACTGTGCTCTCTGTCCCTGCTTGTGGAGTGAGATGTGAGCTCTCGACTGCTCTTACCACCTTACCTCACTCTGCTACCACAGACTACAACTCCACACAACCATAAGCCCAGTTAAACATTTTCTTTTATAAGTTGCCGTGGCTGTGGTTTTTTATCAAAACAACACAAAAGGAAATAGCATACCCACTGGGATGGCCTGTATCCACTCTGGAATGACGAGCCAAAAATAAACCCTTTCTTCTTTAAGTTGCTTTTGTCAGGGTGTTTTGTCACAGTGGCAGAAAAGTAACTAACATGGTCTACAAGATGGCTTACTCTCAAGTTTGCACAGCTAGATAATCAAAATGAAGACCAAATTTATTTTCAAAGAACCTTTAACTTTCATGTTAGGATTTCTACAAGCTTTTAACTTCAGCTCTGTCCGCAAGCCCTTGCTACTCAGGAATCCCACAGGCATCTGTTGAGGGTGTCCCCAGGCAGCACTGAAGACACAGTTGTCACCTTCCACTAACTGATGCCCTAGCCTTACAGTAAACAAACCCGTACATTAAAATCGATGGTGTAATGTTAGGGCTAAGATGGAGAAGCTGAGAACACTGAGGAAAGCAAACAAAGGAGCTTGTAGCTGGGCAAGAACAGCCGAGCTGACCAGATGAGAGCCAGGGTAGAGTGGGTGACCGTAGAGTGGGTGACCGTAGCTCAGGGCTCAGAGCCAATGTACTAACCCACTAACCCACTAACCCACTAACCCACTAACCCACTAACCGGCTACACGCCCTCCTGCTGGGGGCAACAGAGATGGGGGAAGAGTTCCTGATACCTTTCTCTGCTTAAGGCCAGGAAGGCCTGGATGCTCCAACACCCATCTCATAAATTCATGAAACGTCTGTAAAATCCACAATGCGGAAACCACTAAGCTGCTCTAGGCCCAGTGGACCCTCTTTGGAGGGTCCCACTTAGCTTTATTAACTAAACTGCTACCAAGCTAAGTAAATTTCTACTTAAGTGTCCATCTCTTTACTGACTGTATTCCTTCAAGAAGACAAGAAGCAAGAGTCAAATACACACACACACACACACACACACACACACACACACACTCCACCACTTCCCCTGCTAGTCTATAAACGCATACCCTATTCTCCTGGTTAGTGTGCTTGAATCTTCAGCCTATAAAGCCCGAAAATAAAACATGAGAGGCAGCATTTCATATTTTTTACTCTTTCACTCTCATTTCATCCCTCTGGGCACCTTTGGCATTCCCAGACTCTTCCCTGTGTCCTTCCTGATATAGACTCATAACCATCATTCATTACTCACAGGTCTCCACAGTGAACCGGTGAACCCTCCCTACCCTCCACATCCACACTACTCATCCTCCACCAAACCCTTCCAGCCCTCGCCCTCCAGTGCCTGCCTGGTCTCTTCTAAACTCCAGGCCTACCTTTCCCCCTTTAACTCTGTATCCTCTACAGAGGATGAACACAGAGGCTCAAGAAAGGTCAACTCACCTTTGCAACTCACCTAGCACCCAGCAGAGTACCAAGGACACGTACAGAAGGGATGGGCTAAGCACAGGAACTCCAACAACTGTGTGTAGCCTCAAGGCCCCTCCGTCTGACCCCCCCTCCTTTTCATTCCGCCCTTACCTTAAGTCACCCCCTACTACCTACACCCTCTGACTACACCGAAGGCTCACCTGCACTTAACTTGGGGCACATTCCCTCTCCAAACTGTCCTTCCCCTGGCTCCTCCCCACTAATATACCATCGCCAGGTGAGTGTGCGCCTCGGCAAGCTCGTACCAGCTGAGGAGATCTGGCTCGAAAGCTCTTACTCGTCTACTGTATTTGCAGACTTTGAGTGCACGGTATGAAGTCAGTTTCCTTGGCTTCCCTGGCTGAGGGCAGGAGGGGCTTTTGTTTAACCCTTCAGATTTTCAGTGGCCAACACTCAATAGATCTCAAGTGCCGCTTGAAAGACCTTTATTCCGCCCTTCTACAAATATTTGTTGGGCACACCACTCTAGGTGGCAGGATATATCAGCAGGGAAAAAAAAAAACAAACAGAAAATTCCTGCCTTTTAGAACACTTAGAACTTTTTATATGCATACATTCTGGGGAAATATACATGTGGATATATATATATGTGTGTATATATATATACATACATACACACACACACACACACACACACATATATATATATAATGTCATAGATTATATTTTTTTAATGGAGGAAAGAAAGACTAACTTAAGGCGCGTAGAATGCAGTGTTAGAAGGTGGTAAATTCCACGGGGCGGGGATAAGAGGAACAGGGACTGAGCATCAGCCCGAGAAGTCTGCAATTTAATACATTAGTCAAAGCAGCATTGAACATGAATAAATGCTTAGGCAAGAGAGGAAATGACTGTGTAGATATCAAGAGAAGAGAGTACAGGCAGAAGAAACAGCAAACACAAAGGCCCTGAGGGGAAATAGGGCCAGTGTGCCCGCAGGGCACCATGGGTAGGGTGGTCAGCAGGGAAGAAGGCCAGAGCAGACAAGGTCAAGAGCGACAGAGACCCGGAGCCCTCCAGGCTGCTACACGTTCTTCCGCTTCTACTCTGAGGAGGGAGAAGAGTTATCCTCAGTTTGAAAAGAAATGCCACAAGTGCCCTGAGTGTTGGCGAGGTCATTCTATTGAGAACAGACACAGAGCGAGGCATCAACTCAGACCTGTCAGCTCCGAGGTCACCGGCATCTGCTGGGCCAGGCGGAAGGGGCGATCAGGCCCGGGGCGCTGTGGGTGGCTGTGGTGGCCAGGATGTATTGCTCGCCATTTTTAGTTCTCTCCTCTCCCCTTGCACTACAGGACACAGCAGCCACACCACCACTGGAAGGCTGTCTTCATTGTGTCACCCCCTGCTCGGGATGGCGCTCTCCTGCACAGACCTTTACCAAAGCCCCCGAGGCCGAGGCCAGGGTCCTGGCTTTCCCTCCCTGGCCCATGTCTCGGATGGCTTCCGTTTAACCCCCTCTGCCTTCTGTCACTTCTCTCTGTGACCCTTTTCCTTAAGATCCTCCAAGCCCTTCGAAGCTCACTGCACACGTGCTCCACTGTCTTCACATCTGTCATCAAATTTCCAATATTCAAATCAGGACGAAAACCATGCCAAAGAAACACAAATACACCATTTCCAGAGAAGTCCGCTAAGGGGAGGGTCGCGAAATGGCTGCCACAGGAGTTTAAGGGCGTCGTCTCCTTTGACCTGTGATCTTTATCTAGGGATTTTAATTAAGAAAAATGCAAAATCTGGACGCATTGGTCATTTAGGATCGAAGTTTCCTTATCTGGGCATCAGTCAATACTTCGAGTCCCAGCGGGCTGGCCTTTCTCAGCAAAGGGCTCTGCTGCTCTCCAAACCGAGTGGGCTCGCAGAGCCAGCCCAGCTTTGCAGCCAGGAGAGCAAACAGAGCTCAAGCCCAGCTACTCCAACAGCAAGCAGAGAGCAGACTGCACCTTCTACCCACGTCGGCACCAGGAGCTCCGCTGGCCTTCAGTCCTATTAACTAGATACCGTTTCCTTTGTGTTTCAGAGGGTAAGTGGGTAGGTGGGTGCTTGGTGATCAATGCCAGGCTTCGTGCGAGGCAGGGAGGCAGGCGAGCTTTCCTCACCCAGCTACATCTCTGGTCCTCAGCGTTCTACCTAGCAGGGCTGTCAAGGCAATATTTACCCACCTAACACATACTTTACCCCTCTACACACACACACACACACACACACACACACACACACACACACAATTACCTGCTTCCTCTGTACTTAGAAGAAAGACTGAATAGGAACACTAGGGGAAAACATTGTGAGACGGAGGGAAGCGGGGAGGGAAGAGTGCTGGGGGGGGGAGCTAGGGAGAGGAGTGGGAGGGCACGGGGCAGGGGGGTGGGGGGTAGGGTTGCCATGGCTAGAAAATCCAAACAATAAAAAAATGAGAAAAAGAGAAACGCCCTAGAGTATTAATGGGTGAAAAATTCACATTGCTGGCATCTGTGCCTCAAAGGGGATGAGGGCTCACAGCACGTGAAATCTACAAAACCCTTTTTCATTATATGTGTGTATTTGTACCCCAGATCTTTGTAACCCACCACCCAAGCAGAACCACCTCATTGGCACCAAGTCTAGCAAGCCTGTTTGTGACACGGCTACCAATTGTGGGGTCCAAGAGCATCTGGCTTAGAAGTTAGTTTAATCTCACGCCAGTCCTCTTTCTGCTTGTGAGTGTCACACTGCCCGGCTTCGTCTCCAGCTGCATCATAAAACTGACAGACAAGCCACAGCCATCAGTCAAGCTGGGGACATACAGTACAGACTCCATGACCCTGGCCCCCGTGGCTTCCTGCGGACTCGGCGGCTGGCTATCACAGCTCTCTGAAGGGTCCCAACAGCTCGGCTTTCACGTCCGTCCGTAGTTTCTACACTCTTGAAGGCACACACGAAACGGGAAGAGAGGAGGAGGCAGATTGCCAACTACTCTATACATCACTAACAACACTACCATCAGAAACTCCCAGAAACGCAACCGACACGCCACAGTCTCAACGCTATCAGAGAAAGATCTTAGTTCCCGCCATTGTCAAATTCTAGACGACAACCGCGGCAGCCAACACAAAGAAAGCCGAGGCTCCCACAGAAGGCGTGCGGCCCAGTAGGTGTGCTGGACAGCCAGAAATAGGCTTTCCTTGTCCCAAGCAGCTTCTTGGGAGTATCCAATTCCCCCTGACAACTGGAACACCTCTGGCAACTCCCAGAGCTCAGGTTGACGGAGCGCAGGGCAGGGCCACACACGTCAGCCAGGAAACAGGGGGACTTGTAAGCATGTCCTGCATTTTTATTTCCACCTCGGCGGTGGGGGGGTGAGGTGGGGGTGGGGTGGGGGAGATGAGACATTTCACAGGTAAAAGTGTTTGAACCCCCTACCCACTGACCCCCTCGACCCTTCCCCCTATTTCAGCAAACATAACAAAAAGCCATTTTCCCAGGCTTAGCCCGCATGAATGTCTAGCACTGTCTCTGGGATCAGATTCAGCCATGGCTCTGGTCGAGCCCCTGAACCTTCCCAGTGATCACTTCAGGAAATGAGAGACGTATGTCAACACTCAGAGTTTGCTATGTGCTGCCTACTTTGCAGGGGTTCCATTATTCATACGGTTGTGCCATGAAGTGAGAGGGGAAATCACCTGGTCTCAGTTATTAATTATTCCGTGAGAGATCGCGAGAATGGAAGCGAGGGAGAACAACTTAAGGGAATCGGTTCTCTCCTTACTCCACGTGGGATCTTGGGGACTGAACTCATAACATCAGGCTCGGCAGCCCTTGCTAGGCCACTTACTTGGTCGGCTCTGGATTCAAATGAGGAGATGAAAGATGTGAACAAGATCATTTGAGATCTCCAATGCTGGTATCTTTAAATTCTGTAGCCATTTAAAAAGTAAGGTAATATTATCTCCTCTTATGATGGTTTAAAAGAACAAAACTCGGAAGTGCTTCAGTACTTAGCACACAGGCCATGCTCAAGGGAATGTTATGCGCGTGTGCACCCCTCCCCAGCCCCAGAAGGGCTGGCACTCTGGCTGTCTCTTGCTAAAGGATGCTGCCTTTGGCTTCCCCCTGAAACTGCCACTGCAGCTTTCTCCCCGGCACATCTTACCACATTCCTCTGGAATTTAACAGAATTGCACTTTAATAAGTAGATCTAACTCAGCATCCCTTATCTCTCCTGAGTAAACGCCTGCTCAGGATCAGTGCCCACTTCCAATCCTCTCTGAGAATTAGGAATTGAGAACCGAAAGGCTGTGGTTGGCATTTTACTTCTGAGAAAAATCTCTGAAGAAGTCACTAATTATTGTCCAACTTCCCTAGTCACGCAGACACTTGAACCAGACACCAGAAAAAGAGGCCCAGCAGTAACCAACTCTGCAAGAGTTAAGCGTCCTCGAGAAAATGTAACTTATGAGGTCAATATGGAATAACTTACTGGGACCCTAAATTTTGTCCTCAGATGGGTGTCAGCTGCACGACAGTTATAATAAAAACCATTCTCTTTCATTCTCAAAAGGGGCTGAGCAGGCACACTGCACAGAACAGTTCTATAATGCAAGCTAGCACGGGGCTGGTGCTCATTTTTAAAAATCAATTACTTATTTAGATACTGTCCATGTGAAAACATTCAACAGACTACTTTTGCTTATGAATGAAACTGGGAGTCGATACTTCTTTGAGCACATAATTAATTTGTAAATTTCCATTTTGAAGAGTTACCGTGTAAGAATATAGATCTTACTGGAACAGTATAATCAGACTAAAGTTTTTATTCATTTCAGATCAGCACAGGATCCAGTAGGCACTGTTTCTTCCTGTATCAGTAATTGCATTAAAATCCATAAGCACTGAGGACACATCACTCACATACGGTATCTGTCATGGCTTTTGTTTTTTTTAACATTTTCACAGAATTCATTAAAGAGGTCACAATTTATATTTTTACTTTCCTTTTTCTTTAATTAGATATTTGCTTTATTTAAATTTCAAATGGTATCCCCTTTCCTCGTTACCCTTCTGACAACCCCCTATCCCAAATCCTCTCCCCTATTTATCAACCCCTCCCCTCCCACTTTTCTGACCTGGCATTCCCCTACACTGGGGCATCAAGCCTTCACAGGACCAATGGCCTCTTCTCTCACTGATGTCTGAAATGGCCATCCTCTGCTACATATGTAGCTGAAGCCATGGGTCCCTCCATATGTACTCTCTGGTTGGTGGTTTAGTCCCTGGGAGCTCTGGGGAGATACTGATTGGTACATAGTATTGTTACTCCTGCAGGGCTGCAAACCTCCCCAGCTCCTTGGGTCCCTTCTCTAGCTCCTGCACTGGGACCCTATGCTCAGTCCATTGGTTGGCTGTGAGCCATGAGTATTCTGATTTCCCTTCTAAGAAGGACCAAAGTATCCACACTTTGGTCTTCCTTCTTCTTGAGTTTCATGTGGTCTGTGAATTGTATCTTGGGAGTTCTGAACTTTGGGGCTAATATCCACGTATCAGCGAGTGCATACCGTGTGTGTTCT
The DNA here is from genome assembly GCA_964023405.1 of Apodemus agrarius. Taxonomy (NCBI): domain Eukaryota; kingdom Metazoa; phylum Chordata; class Mammalia; order Rodentia; family Muridae; genus Apodemus; species Apodemus agrarius. Next base: position 41,137,545 of record OZ030016.1, on the reverse strand, counting down.
TTTGTGATTTGGGTTACCTCACTCAGGATGATATTTTCTAGTTCCATCCACTTGCCTAAGAATTTCATGGATTCATTGTTTTTTAATAGCTGAGTAGTACTCCATTGTGTGAATGTACCACAATAGACTGGGCTCTCATACATCAACGAGCAATCAAGAAAATATCCCACAGCCATTACCACGGCCACGCCCATGGCCACGCCCATGGCCACGCCCATGGCCACGCCCACAGCTAATGCAATGGAGACAATTCCTCAACTGATCTCCCCTTCTTCCCCTAGGTGTCTCTAGTTTGTGTCAAGTTGACAATACTCTCTGTGTCAAGATATATTATCAAGGACTTCAGACTATATAAACCACACACACAGAGAAATATAAGAATATACAACACAAAGAGTGAACCTAATATAAATCTCAGGCTTTAATAAACTATATCAATACTGGCAATCATGCCAAACTAATACAAGACATAAATAATAATAGGGAAAGGCACTGACAGTTATATGGAAACGGTATTTTTCTGCTCAATTCATTTTAACTTATATCCCCTGAAGAAGTCTACTAAATTTAAAATAAGTAAGTAATGTTAATTATTTCAAAAAATAATTTATTTTCAAGTAATGAAACTAAAGTGTAATGCTCGCAGGAGTGGGGAGGGGGCGGCTTCAGCTATCACGGATGGACTTGGGTTGACTGGGACGGAAGCCAGAAGAGGGTTTGGCGAGATGGCAGCAGCTCTGCCCGGGCTGTTAAACTCTGGGCAGCTTCCTGACAACCTCTCATTTGGCTGTTCCCCAGACATTGTGTTTACAGTAAATAAGACACCGCTACTAGCATAAGGAATTATCTTTCTTATCAGCAATTTGCTCTAAGTATAGGCTCTGGGAAGCCTTCCTTTTAGACTCAAAAAGCAAGTAATTGAGTTAAATAGATCTTTAACTGTTCCTGAAACCTAAATCCCATTTCTCCTCTAACAGCCCTCTCTGCCAGTCCTTCCACCACCCAGCAGAACGGAGCTCCATCCCATTTCCACGCAGCCTGCCCTACAGCTAGACACGCAATACGTCCACACTGCATTAGCTCCGCACTGGCCTGTCCTCGACACTTCGACCCTGTGAAAACAGAGACTACCCCACAGTCATTTCACTTTGAGGCCTCACAGGCCAGAAGTCACTGCTCTCAGGGTGTCTGAGATGCAACAGTCACCCAATTACCAGCTAATCTGCCTGTAAAGAGAAGCAGAAGATGTTGCTTTGGGGCTAACTTGGGGGTGAAAGCTCTGTATGCTGGCACATAGGCACATGCATGCCTGTTTATGTGTTAGAATGTGTGCATGTCTATGTGTGCCTTTTTACTTCTATTGTGTATATGTGTACATGTGATGTACATAAAAAAAGTGTATATATATATATACACACATAGACATATGTGCCTATGTATATATGTGTGTTTGTGTGTGTATATTTATACATATATACATGTGTGTGTATATATATGTGTATATATATCTATATACACATGTGTGTGTACAGGTATGCTTATATGTGTATATATGCCGGGGGGGTGGTGGCACACACCTTTAATGCCAGCACTTGGGAGGCAGAGGCGGGCGGATTTCTGAGTTCAGGGCTAGCCTACAGAATGAGTTCCAGGACAGCCAGGGCTATATAGAGAAACCCTGTCTCGAAAAACCAAAATAAATAAATAAATAAAAATAAAATATATGTGTATATATGTACATGTGTGGCTATAACATGCATGTATATATGGGGAAACCTTATATGTGTATTTCTGTGTACATATATGCTCATATACATGCATGTATATGTGTGTATGTTCACATGTTCCTCCTTCCCCAACTTGTGTTCCTCCCGCATCTCTCGGCTCTTATTCCTCCTAATCAACTTATGGCTCATGAACTTTCCTCCAGAAGCTGCAGCTTAGCAACCTCACAAAGGGAAAAGGCTTTTCTCAATGTGTCTCAGTGACAGTCCTGAGGCCTCCAGACACTAACCACTGTGACTATGGCTGGGCAGGCTTATGTCACAGCCTAGAGTGACTCAGTAAGTCCTCTTCTCCAGAGGCTAGAAGTGAGGCGAGGGGAATTGCCCAGGGGAATTCTGGGTGATTTATCAGGAATGCCAAGTTAGCGAGGCGAGTCTGTGATCTCCACCTGTCCCTACTGAGTGCCCGCCACTGACAGCGCCTGCCGTAACTGTCCCTGTGCATACCCTTCCACAGAACAGATCGTCTGCAGTGCTTCGCTCTCCTGACACACAGAACATTTATTTAGACATCTATTGTGGAGGCATGTCCTTTCTATATGAACATCTTAATGCCAAATGCATGTTTCTAAAACTGAATGGGTCAGTAGCTTTTGTTTGGGGAACAAACAAAACCCAAGTATGACAGTTTTGTCAAAGTGTGAACCACCAGGAACCCCAAGAGAACCGAGCCCCACACCCAAGTGTGAATCCAGATAAGTAATAATGCCTCAGGGAGGACCCAGCCCTCTCTACTGCGAAGCCAGGGCTATTGAGGCCGCTGTGGGTGGCCTCGGGTTGTAGCTCTGTCCAGAACTGTACTGAAGATCTTCCTCTCTGAGAGAAAAGGAAGCTGAGAGAGGGTGAAAGGGACAAAGGACAGAAAAGGAAAGAGAACAGCATCCTGCACTAAGCACTCAGTAAGCCTCCCTGACGCGAATCTGGGAATCTCTCGAATATGTAACCATGACCACTGAGGACTGGCTCAAAAACACAGAAAGAACAAAGCCGCACCCCCGACCAGGTCCTCTTTCTCCGGCAACATCCTTAACACCAACCTGGGCGCACTTAAGTCAGTGTCAGAATCAGCCTTTCACAGGAGCTTTCTTTTATGGATTTTCCATCCAGCAAAGGTTTCTATTCCAGGCCTGGGCAGATCGGAATCCAGCATGCTTGGCCAGCGAGCACGGCAGCTCTCCGCTCCAGACGCTCCAACCTGGAGGGACAAAGGCAACAAGCCATTAGTAGGCTGATATTCTCATTCATGTAAGTTCGTTCTCTCTCTCTCTCTCTCTCTCTCCCTCCCTCCCTCCCTCCCTCCCTCCCTCCCTCCCTCTCTCTCTCTCTCTCTCTCTCTCTCTCTCTCCAATATAACCCAAACAACAACTTCCAAAGGGTTAAAGTCATTAATGAGCAGAAACAGCTCGTATAAGTACCTTAGGCACAAGCTAGGCCTACTGAGAAGGGCCTCTGATGGCGATGCCCTCTGTGGAAATTTTTAAAGCCTGACATTTTAATTAACCACGGAAAACACAAGCTACAACTAAAGTTTCATGAACACACTGATCAGCCCCATGGAAAAACCACAGGAATGTTCTGGCAGGGAAGGCCCGGGACACAGAGGCCTCGAGTCATTCCCCTTAGGAACTGAAACAGAAAATTAAGTTGCTCAATATGTTTCAAGAAACAAAATGAAACCCAGACTTTTAATCTCAATCAAACACGAAAAACATTTCAGAACTTCAAAGGATACTGCGAAGACACCAAAGCTGAGTCCATAAAGGAGGCTTTGTGTAGTTTAGGAATCGGAATGGATTTGCATTGCACTGCAGTGTGAATAGGGCCACAATTTTACAGGGCTGAATAACAAAGGGGACACTCACTAAGCATCTTTTGTTTCCTAATAGGGAAAATTGTTGTGCAAAACCAATCCTCAGTAAATAAGCCATAAATATTTTCAAATGTGCACTGTACCCATAAGTATTATCAAATGTGCACTCTATCCATGAGTATTACCACATGTATGTCTCCATAAAAAACAGCCCATTATTTTACCACTACACAACCACACTTTGGCTTGAGTGATAAAAGATACTCAAACGGTGTTAAAATGTCTGATGCACACTAATACTCAGGCTGGCAATTTCAGCTCCAAAAACAGCAAATGGGACAATCATCTGACAGCCATTCTTGAGCAGTGAGAGATAAGAGATTTAAAGTCTTCATGTGTTAGCATTAATTATACTAGTAGCCATGATAACATCCATACATTCTGAATACCGAAATTCTATTTCGGTATTCTTCTAACCGAAGAACTCTTCTACCGAAATTCTTCTACCAAAGAACAGAACCAATGCTATTTTCAGAGATCAGTCTATAATTCCTTTCAGTAAGTCAAAATGGTATCTATCAACCCTTTACAAATGTGCCAAAACAGTACCATATTAATCTCTTCCTTCACTTGAAACCTCGGTCCCCAAAACCAAAAAATGCAAGACAGAAAATCACATAAGCATGGATTATCCTATAGAATATTCTAAAGACATGAAGATGTGAATAAAAGTATTTCTAGAATATACTTCTATTTCCTTTCTGATATGTTCCAGTTTTATACAATAAATGTGTGGTTTCCACAATTAAAATTCTTAAAAGGAGTATGAGAATTCAGAACAAGAATTGGACACCTACCCTTTATCTGGCTTCTCTGTAGATTGCCTTTTATCTGAATAATAAGGGTAATAAATGAAGTCTAAACTCTGGACAACCTGGTCATCCCTGATACAAAAATTTAAAATATTCTAAAACCTGAAATGCTTCCAATGCCAACATAGAACCATAAGTGGAAAATTCCACACTCTAAAACTTTGTTTCATACAGAAAATTCTTCTAAATATTAATACATGTACCTTTAGGGTACATGTATATGGTATCATGAAACAGATATAAATTTTTGTTTACACATGGATTCTATCCTCAAGATATCTCATTATATAACTACCTCACAATTAGAAAAAATAGATATCTATAAGACTCCTGGGTCTCAGGCAGTTCACCGAGAGGGCATCGCCGTGTAACATTTCATTTAGAAATTCAAACCCGGTGTCCAGGAGCACTTCAGGGCTGACAGACAAACAACTTTCCTAGAAATGTATTTTCTTGATCTATTCCACAAAATTAGCAGAGAGAAAATCCTCTCCAAATGTCACTCACTAGTGTGCTGCACAACCGCCCTTTAATAACATGACCTCCTAGGAAGATTTCATTGCTTCACAGTACCAAGGCCTTTAGCTACTCTGGATCCTCTAAGCATCCCAAGAAGCAGGACACAGTGATGGACTCTTCACCCCAGGGGCATTGGTGATGTCACTCACGCCAGACAGCCCATATCCAGAGAAGTCAAATGCTTTTCCTCTGCCAAACAGCAAACATCTGAGTTCAGCTCTCTCGTCTGACTGACCCTGCACAGCGCTCCTCCTACCAATGAGACGCCTCAGCATGCACTCTCAGAAGGAGCACGTGTACGCGCAAACACGTGTTAAACTTGTAACAGTGAAATCAGAATAGACAGGAAAGGATTCCACTGAAACCGAAATGCAGACAGGAAGACAAAGGAGGACTCAACTCTGGGCTTTGAAAGCTGCAGCTCTGTCCACAATGCTCTCACAGAAGGAACAAAGGCTACACTGTGCGGTGGTGGCAGGTGTCCTCAACAGAAACTGCCTGTCAGGCTGAGAGCTTTCTGGTCCTAGTGCTGGCTTCGTTGATAACAGCGCAATCCCTCCCGTTCAAAGCAAGGTTTTCAACAGGATAAAACTATGCCTGTGCCAAGCCATCTGCGAGAGATGGGAAAGACGCGTGCTCACCTGTTTTAAGAACAAGTGATTCACTTGGTGTGGCGGTACATGCCTTTAGTCCCAGCACTCTGGAGGAGGAGGAGGCAGGCAGATTTCTGTGAATTTGAGGCCAGCCTGGTCTACAAAGTGAGATTCATCACAGGCTCTATTACACTGAGAAACCCTATCTCAAAAAAATAAAAAATAAACAAAAAAAGGATAAGTGATTTTGGTAACAAGTCCCAGGCTTCTACCTCTGAAAATCTAAATCTTAAGGAAAAGAGATTAGCAGTTTAGAAAAATGAAGGAAACAAGACATTAAAACCAAAAATAAACAAAATGATCTGTGCGACCTCTGAGAACAAGAAGCTTCTCTTTCCCTTCAGAATCGTTTCCTTTAAACAAAACCACCCCTGCTTCTGCTACGCTATCCGCTTACAAGGTCCATCCGCGTGCATCAGATGTCTGCGATCCCCATCAAGTAGGACTAGCTTGAGGGGCGAAGGGAGAGACAGCACTGACCAACTCAGACCCATCCCCGAAAGGCCTTTCATGAGGCCTTCCCAGCATCCTTCCCCTACTGTGTCACGGAATAACAAAAGCCTCGGCTGTGACTGAGCAGCCGCCCCAGGGATGATGATGTCCTGCTCTGTCACAGCCAGAGGGGAGCACAATGGCTCTGGATGGCTCTGGCAAGGGAAGAAAGCTTACTTTCTACCCCAAACTGCTCTTGAGATCCCCACCATCCATCACCACTGCTGCACTCAGAGAGAACGCAGCAGGGGCCGTTAGCTATTTCTATCAACGCCTGAGCTCTAATACCAAAGTCCAATGTCCACACAAGCAAAAGGGCTGAGATTCTTGCTGACGCTTTCCGACGATACCAGAGCTGTGATCACCAGAGCGGCGTCACGATCTAGTAATGCCTTACGGTCATTTGTCAGAGGATGTCATTGTTCAAATTTAGCCGTCTGGTTAGAATTCTGTCATACCAGCCACAAACTGGACAGAAATTTGGTGAAGTTAGCAAATTATCTCTATCCGTAGATGACTAAATAAAACCAAGAGTGGCGTGAGATAAGGTGCCTTGAGTGTCTGCTGTCTTGGCTGTGTGCTGTTAGAGCTTGGGCTGCAGCTACATGGGCTCTGACAAAATGTACACCCAGGAATCCCTACCCTTGGAGGACCTGACTGTTGGGCCAGCATATTTCTCTTGGTCTTCTGATATCCCGTGGAAGATTTCTGCTTCCTGGGCAAGATTCCAGGAACGCCAGCGGGGCTCACTCGTTGCTGTTTCGATGTCTACCTCCAAATGACAGGCACGCAAGACCAGAGGAGCAGCTGGAGAGTGGGTCCTCTCAGAGGCACGAGAGTCTGACTGAAGAACTCGGACTGTAGGCTTGAGTGATGATGAGTGTGTCTGGGGCCCGAATTCATGCTCCCAGCATCCGTGCAAAGGCTATGTACGGCCATGTTCCATCTATGACCTCGGTGATGAGAGGGGAGCAGGAGGGGGCGGGGATAGGGACAAAGACAGGAGGAATGCCACCAGCCTAGCTCCAGGTTCAGCTAGAGAATGATGATACAGCACGATACTCAACCTCCTGCTCTGGCCTCTGCACACGGAAGTAGAGCGCATAGGCATGTGTACATACAAAACACACACCCACAATGGAAAAATAAATAATAAGAAAATAGAATAGCTTGGGTTATAGGTGTTAATTAATTTACATTTCAAGTGAATGAAAAACAAATACAAGTTGTTTGAAAGGAACACCAGTTTAAATCCCTACCACCACCATGATGAGGTACTATCATAGGTTCCTACCACGGGTAACCCTGAAGACTACTGTAAATGATCCAAACTGGCACCCAGAAGAGGGTGTGATCGGTGATGATGAGGTGCCACTTTGTTTTTTGTTTGTTTGTTTTGTTTTTTTCAAGACAGGGTTTCTCTGTGTAGCCCCGGCTGTCCTGGAACTCACTCTGTAGACCAGGCTGGCCTCGAACTCAGAAATACGCCTGCCTCTGCCTCCCAAGTGCTGGGATTACAGGCGTGCGCCACCACCGCCCGGCTACGACGTGCCACTTTGAAGACGGTTCATGTAGTAACTCTCTCTGTCATAGTTTGAAATAAAAAGGGTCTCAACTGGAGAAGGCAGAGGGAAATGTCTGTTAACTAGTGTTCAGAAGCTATTTGGGAAGGGGGACAGAAGTCAACAGATTCAGAGCCTGTAGCTCTAGCTCTCCTACTTAGGACCCAAGACCTTGCAAGAGAACTAACTTGGCCTCCTCCTTCCTCCTTGGTTACATGTCCATCAATCCAGGATGATGCTGCCAGCCAGGCTCTTAAAGCACCAATTATTGGAACCAATTAGGAAGGCACTGTACAAACTGCTAACCACCGTGTCAATCAACAAACAGTTACTACAAAGCTACAAATGCTGCCAGAGATGGTGCTGTGGAGACAACCCCAGGCAAAAGACAAACAGCTTCTTCTGAGGCAGAATAGAACCTTCTAGGAAACATGAGCTTCTTTGTGCAACAGTGGCACAGCTGATGCGGAGTGACTAACTGCTCCCTGATTAAACCTGAGGCCCATAGAGAAGCCATGCCTAGTGCTGTAAAGTGAGTCAGAAACTCCTGGCTAGGACAGTCACAGGCCCTGGTGGCTACCTTCTCAACTTCTCTCTCCAAGTGACTGCAGACTCTGGCTGCTCAAGGTGCTGGGACCATGTGACAACTTCATGCTAAGCTATACACAGGACACTTCCACCATGCCCCTTGAGGAAGGCTTGGGGAGCAGAGTAGACAAAGGTTGGAAAGAGTGTAAGAGTCAGAAGAGAGAGAGAAAAAGGCAAAATGCTTCTGGGCACGGCATGGCCTTTGAAATCACAAAGTCACAGCAACTGTTGTTACTTGCACTGGGCCTGACTGGCCCTGTCAACAATCAGTCACAGACTGGGGGTGGGGCTTAAAGGCCTCCACCCCTGACTATGAACTATTAGCTACTGGTAAATTCTAGGAGAGGGGAGTCACTGTCTTCAGTTGTGTGAGCCTACCATGTTTCCAGTGAAATACCCTCAAATCTACGGTCACACTGAGGACCCTGGTAACATAACTCAGGTCACAAGTGAAAATGAGACAGATCTAAATGTGCCTACAGGCCACATCAGCCAACATCAGCTGCCAGACAAACAGCAGGCCACGTGAGATGTACATGTTCCTAACACTGTTTACCAACGAAAAGATGATAGATGCGGCCGTTAAGTTTGAGTTGTTTAATTGCAAGAAATTCATTAATTCAGTAATCACTACTGTTGGCACTGGGGATTTGGACTGCACAGTTTCCAGCTAATATAGACAATTTTGAAGGTATTCCTCATCCATGTCACCTGTAAAATACATGTCTTCAACACATGGGCCCACTCATGCTGCTTTGGTTACAATACAATGTTTTTAAAGATTTATTTATTTTATGTATAAGAGTACAGTGTAGCTGTACAGATGGTTGTCAGCCATCATGTGGTGGCTGGGAATTGAACTCAGGACCTCTGCTTGTTTCAGGCCCCTGCTAGCTCCGGGCCCCAATCACTCTGGCCCAAAGATGTACTTATTATTATATATATGTAAGTACACTGTAGCTGTCTTCAGACACACCAGAAGAGGGCGTCAGATCTCATTATGGATGGTTGCTGGGATTTGAACTCAGGACTTCTGGAAGAGCAGTCAGTGTTCTTAACTGCTGAGCCATCTCTCCAGCCCCAAAATGGTTTTCTTGACAAGCAAAATCTCCAAGCAAAAGTGTTAACAGTAATGTTCTACCTTGTCTGAAAGCAGTAATTACTTTATTCTTTATTTTAATCTTCAAGGCACATTCTATAATTCAACCAAATAGCTACCACTATATGAGAGGCACATTAGAAAGAATACAGTGCATGACTCTGTGTGTGTGTGTGTGTGTGTGTGTGTGTGTGTGTGTTAGCCTGGAGTAAAACACAGTCCTCCACATCCCCTCCCTCACCCTCAAGGAAAAAGAAAGCAAGCTGGAACCCATCCAGCCCCAACAACAACAACAACCCCAGTTTTAACAAGGGCCATAACAGCTGGGCGGTGGTGGCGCACGCCTTTAATCCCAGCCCTTGGGAGGCAGAGGCAGGCGGATTTCTGAGTTCGAGGCCAGCCTGGTCTACAGAGTGAGTTCCAGGACAGCCAGGACTACACAGAGAAACCCTGTCTCGAAAAACCAAAAAAAAAAAAAAAAAAAAAAAAAAAAAAAAAAACAAGGGCCATAACAGTTATTTTAGAAGCATTTCTAAAATTATTTATTTTAGAAACCAAATTCAAGTTCAATTTTTAACATGCCAAATGGCTGTCTTAGCAAAGTTTCTATTTTTAAAACTCTGTTTTACTTAATTAAAAAAAAAAAAAAAAAAAAAAGTCCGGAGAACTAGGCTGCCCAAGACATAGCTATGCCTGTTCTCCAAAAATTCAATACGGGTTGGAAGAAAAAGATCTGGTGAAGGAGAGATATGGAATGCCCACACATTCATATTTAGACTAATATTAGTCCACACACCTGAAACCTACTGAGAGCCAGTGTTCAAAAGGAAGAAAATAAACATCCAAGAAAAAGTGACCAAGTGACAGGGCAGGGCGGTAGCCCGGCCGTAAGATTCCTTGCCTAGCTCTTCTGATGCTCTGGGCTTGACTGATCCCCAACACTGGAAAAAAAGGAAAGAAAGAAGTGACTAAGACACTGTTCAAGTCCGGGACAAGAATTCCCAAAACTGCCGGGCGGTGGTGGCGCACGCCTGTAATCCCAGCACTTGGGAGGCAGAGGCAGGCGGATTTCTGAGTTCGAGGCCAGCCTGGTCTACAGAGTGAGTTCCAGGACAGCCAGGGCTACACAGAGAAACCCTGTCTCGAAAAACCAAAAAAAAAAAAAGCATTCCCCAAACCACAAAGCCTCGGAATCAGGATCTCCTCCCTTACAGGGATAACACTGATCCAGGGATTGTGGGTGCTGCCCCTCCGGGATCGATGGCCACAACTCTCTCTATGGGGCCGCTGTGGCTACATGACAGAGGCCTGGTGAGCTTCAGGAGCAGGTGACGCTCCTACAGTCCCTTCTGGGTCTCCAGGGCTTCAAGCCCTAGGCCTCCTCTCACGGGCCACCACCGCGCAATGCACTAAACACTGTACTTCCCCAGCCGGACCTCCTTCTACATCCAGACAACCACATCATAGTTCAAGAGCTTCCGTGACCTCGCGTATATCTATGTTCCCACAGACATATTCTTCACATTTTTAACACAACACCGAGATGTGTCTTATGAAAAAAAAAAACAAAAAACTGGCTTTTCTAAAATAACAGTGCTTTTCTTTCAAATATCATGGTGGCCTTAAATAAACTGTCGTCTTTCAGTCCGTGCACATTAAAGGCCGTCTCAGTGCATGCTCCCCTCCACTGCCCCACCACAGCGCTGTCCAACAGAGCGCTCAGAGGGAAGACACACGTATCTGTGCTGCTCGTCACAGCAGCCATTGGTTACTTATACCTTGAAATTGTGACTCACCCGGGGTTGACTCTTTTTTCCCTAATGTCTACCCCTGACTCCCTTTGTGTTTGAATGGCAAATTCGGACACAATAAAAAACAGCCGTAATTTCTTTTTAAGGTTTTATTGTTTGCAGTTCTGGGGTCAACCCTGAACATACTTACTTGGTCAAAACTGGGTCTGCGTGTATGTTCTGATCTTACTAAATTAATTTTAATTATTAAAGCCAAATAAAAATAGATAAGGCAGAATTGAGGTTTGAGTCACAAATTCTGCTAAATAAAGGTGCATGGCACAAAGGAGGCTTAGATTACAGAGAAACAAAGGGAGGGCAGGCAGCCTTCCCGGGAGGGCAGAGCTGGTACTTCAGCCGTCAGGAACAAAATCACGTTTTCAAGGGGAGGTTTAATTCTAGTCAAACAAAATTATCTGTCACAATAAATTAGCGTTAATTTGAATTTTATTGGTTTGCACTCTTGCTTGAATTTACGCTATAAATTTTTCATTGGTTTTCAGTTATAGACACGCTAGAAGCATGAAGTTTATATACCTAGTTTTATGTTCGGGAATATTGAAGCTACTCTGTAACAAAACTATTTATTCCTGAGGATTTATGAGATGACTCTTTCTCCTTTAAATAAAGAGGCACATGAATTACAGATGTTTAAGGAACACTGGTCTTTATATATTTTACCACCTTCGATACATTCATCATACTTTCCATAAACAACGGAGACAGACGAACAGAACGGCTCGAGGCAGCGCCCGTTTGCTGGGCTGAGTCTCCCTGCACCCTGGTTCTCTAGCTCCCGCGGATCATGGATCACTGGCCAGCGTTTGGAGGCAGCTTGTCCTCTGTCCTCGAGCAGAAGTGGTTTCTAATGGAAAGGATGGCTGGGACTGCTGCTTAACAGATCCTCCCACCCCCCGCCTCGACCTGACTCTATTCATTAACACAACTCTACCTGGCAACAGCACAACAGAAGCGTGTCAAACAAAGGACAGTCGGGCTGAAGGAAGCCAGCTTCCTGACTGGATTCAGTAACCAGGAACGGAGAGGAATGGAGCATTGTTTTTGCAGAGTGAGTACAAGGAGCTTGTAGCCATTTCTATTTAACTCTTAATTTCTTATTCTTTATGGATTGTAGTCCCTACAGCTCCCCTGCTTCCAAGATGCAATTGTTTGCAACATACTTACCATATGTCCATACCTTAGGTTTCTCTTTCCTTTGATCTGCCTAACATCAAGAGCACACGGGCTAGCAGGCACCCAGGCGAACATACACACACACACACACACACACACACACACACCACCTTACTGCATGGGGACATGGGAGGGGGGGGACATTTGGCTGCCTGTTGCCTTGAAAAATGGTGGCAGAGACCCTGCCACCAAACCTAACACTAAATAGGATTTAAAATGAGTGTATTTTGTCTTTGTTAGGATTTTTTTTTTTTTTAATTAGCCAAGGGATGGAGAGAGAGCTCAGAGAAAGTGCTTACTTTGTACGAATGAGTTCATGAGTTTGATGCCCATAACCCATGAAAAAATGGCGGGCACGGTGGCCTGTACGTGTGATCCCAGGGTAAGGAAGGCAGAGACAGGTGAGTCTCTAGGGCTCTCGGGCCAGCCGGCCTAAACTAACTGGTAAGCCTCAGGCCAATAGAAGACCCTGTTTCTAAGGATGTTGACAGTATTCCTCAGGGCAACACCCAAGGTTGCTCTTTGATCACCACAGTGCATACATACACAGTTGGGGTGAGGGTGGGGGTGTGTGGCCAGTGAGATGGCTCCGGGATAAAAACATTTTGCCATGAAAACTTGGTGACCTGAATTCAAGCCCTGGAATCCACATAGAGGTAGAAGGAGAGAACTGAATCCACAGTTATCCTCTGATGCCCACATATGCACATGTGCACACTCATATACTAACAATAAAAACCACTAATCAAGTAGCATGAAACCAACTTATATCTAAATAAAACTTTAATGAACATTTCTCACATTCTGAAACCTAAGGTTAAGATCTGATTTGGAAAGTTTCATTTGTTTACTTTGGTCATAGTTACCTCAAGGGCAGAAGAGTGCCATTACCTTCTGTTCCAAAGAAAAAACCAGAATATTCTGATAGTTTATAAGTAAGCTGGCGCCCTCAGGGAACTTAATTCAGTGATTTGCAAACCCAGGTTCCAGCTGGGTGGGCAGTAAAGAAGGCACCGCCAACCTAAAGGCCACTGGAAGGGCAACTCTGAGCTGACGGGCGTTTTTAAAAGTGAGACAAAGTTTTGTACAATTTCTACCTGGTCTTCTCCTAAGACGAAAGCGATAAAAGACAATTTACCCAAACAAACTGGACAAGGACAGATGTGGCTGAAGCGTTCAAAGCATGTAGAAAGGTGGTGTTCACAGACTGACTATGCAAAGAGTTGTGGTTCAAAACAATTCAACGCAGAAATGGAGACATCATCCCACAAATGAGTGAAATAAAGGTGCATGCTAGGACTGGGTCTGGCAGATGTCAGGCCCTCGAGAAACATTCCTTTAATTAGGAAGTCAGACCATTTAAGCACCGACATGGAATTCTAATTAGCATGGCTGGTCGTGTCCGCCCCTCAGTCCCTCGTTTCTTCTGGCATGTGTGACTGAGTAGGGTGTAGGGGCATGCGTTCTAGAACAAACAGTGCTTGCTGGAAGTTCACGTATACACTTCAGTAGTTCATCAACTAATGCATATAGTTTTAGTGATTCTTCTCAGGCCTTTTTCAAAGAAACCTGAATTTTGTGAAAACACATATATATCTGCCTTAAATCAAGCAACTTTTCAAGTAGAACTGCTAGATAACACAACTGGGCGATGAGACTTTAACTGAGGGGACATCAGAAACACAATGGGGGCCCTCTTAAAGAGTCCAGAATTCATCGTAGCTAAAAATAGGATTTGAAATTTGACGATTCAGACATGATATCATTTTTAACAATTTTTTTTAAATGTACAATATGAAAATCCTTCAAAAGAAAATCATAATGTCTTGCGTCTACTGGGGTAGGAGAAATTCTGGTGTTAATGACCAGCGCTTAACCCTCTTCATTCATTCATTCATTCTTCTACTTTCATTTTGAAATACTTAACATTATTAATTTCATACCAGAGAAAATCTTCATATCACAGTAGGGAAAAGCTTATTTGCAAATGTCTTCTGTCGGGCTGAAAACACAGGTTTCGTTCACAGAAAAGGAGTAACTGATTAAGGAAAATGCATGGGCTCTAAATTCAGAGGGAAATGGATCCAAGTCCTGGACGCTCTCCAGATGCATCACTAACTCTCCAAGTCACCGTCCTCCTCTGTCAAACAGGGACAGTGGCTCTATCTCGCAGTGGAGTGAGCGTTAGGAGTGAGAGGTCTCAGATGGCTGAGCGCAGTGCCCAGCACCCAGCCAGGATGCCTGGTACTGATTTTCACATCTGCTGCATCTGCCTGAGGAATCCGTAGCTTTCCAGGCTGAGCAGGTGGATCTGAAACGCATTTACCCAGACTCCACATGAAGTCCCTCCTCTGGCACCTACTTCCAAGCTTGCTAAAAGCACACAGGCCTCAGAGGCTGAGTTCTGGTCTCTCCCAACATGAAACAAGAGCCATTTTCCTTAGGCTTTCTAAAAGGGAGGGAGGAGGGTTTGATCTCTCCATGGGACTCAGCAAAAGAAGCTCAAGAAATTGTCTCCCAGTTATAACTCTGAGGGCAAGCTAACCCTAAACATTTTACCAACTGATGGGAGAATGGACAGAGCCAATATGAAAGGCAGAGGCTGAACATTTGTTCTACCAACCCAACCCACTGACTCACCAGTGTGCACAATTCCCTACTGCATGGGCAAGCATCCTCCTAAAATCTGAACTGGGCCTGGATACACTTGGGAATAATGCAGGGTCTGTGCTGCAAGCTTTTACCAAATCTCCACATGCTACACAGATGCTACACATTCCAAAGCTTAAGTCCAAAGCAATCCAATGAAATAAAAGAAGTGGATATGAACAGACACAAGGGTACCAGTTCTGGAGAGTGAACTCAGACATGTCCCACAGGAGGATATAATAACACCATCTAACTTGTAGAAGCATTATTAGAACTAAATAAATTAATGTACGTAGAAGCCTCTGAGTTACTGTAACTACGACAGCATCTTCTTGCTAAGGCAGAGATAATGAGAGTATTTGTTTCCTGTCTTATCCCAATGCCCAAGAAGATATCCAGTTCTAATGTGAAATCTCACCAGAGCAAAGGCTCTCATGTTCAACACTTGGTCCTGAACTGTTGGCTCTCATTTGAGAGGTTCTGAGAAGTTTAAGTGGGCCTATTAGGAATAGGCCAGTAGGGGCAAGCAGGTTATACCTGCCCCTGGTCCGTTCCTCGGTCTCTGCTCTCTGACTGTTATGAGAGGAAAAGGTCTACTCTGCTACGCACTCCGGCTCCGGGGAAATGGGCCCAAGCACAGACTGAATTCTCTGAACTGTAAGCGCAAATAAACCCTTCCTCTTTCAGGTTGTTCTCTGAGGTATTTTGTCACAGTAAGAGAAGAGTAATGAATACAGTTGTACTGATGACTTTTCTATTGTTATGCCAAAACACTATGACCAAGACAACTTATAAAAGAAAGTGTCTGGTGAGACTTGAGGTTTCAGAGGGTTAGAATCTATGATGGGGGTGCAGGAATAGCTGTGAGCTCACTTCTTGATCTCATGCAGGAGGTAGAGACAGACACCAAGAGTGAAGTGGTGCCAGTCTTTAGGAATGCCAAACCTTTCCCCGTGACACGCCTCCTCCAACACGGCCACACCTCCTAATCCTTCTGACACAGTTCCAATGAGGACCAAGGATGCAAACATATGAGCCTATGAGAGCCATTGCCATTCAGACCAGCACCACAGAGACCCAAGGTGAAGTTCTGCCAATGGTCTTACACCACAGACACACTGAGCAGCCCCTGTGGCCTGCCAGAGGCCGTGGCTCTGAGCTACAGGGGCATCAGCACATCTGGAAGCTTCTCTCAAGGTGCATGTCCAGGCCGCAGTCTGGCCTGGAGCCCAGAATGTACATTTTGACACTGCTTTGTCACTAAGATAAGGAAAGAAGACAAACAAGACAAGTCTGAACTCTTCAAGACAAGCCTTCACCAGGGAGTGAGGTCTAAAGGGTACCCATCGCCCACAAAAATGCCTCTTGCAACCTGCGTAGCATTATCTGAAATTCCTTCAGCAGCAGCTTCCCACAACCCACAACTGCATGCTGTGCCAGGAAAACACTAACAGCGTGCAGGGCCCTTGTGAGTCTTCCCTGCTCCCCACAGTCACCCCTTCCCCACAGTCTCTTCCTCCCACAGTTACTATATATTCAAAGGGGGAGAAGTTCCCCAACAGAGCAGAGATGCCATCCAAGGCGGGTCTTCCCACTGTACCATTCTACCTGGCCCGTACCAGGCTCAGGAGCCCTGGGCAGGGCTCTCATCGAGGACAAAGGAAGTGCGTGAAGGACCTACTGAACACCTCCCAGCCCGCCCCGGTCTCTGTGTGCTGAACCAGGGACAAGTCTAAAGAAGCAGGAAGGAGCCTGCCGTTCCCTCCCTTGTCTCCTCCAAGGGGGGGTCTTGGATCAGTCTCTACATCCCAAAGCCTAAACATCGCATCTGCACAAAAGAGATGTGGACCCCAGATCACCACCACCCACCCGCCTCCCCCCACACTCAAGACAGATCAAGACAGATGTGGACCCCAGCTCACCACCACCCACCCGCCTCCCCCACACTCAAAACAGATATGGACCCCAGATCACCACCACCCACCCTCCGCCCCCACACTCAAGACAGATGTGGACCCCCAGATCACTTATGGTGTCTCCCCCATAACTAGAAAGGAGAAAGGGCAAAGAATGAATGAATTCACAAAACTTGTCACCTAAAAATAATTTACACACGAAAAACAAATGCTACCTTACTGTGAACCTCAAAGACCTCAATATACACAGACGTGATAGTGACTAAGCTGTACTGGACTACACTGGTGTCAAACACATCAGTTCACACAGCCCTCAAGAAACAGATACTATGATTTCCTTCTTTTTTTTTTTTTTTAATTTATTTAATTCAAAAACTGACGTGGAAGCAGATAAAAATAACTTTCCCAAAGACTCACCACTTAGGACTGGGAATAAAACCCAGGAGGCACTGTGTTCTTCCACGCACCCCACCTGGTCTACCCATCACGACTGCTCCTGTCACGCCTGGGGGAGACAGGTCTTCCCCTTAGTAGGAATTTTCTTGAGCTGTAAAGCACCTCCGAGTTGCAGAGCAAGCAAAGGGAAGTATAGATTCTAGAAATGGAGCCGCAACTCCGGAATGAATAAGACAGGCCTGTAAACTTATTTCCAGCTTAATGAATAGAAAATAAACAGAAGCAAGCAAAGAAAACAAAGGAATCAAGAAAGAGTATTAAGGGGCAAGCAATTGCCTTAAGAGGGAACAGTAGTTAAAAAAAAAATATCACGCCGGGCGGTGGCGCACGCCTTTAATCCCAGCACTTGGGAGGCAGAGGCAGGTGGGATTTCTGAGTTCAAGGCCAGCCTGGTCTACGGAGTGAGTTCCAGGACAGCCGGAACTACACAGAGAAACCCTGTCGGGGGGGGGGGGGGGAATCACAGGATGTTTGGGGAAAGGGGGGCAGGGAGGCCACGATGCCAAGGCCAGCAGGCAGGTGACTCAGTGCAGGGAGACAATGATCCGATCAGCACGCGGTAATGAAATAGTGGGGCGACCATGACAGGCTGCTCTGAGGAATGGGAGGGAAGGCCTCACAGGTGCTGCCAGCCTGGCCAAGCAGCTCAGCAGGCCTTGGAGAGGAAATGACAGCAGCTGCTGGCTATGGGATTAGTCAGAGTGCTGAGGAACACCAAGCACTCTCCGCTTCCCCTGCCTGCAAGGGCATCCTTAATGCAGGGGCTGACTCTGGCCCCAGCAGATAAGCCACAGAATTCCTCTCCCCAGAACGCTCTAGCCAGCACAAGCAGGATGCCAAAGTAAGATGCCAGAAACTAGATATGGCTGCAGAAAGCGCCTGTCGTCTGGAGGGCAGGGAGGGCAGCGCTCCACCCACCCCCAGTGCCCTGGCCAGGCAAGCCCTCCAGGCAACCCAGCAGACTGTAAGCACGCAGAGGAAGGGTGGGGCGCATGCTCTCAAGAAAGGCCAGGCTCAGATGCCAAATGCCTGTCTCTGTTCCTGGTCCGTTTGTTTGACCATAAGACAGCAATGGGCTTTCCAACCTGCTCCGAGCACGGAGGAAGGGAAGAAGGGATGGAGGGGGACAGAGGAGGTCGAGGGGAAGAAGTGAAGGTGATCAGCCAACATTCAAAGACCTGAAAACCCAAGCTACTCACATAACTAATAGGGTCAATGTAGCTGTCACTGTGTCCTAGACATCACTGAAGTCATCTGCAAATATTAGTCCACTAAATCCTCAGGACAACCCTGACCGAAAGGGATTCTCCAGTGGTGCGTCTGTAGTTCGGGGGGCTTGACCCTGCCCTCCAGGACCTGAATTCTATCACTTAAGGTAAGACGCATCAACTAAGGGTTAAGACCATGCAGCCAAAGTGTGACGAGATGCCCCTTTGCTTTGACGGAAGTTCTACCAACTGGAGCCAGCAGTGTGGATTACAGTGCTCTGCTCTCCTGTACACGAGACCACAAACTCAGAACTGTAACATGATAGACGCACGTCCTGAGTGACACCATGGCCTTCGTGGGCATCACACTTGATAGAAACACCAAAACCGTTCTTCTTGCGTCTGGGCCAGTGCCTCTCTCAAAAGAGCAGCCTTGCAGCTGAGCCCTGCCAGAGAGGACCCGCCTTGCCGACACTCTCTACGTCTGAACAAGAAGGCCCAGGATGCTAAGCGAGGTCCTAAGTCAAACAAGCAAGCAAGGGGCAAGGGCTGAGCCCTGAGCCTCCGAAGTTCCAGGAGCAAGTTCTCGCAATTGTGTAAGTCCTAGACAAGAGGAAAGGGCTAGAGAGCCGGCTCAGCGGTTAAGAGCACCAGCTGATCTTCCAGAGGTCTCGGGTTTAATCCCCAGCACCCACATGGCAGTTCACAACTGTAACTCCAGTTCCTGGGGCTCTGACCTCCTCACTCAGACACACATGAAGGCAAAATACCAATGCACATCACATAAAATAAGAATTAATGTGACCAAAACAAAAAACAACAACAACAAAAACATTACCCAGCTTCAGCAATTATCAACTGGTGGCAATATCTATTTTAACTGCCCGCCTACTTTGGAAGTAGCTCTGTGTTGGTCAGAGTTCTGTCACCATAATGAAACACCTGAGACAACCAACTTAAACAGAGGCAGTAAGCCGGGGGTGCTGAGGCACGCCTGTAGTCGAGCACTTAGATGGTGGGAGCAGGCTTAGGAGTTCAAGGGCAGACCCTGCCAAACTGAGACTCTCGGGTTAGCCTGAGCTAGCTCATAAATAAATAAATAAATAAATAAATAAATACATTAATTAATTAATAAATAAATAAATAAATAAATAAATAAATAAATAGAGGGAAAGAGGGAGGGAAGAAGGAAGGAAGGAAAGAAGGAAGGAAAGAAGGAAGGAAAAATAGGAGAGGGAAAATTAAAGTGTTTATTTTGACAGACAGTTCTAGAGACTGTTTCATGAGCGACTGGCCTCGTTCCCGTACCCTGGCAGTACATCTCGGCAGAAGCAATGAGGAGTAAAACTGCTCCCCTCCTGGCCAAGAGACCAAAACAACGCAAGAAGAGCACAGGGTCCCCATCCCCCATGACCTACGGCCTGCGGACACAAGGCTCATTTCTTAAATCGTGCACTCTGATGAGTAGCGTCACCCGGAGACCCAGCCTTCAGCACGCAGGCCTACCCTTAGTAAATGTTTCCGTAAGGATTCTGTGCAGCATCACCGCGCCGGGTGGGGCTGGCCCACCCCACTGATGCTAACACTCTCTCATCGTCTCCTACTGTTCTTATTTCCCCAGCAGGCTGAACTCCTTAGATCTTCTGTTATCCCCTGGTCCCACGCTCATTTTCCTAACTCTCTTTTTCCTTCTAACAATGCATTCGCTAACATCTGTGTCGATTGCCCTGTGGGATTTTTCTCAGTCTAGATATTGCTGAGCTTTCCGTGATCTCCCCACAAAAGCCCATGCTGCATGCACAAAGGAAGCACCTCGCCACCCCCTCTTTCTCGCTCCACACACATGCACACACTCCCCCCCAAAGAATAAGTGACTCCACCTATCTGCTGGTTTAATTCAGTGACTATCTACTGGGCACCACTAAGAACCAGCCAGATTCATGTCCCAAGACAAATAAGGCACAATCCGATGAGGATGATTCCAGTACAACAGCCGAGAACTATCTGAGAAGGTCCTTGAAGAATTTTCTGGATGAGGCGGGATCTAAATTAGACCTTTACAGTGATCATTTGAGCCCATGAGTGTCACGCGGGATAAAGGATAACTCACGCCATGTTAAGGACAGAATGCCTCTAGCATATTTCAAACTGACAGCAGTGACTTTAGGTAAAAGGATTCTGTGAAAAAAAAGAGCATGATCAGGAAGAACTGAAGATGCCCTGCGGACCAGGGAACCATCGCACACCCGAACGACACTACATCTGCACGGCAGCCTCCTCGGTAGCAGCTGAAGACGGACCCGAGGTAGGGAATCTAGCTTGGATGACAATTACGGCTCTGACTGGCCCTGAGCTAAGACACTAGAAAAGGCCAAAGAGAGAAGGAAGAGGCACAGTGTCAACTGCGGACCTGAAGTCAGAAGAAGAGTAAAGACACTCTTAAGAAAAGATCAGATGTTGCTAGAGTTCAGGCTGCAGTCTGACCATGTCCCAATGTCCATGGTGGGAAATTCACCCCAATGCATCAGTGTTGCTAGGTGAAGATTTTCTTGAGCCTTTGCATACTTTGGATGTAGGATTTTAAGAAAAGCGCACTTCCACTTTAATGGAAAAGTTTCAGGCCTGCAAATCTGAGACCAGCCGGACGCTCCCAAACTTCAAATACCACATTTCCAACGCTTCGTATTAAATTGGCAGTAGACGTAAACACTCGATCGTGTTTCAAAGAGGGAATGTGGAGGAAGGAAATCGGTGATAAAGAAAGGTTAACCTTTCATCTTGTATTGAGAGGTAGGGAGCAGTTTGCAGGACCATCTCCACTTCTGTATTCAGGAGATATGTGGGGGTTTGCCTACAGATTAGGATCAGGACCACAAATTGCTAAGAAACTGACATAGGACACAAATTAGCCTCCTTCAAATGAGAGATTGCCTGTAACTTGCCTTTCTTCTAATTAAGAGACCACCCCTGTTTCTCTTCCTACCAGACAGCACGAACCCAAGTGCCTACAGATACTTTCTGGAATAAATATCTTGAAAAACTCAAACAACAGAAAACCCTACAGAGTTCAGATACCCGAGAAAGTGAAATAGGATCTTATTTTGCCTTAAATGCTAGCTTTAAAGTAGCTAAAATGGCTGTTTTATTCTCAGGATTTTAAGTCTAACAAGACACTAGCTTTAACACACATGCAAACAAAATTCCACATGTTTGAAGAACTAGCAGAAGGCTGTACCATTAGAAGCTGATTCTTCTTAACCTAAGAACATCCGCGAATGGTCTCTTATCGTACACATGTCTTAGAAGGCAGTTGCCCCCCACATATCAAAGCAAACAGGATGTCCACCTTATGGCAATAATTCCGGATTTTCCCTCCCTCTTTTGCCTTTATTTTACACAGGATTTTAAGTGCTCCTTTTCTCCTTAGTTCCATTTACAGAACACTTCCCCAGAGGTGTGATCAGCCACTCTCCTATCCCACTTTCATTTTTCCTCAACTGTTTGATACATCTACAGGACACTCACGTAGAGTAGATAGTCTGAGACCCAGAATCTACTATCCCCCTCCCCTTGCCACTTATAGCCATATAATATGGGGCAAACCACTTACCTGGTTCCTCACGGAACACTTGGGTCCTGTCTTTGGACAGTTTGGGTTTCGTTGGTGTGAAGAGCCACCATTACCAAGGCAACTCTTATAAAGAACAACATTTAACTTGGCCTGGCTTGGTTTCAGAAGGTTCAGTCCAGTGTCATCCTGGCAGGAAGCATGGCAGCTTGCAGGCAGGGAAGGTGCTGGAGGAGCTGAGAGCTCTATCTACATCTTGATGGCAGCCAGGAGAGGACACTCTTCCACACTGGGCGGAGCTTGAGGATAAGACCTCAAAGCCCACCCCTTACAGTGACAAACTTCCTCCAACCAGGCCACGCCTCATAAAAGCGCCACTTCCCATAGGCCATGCATATTCAAGCCACCACAGGTCCACAGATGTTCTAAGAGCTATCCTGACCCTCCAACTTGACTGGACACCCCCAATCCTATCCCACTTTGAAACCAACTATCTAAAATGGAAACCAGACACCATGGGCTTAAGGGTTGAGGCCACATAACTAACCCACCAAGGTCCCAGCCCCTCCCACGTTACTGACACTTCTGATTTGAATACAAATCTAGGGTTCCAATTCTCCAGGCTCCAAAAATTCACTTCGACAGCAAAAAAGAACAGGCTTATCCAGTTATCTTGAAGGCTACAATTCTGGAACACACAAATGGAAAAGGCAGTGGGTACCCACAGAGTTTTGAGACCTTCTTAGAAGCTCTCCCAAACCCAAGCTCAGGAAGTTCCCTCGTGGAGGCATGGCTGATTACATCACTGTATCCCTCTACACTCGGGAGGCCCGGAGAGTGGTGATGAGTTAGCACTTGATCTTCAGGTCAGTCTTTTTAACCACCGGCCTGTAACCTAACGCCATGCAGCCACTGCCTCCGTCCCCAGGAGCCACTTCACCAGAACAGAGAAGTCAGCCCTCCCTGAGCGGTGCCAAAACAAAACACACACGCTGGAAATGGAAGCATCACACGGAAGTTTCAAGGTTTGAGCAAGGCTGCCGCGCTGCCCCTCCCCCAATCCCTAGCATCACATACCTCCTAGCAGAAGCTGAAGGAACAGAAAAATACTCTAAGACAACGCCATTCCTTTTATCTCTGTGGCCAGCTTTGAGACGATCAAACTAGTAGAGGACTCAACACTTTGGGAGCTGGAAAAACTCCTTCCCAAGATGAGTACAAAGCTATGCACCATTCTGTATATCACTAGAAGCCATTTGCCACACTGAGGAGAATCACACCGAATGAAAGCTGCCAGGAGACCCAGCGCGTCCCAACAGGCTGCAACAAGGTTAGGTTCACGGGCATTTACAGTAGAGTGGAAGAACTATTTTACATCTGTTAAATTCAGTAATTGTAAATATTACGCTTATACGATAGTGCCCCCTTATTCACAGGGGACATATTCTAAGACCTTTAGTAGATGTTTGAAATAGTGGGTATACAAATGGGTCCTATCGATAATTCTTTATACTAAGTTGCTTCTCATAAATGCGTTACTAGACTAAAATTTACCCTCTTGACTATTTAAAATGTTCTTTGTTGGCATGTCCTGGCATCATTCCTCTGCCATCCTTGGACCACCTGAACACAAACAATAGCAACAATAGTCAGTGTGGTACCCAATAAGGCTGAGTAAACAGGGTACGAGTGCTCGATGGAACTGACCTCCAGCAAACGGGTAGTACATACGGGGACAGACGTGCCACATCGAATGATTCCAAGTCCGGGTGGACCGAGTGGGACTGTACAGGTTTCATTTCTCTACTCATGCCAATACAATATTTAAAGCTTGTGGAAAATTTTTATTTCTAGAATTTTCCATTTAATATTTCAGGTCATAGTTGATCACGGGTGACTGAAACATTAGAAACTAGAACAAGGGCTGGAGAGATGGCTCAGCGGTTAAGAGCACAGGCTGCTCTTCCGGAGGTCCTGAGTTCAATTCCCAGCAACCACATGGTGGCTCACAACCATCCGTAATGAGAGCTGGTACCCTCTTCCAGTGTGCCTGAAGACAGTGACAGTGTACTCGCATACATAAAATAAATAAATCTTGGAGAGGAGGGGAGGGGAGGGGAGGGGAGGGGAGGGGAGGGGAGGGGAGGGGAGGGGAGGGGAGGGGAGGGGAGGGGAGGGGAGGGGAGGGGAGGGGAGGGGAGGGGAGGGGAGGAGGAGGAGAGGAGGAGAGGAGAGGAGAGAGGAGAGGAGAGGAGAGGAGAGGAGAGGAGAGGAGAGGAGAGGAGAGGAGAGAGAGGAGAGAAACTAAAACCAAAGATAGGGGTGGTAGTGTTTGTGTTTTTTCTTTTGTGTTGCTAGGAATCCTTTGTCACTGTATGTGATGACTGATCCACATTGACTTTGCTTTCTTATTATCACTCTTTTGAGATGAGTCTCACGAGTATTCTAGGCTGACCTCAAATTCCATTTTCCTGCCTCTTCTAAACCATCGGGTGACAGGCTTGTCCCACTACCATATCCAGATGGCTTAACATCATGGGGAAAATTAAAAAATTCTCCTGGGCTGAGAAACCCTGGCCTGAAAGTTTAGAGAAACCAAAGCACAGCCTTGAGCAAACCTGAAGCCAAATTTCTGACTGTCCTACTTCTGTATTCTCAAAACTAGGGTGGGAACTGGGGAGATGGCTCAGTGGTTAAAGGGCCTGCCAGACAAGCATGGGGAGCCCCAGAACTCACATAAACACGGGGTTGGGCATGGTGCCTGCTGGAACACAGTCCAAGAATGCAGTCCTGCACTGGAGGGGAATTCTGTCTGAGTGCTTGGGAGAAAACTCCAAGAAAACAAGACTCGAGTCTGTGACTTCAGTTCTTCAAAAGCATGGAATTGTTCTTGGAATGTGCTTTGGTGGTCCCTCCCAGGTGTAGCAGACAGGAGTGGGTTTACCTCAGCTGTTGTTTTTCATGTGCCTCTACAGAAAAGCATGTTCTTGCCATATGTGACTGAACGCCTTAGCCGTGTGATTCTTCTTAACACTTAGAGGACAAACTGACTTTGTCCTCTAAGTGTTAAGAAGACAAACACCTAGAGCACAACTTTGGATAAAGTTGGCTATTGCATAGAACCTTAGTCCCCCCCTCAGCTTTAGGTCCTGCTCTCCCAGGTTCACTCCATCAACTAAAGCAGAAACACCACACACCCTAATTCCAGTCTTGGAAGATAGAGAGAGGGATCCCAGCCTAGGCAAATCCACAATCTCTGTGTTTGATTGAGAGACCCTGTCTCAATGTGGAAGAACTATCAAAGATGAGTCGTGACATCAACCTTGAGCCATTACATGCATGCACACCCACATGTGTGTCGATGAACATGCAAGCACACGTACAGTACACAGACACTCAAACACACACACAAAATGAAAATAATCAACATTTTAAAAATTTATTTGAAGGGGGATATGTGTGTTCAGTGCTGCACGTTCGCTACAGTGACTATGTTGAGATCAGAGGACAATATTGCAGAGCCTGATCTCTCCTCTTCATATGTGGTTTCCAAGGGTGGAGCTCACGTCATCAGGCTGGGCACCAGGCATCGTTATCCACTAAACCATCTCACCAGCCACCATTTCTCCCCTCTTTAGGTCGGTTAGCCAATAGTACCCTTTGCTGCTTACACCCAGTATGGCTGATTTTTCTTTCCTGCCCTTTCAAATCAAAACTATTCTCTCTGGCACAGAACATGAACTCGGTACCAAGCCAAAGTCAAGTACGTGAGGGAACAAAGATGGCGGGCTGATCCCACAGTGTAAAGAACCACAGGATTCCATGTACAGCATCAATTCGCCACAGGAACTGAAGGAAAAAAAAAAAAACCATTCAAAGCCACATAATCAGATAACAGCTTTTCACAGCCCTCAATTAAATGGCCACCTTGAAGGGTTTCCTTCCTCTCCACCAGGGCACACAGGGCATTGTTTCACCATCTCAGTGACTGCCAATTTGTCGCCAAATGAATTTATCTACAAGCAGATATCACATGGAGGGGAGTTACTGCATTTTCCTAAATTGTTCTCAAAGCATTACATACTAGCACTTTCCCAAAAGGAGAAGTAGAAAAGTGGCAGCTTAGAGGTGGGAAAGAAACAAGTCCCTTCAAACCAGCAGCTTGGATGGAGAGCAAGCTTTCTCCAAGGCACCTCCGCCTAATCGTTCCCAGAGCTTCTGGCAACCTCTGGCTGTCGCTGTATGTGTGCTAGAATTTTACAGATTTCTTTTCATACGAGGTTCCCAAGGTGAATCTGAGAAAAGAATAGGAGGAAGGAAGAAAATCTCTCTTGAAAAACAAATTGCTTCAGAACCACCCTAGAGCTGGGTGTTGTTACACATCCCTGTGATCCCAGTCCTCGGGAGGCTGAGGCCAGCCTGGACTATACAGTGACACCCTGTCACTCCCTCGATTAAAAAAGGAGACCATGGGCTGGAGAGGTGGCTCAGCGGTTAAGAACACTGACTGCTCTTCCAAAGGTCCTGAGTTCAAATCCCAGCAACCACATGGTGGCTCACAACCATCTGTAATGAGATCTCACACTCTCTTCTGGGGTGTCTAAGGACAGCTACAATGTACTCACATATAATAAATAAATAAACCTTAAAAAAAAAAAAAAAAAAAAAAAGGAGACCATGAGGTCACTACCAAAAGCCTCAAGCTGATACTCTACAAAGCAATTAGCCTGTACTCTCCGTAAGAGTCAAGGTGGAAGGACCAACGAGGGCTCACTAAGACCAAGAGGACAACTAACAGTGATCATTAGCACAATAATAAACATTATTAGCTAACTAGTCATTCAACCATTAATCCTGGACAAGATCTCAGACTAGAAAAACAACATTAGTAATGCAATGAATGCCAAGATTTCAATAAGGTTTACATATGGCAGTATTACATCCAGGATAATTTACTGATTTTCAGTAACAGTATCTTGTTATATAAGAAGTTAAGATTTAGGAAATCTGGGTTGAAAAAGACAGAATTCTTCGTATTGTTTCCGCTATTTCTTTGGAGGCTTGAGATTCTTGCAAAATGCAAAGTTAAAAGTTTTGAAACAAGCTGGGCAGTGGTGGCACACGCCTTTAATCCCAGCACTTGGGAGGCAGAGGCAGGCGGATTTCTGAGTTCGAGGCCAGCCTGGTCTACAGAGTGAGTTCCAGGATAGCCAGGGCTACACAGGGAAACCCTGTCTCGAGGGAAAAAAATATTTAAAAAAAAAAAAAAAAAGTTTTGAAACAGAAACAAAATAATGTGGGATAGTAAAAAGGA
This sequence comes from Apodemus agrarius, assembly GCA_964023405.1. Classification (NCBI taxonomy): domain Eukaryota; kingdom Metazoa; phylum Chordata; class Mammalia; order Rodentia; family Muridae; genus Apodemus; species Apodemus agrarius. Next base: position 41,110,071 of record OZ030016.1, on the reverse strand, counting down.
GCTAATTCATGAACCTGTACTAAGGCTGATGACAACCGTCACCAGCGTCCCCATCCACTCCTTCGGCAGGTCTGCAGAGACAGCCCATCTGAAGATGCAGCCGAAGCGATGTGGCCCGGCCCCACTCGGCTTCCTGTGTAGCTCTGTCTCAAGAACTCCTGTCTATGCCCCTGTCAGCTCTAGTCTCTGCGAGACATTAGCCATCTGGCCTTCTGGTTTACATGAGTCCCTTGGGATTGACGTTAACAAGAATCTGTCCCCCAGAGTCTGATCATCACATAGGCTAGTTGAGAAAAAACACTGGATTTTCCAAGCTATCAAAGCTCAGAGCCAGATCCTGGCCTGTGGCAAGGAAGCTGTATGCCCAAGATACCCTATCACGGACCATTCTACAGGCCAACCTGATCTAGACAACTCTCTTCTAGGTGACCCTGGACTGTGTCAAGTTGACAGTTAAAACTAATGAGCATGACGTCTGAGGAATGCAAATCAAAACTACTTTGGGATTTTCTTTTACAACCGTCAGAATGACCGCATTGCAGAAGACAACACCTACATAACTCATTGAACATGAGTAAGTGCAGCTGATGCCTACACAGAGCCTTCACCTCAACATGCTAGCACCTTTGGGACAAGAAGGTACTCTGCACACTACCAAAAGGAGAAGCGTGAACACCAACCCAGCCACAAACCCGCTGATCTGCAATGGTGTCCTGCCTGCAGGAGATGCTAGGACAGTGGGGGCTCTAAGCTTGGAAGGTAGCCAATTATCTGATTTGACTTGAGGCCCACTCCACAAGACGGAGCTCATGCCCGGCACTGTGTGAGTGACCAAGAACCTGAGACTAAACAGCTTAGGGACCTCGAGTAAAACCAAATGCAATAAAATGACCCCAATGACATTCTGCTATCCTCATAGACCAGGGCTGTGCTCAGCCATCGTCAGAGACGCTTCCTCCTGCAGCAGACGGGAACGAATACGGAAACCCACAGGCAGACATTATTCAGAAACTGAAAACCTGGACTACTCACCCCTAAAAGGGATGTCAGCATCAAATCCTTCCGCTGAGGGATTACAGAGCCCTGAGGAAGAGGAGGCAGAAAGAATGGGAGAGCCAAAGGGGACAGAGGACACCAGGAGAACAAGGCCCTCCAAGTCAACAAGAATGGCACATGTCTGAAGGCCCCGAGACTGAGCAGCACGTGCAGGGACGGCACAGGTCTGCACCAGACGGGACCCTAGCGCTGAGAGAAGTGGGTGCATGTCTCAATCCCTAACCCAGAAGAAATCTCCAACTGACAGCCCTTTGCAAATGAAATTTTAATTTCCTCCAAGGGAGTCTATTCTTACACAAAGGCTGATGCCCATACACGCTCAGACACTTGAATGTTTGTTTCCCAGTTTGGGGAGGACGGGGTATGGCGCTGAGGCACATGAGCCTGGGGCGACCATCCTCTTTCGAACCACCACACTAATGTGTTTGGCACAGGCATTTCTGAGACAGGATAACATTCAGTCTGTGGCATGAGTATTACTCACCTCCTGTGCAAGACTACCATGAAAAAGAGAAACAAGTGGGACAGAAAGAGTTATAGATAGACGATAGATAGATAGATAGATAGATAGATAGATAGATGATAGATAGACGGACAGAAGATAGATAGATAGATTGATAGATAGATAGATAGATAGATAGATAGATAGATGATAGGTAGATAGATGATAGGTAGATAGACAGATGATAGATAGATAGATAGATAGATAGATAGATAGATAGATAGAGACAGATAAATGATAGATGATAGATAGATAGATAGATGGATAGATAGATGATAGGTACATAGATGATAGATAGATACATAGATGATAGATAGATAGATGATAGACAGATTGATTGATTGATTGATTGATTGATTGATTGATTTAAATGTTCAATTTGTCCATAAAAAGAGCTCAAAGATAACTTCACAGCCCAAACCCAACATGGAGGTGGAGGAGGAGGCAGCAATGCTATAAGGAGAAACAGCCCCCCACCCTGCACTAAATGAACAGAGAGGTACCTGAGGGCAAGAGCCCACCCACCAAAGATCCCAACATTGGAATAGCAAACCCATTTGAAAAGAGCAAGCGTAGGCTCAGAGTGCAGAAGGAGTCTCCAGGCTGCTGCGACCATGAGCCCAAGGCCTGCATCTGTGCTGGATCAGAGACTCCTGGCTAGGGTTAGGCACCAAGGACGCAGAGCCGCTGAGGCCCGGCAAAGCACCTCCCCAGCTGTGCTGGCAAGCCACCACCGCTCCTTTTTCCCCCTGACAGAAGAGAAAGGCAGCCTGGCAAAGGATGCCAAGTTGTCATTTTCTCAATGATACTTTTTGACGATCAAGCGAGCTCATTTTAGGATACATATTGAAAATCTTCAAATTGCAAGGTGTAACCTTCAGAAAGGAAACCGCTTCTCAAATGAACGGCTGCTCCTTTTCACGCAGAGAAATCTACACTCATCATCACATCTTCAGGGGCTCTGCTGCCTGCATTTACGGTCCCTCTTTCAAAAGCGTGGTGATTACCGCTCCAAGGACATCCCGTCCTTTGCTCAAATCATCAGACACTCTGCTAACTGTCATGAGCAACAATGTCAACTGTGGCTGAAATTTCATTTGCCAAATTGAGGAACTTAAAGTGCTTAGGTCTATAAACTAATAAAGCAAGACAAACTACCACTGGTCCAAATAGTCCTTGCTCCTAGGGCTATTTTAAAACTCTTAGTTAAAAGATTGGGTCTGATTTATTTTGAAAAAGTAGAAGTCAATTTAAAATGAGAGACTAAGATATCCCAATTGTTTCCGAGGGTTTTTTAGTTGGTTGGTTGGTTTTTCTTTGTTTTGTTTTTCTTTTTTTTTTTTTCTTCTTCCAGAGCTGCCAAAAGTAGAATCCATCTGGGGCAAGGGGGAAAGGAAAGAATCAAATGCTAAACTGTCCCAGGAAATAACCAGACAGATTCTTGCTGCCCAGGGAATAGACTGAAGAGACCAAAGCTCTGTCCATTCCTTAGCCAAAAGGAAAAGGGGAGGGGTACTTTAAGAGTAAGTAAACATCTCCAATAAAATGGTCACATCCCAGATTAGTTTATTAGTTTTTTGCTGTCTACAAAAGCCAGCGGGACAGCAGAGACGGAGAGAGGCACACTTCTTATTCTCACGACCTTGTTACAGAATGGCATATGAAGTAGGCATGCCTGAGAGCGAGTGAGGGTGCTAATCTTTACTAAGTCACTCATGAACCTTCTGGGGAGGCAGTGGCTTTCCTCAAAACAGAGGATCTCTGAGCCAATCTGTGCCTAGCCATGCCGCTAGGTTAGCCAGCGCTACGAAGAAATAGTTGTTACAAAGCAACAATGACAACAACGTTCCAACTACTGGTGGACTCCTGTTGAGCCTCAACTGAGCAAGGGCCTATTGTACCTGCGGGCCACAACCAGGAGCCTATCTTCTGTTACCAGCTGAAGAAAGCACGGAGAGCGGGCATTTAAAGCGCCCGCAGCCATCAGGAAGAAATGTCCCTCTAGCCCCTGCCCAGCAAACACTCCCCACTGAGTGAGACACCCATGAGGCCCATGAAGCAAACCATCACCTAGACTTGCTCAGAAGAACCCTGTGACCACAATGAAAGCCTCTGGCAAGTTTGTCAATTGCATTATAAGAGATTAAAAGTTAATTTGCCAAATGTAAGCTAAAAGTATTAAAACTGGAAATCCTTTTTTTTTTTTTAGAGGAAAGCTCCTCTAAACATAACCGTGATTGTGTAAGACAATCCACTAAAACTGGCTCCTGAGGCGATTTGGAATCTGTAGTTTCTAGCACTTCCTTTTGGAGAAAATTTTTAGAACATCCTGAGGTGAAGCCTCTTTAAAATGTCATTTCACATTGATGGCAACAGATGTCCTTCTCATTCTCCTCAGTGTCCTTTGTACATTCTCTACTGTGAATGTTATTAAATCGAAACCTCGAACAGCCTAGGCGTCCACTGCACTCGGCCCTGAGAAGAACTACCAACTATCGTAGCACCCAGCAGTCAGGCTAATGAGCAAGAAGCCAACCACACAAGAAAATAAAAAACGTCACTGGCAGTATGGTATGTGTTCACAGCACGCTCAAAGGCATTCAACAGGGACAACCCGTTTTCAATATAACATTTTATTTAGTTATAATGGAAATTTAAAAATTAACAAGTGTGATAGTGATTTTATGGCTGCGCTCTTTTAATGAACATGAACAAATTTTATCTCTTTACATTATATTGTACTGTTTTTTATGCAAGTTTTTAATGAAACACAATTTTATCTATTGTCTCTCAGATTAACTTTAAGATTGGGATTTCATTTTCTGTGCCCTTTATTTGTTTGTCTTTCCTTGTTAAAAAAAAAAAAATACATGTGCATGACAGATTGGAACTCAGGAAGATCCGCACATGGCTTTGGAAGCAGAGATGTGCTCCTAGAAGCAGACTGTCTCCTTCCCTAGGGTCAGATGGACTCGTACCTAAGGTATAAGCGTCTCTTGGTCTCATAATTTAATTGTATATCAGCACAGTACATTTTAGATAAAGACATAAAATGTTAGTTCAGGAAAAATTAATGTTTCTATGGGAATAAAGTTGAACACTTGAATGATTTGGAATAACTCAATAAAACTGAACCATGGAAACAATTGACATTATATATAATGTGTGTGTGTGTGTATGTATATATATATATATATATATATATATATATATATATAATGTATGTGTGTGTGTGTATATATATACACATCACATTATATGTAAGGCAGAGAGAGACAGCGAGAACTAAAATATAAAAATGGAGGATGTTTCTATCAAGGTATTGCACAAGTAGCTTAGGGTTCTCTTTCTGTTGTTCTAGGGGTTGAAGTAGGACTTTGCATCCTGTATTCAATGGGAGTTCTACCATCGACCTATGTCACCAGTCTTTTTTTTTTTTTTTTTTTTTTTGGTTTTTGGTTTTTCGAGACAGTGTTTCTCTGTGTAGCCCTGGCTGTCCTGGAACTCACTCTGTAGACCAGGCTGGCCTCGAGCTCAGAAATTCGCCTGCCTCTGCCTCCCAAGTGCTGGGATTACAGGTGTGCGCCACCACCGCCCGGCTTGTCACCAGTCTTTTTTACTTATATATCTTTTATATTGAGGCAGGGTCCTTGGACTGGCTATGTTGCCCAGACTAGCCTGGAACTTGCCTTCCTCTGCTTTAGCTTCACAAGGAACTGGGATTATTTACCTAGCACTTTGAAAAACCCAAACTGAAAGTTAGCAGATTTCGCTTTATCTTTGTTGTAGTTTGTGTTAAAAAAAAAAAAAATCAATACAGAAACTGGGGTACTATCTCAGATATGTATGTAATATGAATGTAATATTTTTTTAAATATACTTATTGCTTGTGTGAGTGAGTGACTGCGTGTATCAATGTACACCACATGCATAAGGCATCTGCAGCGGCCAGAAGAGGGCGTCAGGCCCCTGGAACTGGAGCTGCAGAGGGCCGTGGGCGCGCCTCACCCAGAGCAGCAAGTGCTCTCAACAGCTGAGCCATCTCGCCAGCCCCGAATGCCACATTTCTCATATTTCTCCACTTTGAATAAGTGATTAACTGCTTGTCCTGACAATCCCAGACAAAAGAGCTCACACTGTAAATACAAAATTCTATATAGAATATTCAAAATAGACTCTGGCTCCCTAGTTCGCCTACCAAGACATAACTGGTTAGGTGATTAAGACAAAGGCACATTACGATGTCCGGGGGAGTCAGCCGTCACGAAGCAGAAGGAGTCCAAAAAGAGATCCTGACCAAATAAAGACAATTGTTTTCTCTGGGAAATGGCAAGCTGGTGTCTCCTTCTTAGTAACAGTCTGTCCACAGCCCTCTGCTGTGGAGAATGTATGTGTTAGCAGTTAACAGCATTAAACAAACTACAGTCAAGTCCTCAGGAGGGTGTGAACTCAGCTACAACATAGAAAAACAGCCCCAAAGGTCCAAAAACAAAAGTGTACTTGAAAAGTAATATACAAAATGAGGGACCACAGGGTGTCTCTTACCATTGCTACTAAAAAAAAAAAAAAAAAAGTCGGTGGAATCCTGAATCCTGCCTGAGCCGTAAACCAAACTGACCCAAAGTCACAGTATAGCCTCCCACTGAATCTACATTTTTTTTTTGTAGATTATCCACGCCGGCCCAGGGTTTAATTTAGTCTTAAGAAAAATAAGTCTAAAAAAGAAAAAAAGAAAAAAAAAGAAAAATAGTCTAATGGGAAGTGTGACAAGATATTAGCTCAGGACAGCTCATCTCCTAAAACATTCTGAACGACCAAAACTAAAAGTACAAGAGAAAACAATGTAACCATTTTCTGTCAATTATACTGTACTCATGGAAATAGAATGAAAAGAATACATACACACACACCATACCATACCACACACACACATACACACACCCCTTCCCTAATCCCCGCCCTGCCCCACCCCACTCCCACCCACTCTCATACACACTTGAAGTAACTCGCTTCGAAGGCCTACAGACACTGGGTGGATGGTCAGGAGCCGCTATCTGTCCTGGCTCTGGCTCGAGGAAGAGTGGAAACACGGGGCAATCAGAGAGGTCTGGGAGGAGAGAGGAGTCCCTCATCCTAAGAGTCTGAGAAAAGCCTCTTGCCAGCCGAGAAGCAAGAATTCCAGCACAGCTAACAGTGCCTGCTATGGGAGGTACCACAGAGAGTTATCACTGCTCTCAGATGCAACTAGTTTACGTTAAACAGCGATCTAGGCCTAAAGTCTGGATGTATAAGACCTTGCCTAGGGTCTCATTTCTTTCCTCTTGAGGATCTCAAAACTGCTTTCAGTAAAGCCATCTACCTCCCGGATTCCCTGTGGACTAGACTTTTCTTTCTCAGTTAGCAGTTAACAGCATTAAACAAATTCAAGCAGAGCCCTCAGGGGCTGAGCTCAGCTACAACACACACACACACACACACACACACACACACAGAGAGAGAGAGAGAGAGAGAGAGAGAGAGAGAGAGAGAGAGAGAGAGAGAGAGAGAGAGAGAGAGAGAACCATCTTTCCAAGCAGAGCCCAAAGGTCAAAAATAATCCTGTCAGGCCGGGCAGTGGTGGCGCACGCCTTTAATCCCAGCACTTGGGAGGCAGAGGCAGGCGGATTTCTGAGTTCGAGGCCAGCCTGGTCTACAGAGTGAGTTCCAGGACAGCCAGGGCTACACAGAGAAACCCTGTCTCAAAAAAAAAAAAAAACCAAAAACAAACAAACAAACAAAAATAATCCTGTCAGATGCTAACCTCAGAACCACCCATTGACAAGACCGTAACTACAAATGCCACCAAAGTCATCTCTAACCACTTAAAATAAATAAATAAAAAAGAATGAGCTGTCACAGTCTTTTGAGTCACAGGACTTTGAGGTGCCCACACCCAGGCTCCTGGGTCTGTGTGACTCTCAATCCTTATGCAGTAACTTTAATAAAATCTCTACTTCTGCTTCATACGTTGGTTAGTTCTGAAATTCTTCTCAGTATCAAAGCCACAAGTCCTGGTTTGGCCTCAGTCTTCCCTAAAACTCTCTACGGGAACTCCTTGGGCTTCTTGGAGGTGTCATGAGGAAGTTGCACCTCCTTTACCTGTACCCCCAAAATTGTGTACATGACAATCATTAGTACGGGGCCTCATGGGAGGGACTCGCCTCCTTTTGAGGACCCCCAAACATGAAATCGAGGGGTCAGTGCAGGCATTCATCACAGGGGCCAGCCACTAGCCGAGACCCCTGCCCCAGATTAGACTCCCAGCTGATACTGACCGGAAGTTTTGCAGGCAGGCAGAGGGGGCTGCAGGGCAATCCCGAGCTCTGGCCTGTGAGCAGAGCCGAACACCACCTGACACTGCTGAGGGTTAGTTACCAGGAAAAGCCAGGAAAGCACAGAGAGCCGCAGAGCCCTCAGAAACGAAAAGGACCTTCACTTCGAAATTCTTAGATCTTAACATGGCTTCTCCTGCTGGACAGGGTAGAACTTTGCCTTAAATCCCAATACTTGGGAGGTAGAGGGCAGGTGGATCTCTCTAAATTTAAGGTTAGCCTGCTTTATCTATTGAGTTCCAGGCCAGTCAAGGCTACATAGGGAGAAAGCCCCAATTGCAAAAATTAATCAAACTTTATAATTTTTGAAAACTTGGTTTTGAAGTAAAGATTTGAAAAAGAAGAAACGAAGAAACCATGCTCGGACAAACAGATTCACCTGGGCATCTCTGTCTTTGCTCTGAGGAGGTTAAATCCTTCGTGTTGGGAGGGAAAGCTCGGTGAAGAACACTCACTAAATCTGTGTCTGGGTCCAGCCCCAGCCGCATACCATGGGAAGTTTCCGTTTCCTCATCTACAAAATAAGGGTAATGGGGTCTCAGGCCCGTGGGATTCCGTGAATGCATGACATGGTGAGCATGTCTCTGGACCACAAAAGAGAAGATACGTAGAGAAGTATTTGCTGAAATGGAGGGTCCCTAATACTCTTAAGTAAAAACCATGTAAGTATTAAGACTCCCAAAAAGTCATAAAAATGCCAACATTGAACAATTAAACACAAACGAGTTAAACGACTCCCCCTCTTCCCCCCCAAAAAAATGTACAAATATGGATCTGCTGCATTTCCTTATTTTGAATTTCTAGATTCAAAAATGTTCAAACAGTAAAAGTCCACACCTCATTCCAAAATCTAAAAACCTCAAAAATTTGAAACACTTCCATTCCTTAGCATTTCAGATAAGGGACACTGAATGTATAAAACATTTAAAAGTCTAAGGGTTTTCTTTTTTAATAACTATGAGAATAACTTCATTTACCTCTTTTCCCAGACTCCAATCCTCCATCCATCTATCCTGATAGATTAGTCTCCCTAAAGTGATTTGTGTTTAAGTCACTCCCTAAAAAAAAGACATGGGGGTTTCCAGTAAAAACGTCATGCACGCGCATACACACACACACACACACACACACACACACACAGAGAGAGAGAGAGAGAGAGAGAGAGAGAGAGAGAGAGAGAGAGAGAGACTACAGTAGGCCTCCCACCCTTGCTGTTCCTCACAAGGTACTTAGGAAGGCTTACATTTCTACAACAGAGTGATTACCAGATACTATCTTTCTTATCCACTAGAATGACTGCCAGGAGCTGCGGTTGGATTTTACCTGACAGTATCACCACCCGTCATAGAGAGCGGCCCACGGCATGGGGGCTTCATCTTGTCACAGTTCACACAACACCTCAAGATGAGCTTCCCAATAAAGCCTGGGGAAAAGGTGGGGCAGATGAGAAAAACCGACGCCCTGAAGTTAAGTTCACTGAGTCACCCAAAGTCACATTCTCAGGAAGTGGCAAGGAACCAAGCGTGTTAACTCCTAGTCTGGGGTTCCTCCCAGAATCTTCAGATGCCAAAGTTAAATAAATCCAATAAAATATTGAGACCTCTGCCTTGCTTTGCTATTGTTTAGCCTCTGTAGCTTTCACTCTTCCTTTCTACCCACCTACAACTCCTCCCTCCTCCTACCCCTTTTCCTAGCTTCCATTTATGAGACAAATCTTAAGGACTGTGACTGACGAGAAACCCTCCTCCTTCCTCTGGGGGTGAAGCCTTCTGGGGGGTATCATGTATATTCACCTACTTACATACAAACTTAAATGGAATACAGATTTATATATACCATCAATTTATATACCATCATTAAGATTCACAGCAACGGGGGCTGGAGAGATGGCTCAGCAGTTAAGGAGCACCGACCGCCCTTCCAGAGGTCCTGAGTTCAAATCCCAGCAACCACATGGGGGCTCACAATCATCTGTAATGGGATCCAATGCCCTCTTCTGGTGTATGTAAAGACAGCTACACTGTACTCATATACATAAAATAAACAGATAAATCAAAAAAAAAAAAAACCCAAAGAATCACAGCAACATCCATAGACACAAGTATCTCAAGACCTACTCCACCAAAACACCTTTCTATCCATCGTGGCTGTTAAATGGTTAACTGTCCTTCTTGAACATGTTGGTTCAAAGCACGCACAATTAAAATGGAAACAGATCAAGGACCTTATGTCTTTGGATTCTAGCACAAAACCACAACTCCAAACACAACAGCAATAAGCCTGCAATAATCTTCATGAAACGTAGAATCAATTAAATGTTGGTATGAGGAACATACCGCAGAATAACTGCCATATTAGCATCCTCTAAAGACAAATCTCCAAAGACTTTCAACAAGTAAACATTGAGTCCAGGAATATTTAACACGGCTGGGTTTATTTAAAATTTCCAAGTCGGGCATGGTGGCTCATGTCTGTAATCCCAGCCCCTGGGAGGCTAAGGCGGGAGACCTTTCGAGAGAGTAAATTTAGGTCAGCCTGAGCTACAGAATAAAGGCCCATCTGAAGAAGAAAAAAAAAAGATCATTAAAATAAATTGTACCACAGGAGATGGCAATGTGGCACATACTTTTAGTCCCAGCCCGGTGAAGGCGAGGAAAGGAAGATTTCTATGACTTCAGTTTGATCTACATAGCAAGTTCCAGGTCAGCCAGAGCTATGTAGTGAGACTTTTTTTTAAATACCCTAAGAATCATATAATGGCATAGAAAAGAACTACAAAGGGTTAAAACAGCTAGAGTCTATAAAAATGCAGAAGCAGGAGAAAGCTATCTTCATAACAGCAATCTTTTAAAGCCCCAGGGAAGGCACACAAGATAGTATTTCACAGTGTCAACTCACAACACCATTTATTAGAAACAATTCCCACCCCGGGCCTCTTTCTTGCCCACACCTACAATTTCCATACTGAGTTGGAGAAACCAACCTCGGGTGAGGCAAAGAGAGAGATGTACAAAATCTCTCCCAGAAGGAAGAAAACTGAAGGATCCATTCCTTTTAGAATGAGGAATTCCCATGGGTGCACAGCTGCAAACGGGGTCCCTACTTAACTATCTACTACAGGATCATGGCTTTTATATACCGTAGCTACCGAGGGTCTAGGTAGTACTGGGTGTCTCTGCTTCAGTCTCTAAGATGGGAGCTCAACCTACTCAAACCTTTTCTTCTATACAGTGAGCAGACGGATCTGCTCCAGGCCTCACACCTCTCCTGAGCATCCTTGAAAGAAGCCTCATGGGACTATCCCCCAATGACCAAAAGCTACTAACATTCTCTGTCCCTTTGATGTTCTCTCCACTCTGAACCCAGAAGAGGAGAACAAAACCACCCTCTCCTCTGACATGTAATCAGCTCAGATGATTTCTCAGGGAATAGGTGTGCTCTTCAAGAGCTGCTCTCACACAAGTAATTCTACCCAGACCTAGTAACAGCTGGTAGAAATAACATCTGTATCTTCCTGATATGATACTGTAACGGGTCTCCCAGCAATTCATTACACTAGTTCCATCTCTGTCGCTGTGATAAAATACTATGACCAGTAGCAACCTTGGGGAGAAAGGGCTTATTTCGGCTTAGACATCGCAGTCCATCACTGAGGGAAGTCAGGACAGGAACTTGAAGCAGAAACCACAGAGGGAAAACTGCTAGCTGGCTCACTCACAGGACCACACTTACACAACCCATCACAGACCACAGGCCTAGGGATGGTGCCGCCCACAGTAGGCTGGGCCTTCCTACACGATTAGCAACCAAAACAATCCCACAGACATGCCCGCGGGCCAATCTTAATTAGACAGTCCCTCAATTGAGACTTCCTCTGAAGATAAGCAAACTTAATAGTTACTCATATTCAGCTCATGCAGGTGGAGAGAGCTTTCCGAATAACTGTCTGACGGAGTCAAAGTCTAACTGTGTGGGCCATGCTGCACCGCCTTTCGGGATCTTCGTTCGTCCTTACCTTAGAGAACTGTAACGATGAGAGCAGGTCCGTGTGAGTAGGCCAATTCACCTCAACTCTTGGTTTTAAAATACACGAAGGAGGAACAAGAGAAGGAATGGAACTAGGAGTGTAAATCAGCCCCGGAGGCTGAGTGTGTATGCACTTTTTTCATTACACGTGAATATAGATACATTTCCCTTTAGGCCACGTATTTTTTCCCAAATGCCCTTTCACTCAGCCCCGAGGAGCCCAGTGTACTAACCTCTTAGGAGGAAAGCCACAGAAACCTGCTTGAGAGAGAGGCTAGCATAACAGACTTTGACCAGAAGTTACCCATACAGGGGAAAGAAAAAGTCCAAAAACCCGGAACCGGGAACAGGGAACCTGGAAGGTATACGGCCTCCATCCCAAAGTTATCAAGGCTGCTGTAGGGTGTCTCCTATCCCAGCACCCACTGCCCGGCCTCTCAGGCACAGACACAGGATCATGCTCTTAGATTAGCACATCTTAACTCGCGCTAATGAGTGTTGACAGCCGTCCAAGGCACGCTGGCCTCCTCGGTTCCACAGGCGCCTGTGAGCATTTCAGAACCCGTGTTCCCCACAGCTCTTTTCATGCTCTCTCTCCTCTCAGTGATCTCACTGCAATCACTCTCATTCTAACAGAACTGACTACCAGCATCACCGATGACCCCCACCTTTCCAAAGCCAGTAGCCACTCTGAAGCTGCATCTGTGGACAGCTACCTTAAAACACTGGCTGCGTGGCGTCCAAGGCATCTCTTTGCACTGCCTTCCGACCTCGCTGGCTCCTCGGGTCTTCTCTCCTGGTCACTCTCATCTCCTCCCACTTCTAGACGCGGGAGTGACGCTGCGTAGTTAGAACACTTGTTAGCTCTGGACGCTCTCCGCCTTGGTGATCTCAACCAGCCTCAGGCTCTGGAAATGTCTATCTATCCCCTCATGAGTCCCAAATTATATCCCTGGCTGACACTGCGATTTGCGCATGGCAGAATCCCTCCTATACCCAACGCCCACTCGCAGTCTCTCCAGGAATGCCTAACAGGCACAATTATGCTAGCCCCAAATGCTTTCTCCTCACACCCTGCCATTATGACCCACGAGTTTGCTTACAGGCCAATGTGATGGGGGCATTTTCTCCACTGAGCAGGGACCATTCCATTCCGACTTCAGAGCCAGAATCTGATAGGAGACAGGAGATCACGGGGCTTGGGGAGGGGGTACTAGAAGAAGGAGCAGAACTGGAGGGAGGAGTTACCTACCTCAGTAGAAAGGCAGCCCCGGCTATAACAAACGCACCGTATATGTCATCAGAGTCCCCGGCAGAAGGAACGCATGCTAGCCGAGTGCCAGGAGGTGTGAGTGTCTACCGTGCTCTCAGCTGCTGACTTGGGAGAATAAGGAAGGATGTGGGCAAAGTGCCTAAAAGTTACTCATTTTCTGTTGCTTCTCTTCCTCTTCCTTTCCTCCTTTCTGTCTTATCTTGTTGGACTGTTTGTCATTTTTTTTTAGTTGGGTTTAGTTTTTCTTGAAACAGGATCTCCCTATGTAGCCCAGGCTGGCCTGAAATTTGCTATTGAGTCTAGGTTGGATCCTCCTCCTGCCTCAGCGACCCACCTGCTGCACCACCACACCCTCTTTCTTTCTTTCTTTCTTTCTTTCTTTCTGTCTGTCTTTCTTTTTTTTTTTTTTGTTTGTTTGTTTTTGGTTTTTCGAGAGACAGGGTTTCTCTGTGTAGCCCTGGCTGTCCTGGAACTCACTCTGGAGACCAGGCTGGCCTCAAACTCAGAAATCCACCTGCCTCTGCCTCCCAAGTGCTGGGATTACAGGCGTGCGCCACCACTGCCTGGCCACATGCACTTTCTTGATAATTCTCTCAATTACTTCTCCATAGTGTTGGACTAGATCCTTGGATTCCACCATGAAGGGGGGTATTATGAAGAATGTAACATTTAAGGTAGGAAAGATAATAAAAAATAATAATTATAATTCAGTGCCACACTGCCTCCTATCTTTGATACCTCTCCAAGATAAAATTGCAGTACATTTAATCATTACAAATAACATTGTTTTCTCTTTATTGACTTTGACTATAACTCACCTAAACATTTTTTCATTGTTGGGGGAGGGGTAATAGGCTGTTTCAGACAGTGTCTTCTTAAGTAACCCCTAACCAGCCTTGAATTTGTGATATTTTTCCTGCCTCAGCCTCCCGAGTGCTGGCATTACAAGCATGTACCATTCAATTGGGGCTAGCTTACAGGTTCAGAGGTTCAGTCCGTTATCATCAAGGCAGGAGCATGGCAGTATGTGGGCAGGCATGGCGTAGGAGGAGCTGAGAGTTCTACATCTTCATCTGAAGGCTGCTGGGAGAAGACTAGCTCCCAATAGTTAGCAGAAGGGTCTCATTGCCCTCCCCCACAGAGACACACTTCCTCCAACAACAAGGCCACACCTACTCCAACAAGGCCACACCTACTCCAACATGACCACAGCTCCTAATAGTGCCACTTCCTGGGCCAAGAACATTCTAAGCACCACACCTGGCACACACACCTTTTCTTCAAGAATTGCCTCTCGCCTCACTCCAACACTTTAACTGCGCTCGGTTCTGGCAAGTGGTTTAAAATGTTCTTTCCGTGCCCTGTTGGCTACTGTGTAGACCCAAACAAAGCAGACTGTGAGGCGGCCACATCTCTCACAGCAACTCAGTCAGGAATCTGACTACAAACTCAGAGGGCTGGAGGAGGGGTGCGTGTCTTGTGCAGTTTGGTTTTCTCTCTCTCTCTCTCTCTCTCTCTCTCTCTCTCTCTCTCTCTCTCTCTTTTTAACAGATCTTTGCGTGAGACCATGATGAGACACCATCAGCAAAAAAATCACCCCCTTGACTGGAATTACTACTGTTTTAGTGGCCTGTGACCACTCGTAACATTCTAAGACAGACAGATTTAGCACGGGGGCTGTGTATTTACAGCCCAGCAAACTCCTATTATAGACGGCACCAAAATATTTTACAACCATTAACATGAGGAGCAAGTCTTCCCAGGCAGGCCCACCTAACTTCATCAGTTTTCTGAAATTACATCTTTCACCAAATCAGCCTCAGGGCACCGATGCAGGAAGATAGCATTAATTAAAATGCGCAAAACCATCCAGGAGCAGCGAGGCACGTAGACTACTTTTTTTTTTTTTTTTTTTTTTTAAGGGCAGAAATTGAACTAAAAATAGTAATTGCTTTCTGGCCAGCTTAAAAAGCTAGGTCTTACCCAGCGCCCGAAGCTACGCGTCTGCCAGACTTTCTCCAAGGTAGGATAACAATTAGCATGCTATTCACTCGTCTGGTATGCGGCAGCTCCGTGGGCTGTGTGCACATGCTCACTCTGCAACCGCGGGCTCCCCGTTTGCCACTAAGCGGAATCAGAGACATATCAAAGCATGCCGTGACCGCTACGCAACAACTACGCCCTTCTCGGAAGATTCCGTGCGATCCTGGACAACCCCACCAATATCAACACTGAACTTCAAATCTCTACGTCATTTTCAAACAACTTCCTGCAGACCGTGCCCAGGCTGCCATGATTACAAGTATCTCTAATGAGTGCTGCGGCCTCCCCGCTGACTGGTCTCAGGAGGTCTTCATAGAATCCTGTCAGGTAAGGATTACCTAAGAAATCAGTTCGAGGGAACACGAGGTAATACAGCGATGGGTGAGGGACTAGAACCCAGACCTCCTGGACTCCAGATCCCCAGGCACTTGGTGGCACCGTGTGTCGTAGAGAATCATGCAAATCTAAACAGATACTAGATAAGGCAGAGAAGCAAAGGGCTCCGTTTCGACACTAAGATAAAGATTCTCTGCACACACAGAGGCTTCAGCATAATGGCACAATGATATTTTGAATTATATCTTTCCTTTCAGGTTATTTCAAGTATTTGCATTCAAATAACCACAGAAGAGAAATGAAATCAGGTCAGAGATGAATTTTGACTAGAGATCTGGCTGCCGAAGTAGAGCTGTAATCCAACAAAACAATGTCGCAGGGAACAGACGGCGGCTCTTCACCTGCAGGATATTAGAATGCGACACCTGTCAAATTGGTGGGACTTCAAGTCGCTGCTTCACCTCACCATTTCATGCTCTCTCGTGTATTATTGTGCTTACTACTAAAACCGGCGCCGGTCTTATAACATGGAAAACAAGTGCCTTTTGAGAGAAACAACTATAACAGCACACAGTTATGCCACCAGGCTCCTATTATCTAAAACCACGATGATGTAAGTTCAGCTCCTGTCCAATGGAAGCCAAACGCACATAAGCTGCAATGTATCCAATGACCGTGTGCTACGAAGTTAGAATGTATGACCCCTGTTTCCTTGAACAAGTCACTCAGCTCCTCAGAGACAGCACCATGGTACTATTTCACATGGCCATTGTACCGGTCACTTTTCTATTGCTGTGCTAAAGTACAGTGGCCAGAGGAACTTAGAGAAGAAAAAAAGGCTTTTATATGGGACTTACAGTTCCAGAGGGTTAAAGTTTGTCACCATGGCGTCAGGAGCGTGGCACTGGAGCGGAAGCTGAGCGCTCACATCCGGACTCATGCCCAGGAAGCAGAAGACACACTGGGAAGGGCACAAATCTCTGAAACCACAGACCCATCCCCGGTGACAATCCTTCGCCAACAAGGCCACACCTCTTAATCCTTCCCAAACAGTTGCAGCAACGAGGACCCAGTACTCAAACATACGAGCCTGTGGGGACCATTCTCAATGTATTAAATGAGAAATACATTGACTTATATAGACGTACACATAACATATACTGCACAACGTCACCCAAGAGCTATCAGTAACAATCACAATTTTAAAACCTAAACTGAGTCTTAGCTCCTGTTCTCATTCACTTTTGCGACATGAAGTTCTTCTGTTTGCGTATTGACTTCTTTTCTAATCCGAACCATACCACAGAACAAATGACACATGCATTTGTATGTGTGTAGATATGTATACATGTGCACAAAAGCACAACCCCCTCCAACATCATCACCAAGTCGATAAAAAAAGAGAAAAAAAACATTACTCTTTCTTTTCTACATATATTTGCACAAAAGCATTTGGGCTATACATTCAAGACGGTTATAAGTTAGAGTCCCATTTAATTCCCATTGAGTGTCTATAGGTTGTGGCTGGTGCGTCTAGTGTTGTACCTCTACATTCCTGGAGGACATTTGGAAGTTAGCTTAGAGAAAAGAAAACCAGTGGGGGGGGGGGGCAGGGGAGAGACCCAACTATAGTCATCTGCATGTGGCCCATGTCATCACCGAGTAAAGAGAAAACAGAAACCTCTGTGTAAAAAACAACAACAACAAAAGAAAACAGACTCTAGCCGGGCATGGTGACGCACGCCTTTAATCCCAGCACTTGGGAGGCAGAGGCAGGCGGATTTCTGAGTTCGAGGCCAGCCTGGTCTACAGAGTGAGTTCCAGGACAGTCAGGACTACGCGGAGAAACCCTGTCTCAAAAAACCAAAAAAAGAAAGAAAAGGAAAAAGAAAAAGAAAAGAAAACAGACTCTAGAGCAGTGCTTCTTAACCCCCCTAACATTGCGAACCTTTAAGGCAGCCCCTCATGTTGTGGTGACCTCCAACCATAAAATTATATCATTGCTACCTCAGAACTGTAACTTTGCTACCGTTATGATTTATAATGTAAATATCTGTGTTTTCCAATGGCCATAGGTAACCCCTATGAAAAGGTCATTCGACCTCCAGAGGTTGAGACCCACTACTCCAGAGCTATTTCAAAGACTGGCTATTGCTGTCCCAACCTCTCTGAAGTAGGTGCAGTCAAAGGCTCTTAAGGAGCAGAGGGTCTCCAGTGTTGGTCCCTGCTTATAGACTTGGCTGTCTGTGTCACCCCCCACCAAACGTTTGTGATCTAACTCCCATCCTGACCCCCACCCCCCCACCCCCACCCCCAACACAATGGTACTAGGAGATATAGATGATAGCAGATGACTGAAATCCTCGGAGAAAACCAGTGTCCTGGATACAAACACTTGTGGAGCGTTCCTGTCCTGTTCTTCATGTGAGAATATAATAAGAGTCACCGATGAGTCAAGGACAGTCACACATGAGCCATAAACGGGTCTCTGACCTGCCAGTGTTTTGATCCTAGATGTCTCAGCCTTCGGAGCTGTGAGGAATAAGTCACCCGTCTGGCATTTTAGGTACAACAGCATAATGGTGCTTACACTAACCACAGAGGAGTCAGGCGGTCCTACAACGTGCACAGCTGGTGGGGGTGTAAACTGGGACAGACTACCTTGGAGGACTTTATTAAAGCAAACAACCCGTGTCTTCCAACTCAGCAGTCCTACTGCTAAGAATACATCTAGCAGACATGCGTGTTAGACTCTCAAAACAAATGACTCCCAACAGCCAAAACTAGGAAACTAAATGTCAACCGTAATGTGGAAATAAGTTTGAAATATATTCATATAATGGAGTCTTACTAAACAACGGGAAGGAAGAAACTATTAAGTCCGCAACTACATGGACGACTAAGCAGAAGATATGAAGAAAACGTGTGGTGTGCTTCCATTTAGATGAGGCTAACGATAAAGGACGATGGAGTGTAGGCCGAGGGATGGACAAGTGGGAAGCCCCATCATAGTCACCTGGGTAATGGCTACACAGGCGCACACGTAAGCAAAGAAAGCATCGAGCCATACATGTGAGGTTTGTATGCTTAATCTAACTTTTACAAGTACAGATAGTCAAGTACAGTGACCCACAGTCATGCCCACACTCGGGATGCTGGAGTGATCATGGTGAGTCGGAGGTCAAGCCGGGCTACAGAGCAGGATCATGGCTCAAAACAACAAGCCACATGGTGGATTTCTACTGCTGTGATAAAACATCATGACCAGAAGCAACTTGGGGAAGCTACGGGTCATTTCATCTTACAACTCCCAGGTCATACACATCACAGGGGAGGTCAGGACAGGATACTCCAGGCAGGAACCTGGAGGCAGGAACTGCAGCAGAAGCCATGACGAAATGCTGCACACCGGCTTGACCCTCCAGGCTTGCTCCGCCTGCGTTCTTAACGCCCACAGGACTAGGTGTGAGAGCACCACCAGCAGCAGCCACTGGCCTGTGTGGTTCCATCCACAATGGGCTGGGCCCTCCCAAACCAATCACTAATCAAGTTTATGCCCCACAGGCTTGCCTGCAGGCCAGTCTTACAGCCACATTTTCTCAGTCGTAGTTCCTTCACCTTAGCTATGTCTACAGTTGTGTCAAGTTGACAAAAACAGTCTTCATGGCGATACATATAGCCTGTGGGAGGCCGAGACAAGGGTCCTGTCATGAGTTTGGGGCCAGCCTAAGTCATGTAGAGTAAGACCCAGTTTTTTAAAAAACAAGAAAATGAAAAAAAAGAAAAAAGAAAAAAGAAAGTACTAAAGGCTGAGTTAGCTTAGAAGTAAAGCGTTTGCTTACAAGGCCCAAAACTAGATCTTCAGCACCGGCCTCCCCCTACCAAAAGGGGGAAAATAACACGCCCATTTCCTTACAGCAATATACTAACAGACATGCCTCTCCCAAAGCAATTCTCTGAGCACTGCTACTTGACAGAAACACAATCTCACCTTACTTCAGAAATATCTCATACACACACACACACACACACACACACAGAGAGAGAGAGAGAGAGAGAGAGAGAGAGAGAGAGAGAGAGAGAAGCACCATCCAGACAAGCCCAGTGTAGCATGCTTACACTCCCAGCCACTCAGAAAGTTGAGGCAGGAGGATCACAAGTTCAATGATTGCTGAGCTCCTGAGGGGATATGAGGCTAGGCTGGGTAACTTAACAAAGCCATCTCAAAAGAAATAGGAAATGAAGGTGTAGCTTGGTGATAGAACACCTGACTGTCACAACTGAGACCCCAAGTTAAACTCTTGATATAGCCAGAAAGAAAAAGGAAGAGAGAAGAGAGAGGTTAGACTGGAACAACCAACAGGCCTCAGTCAGAGTGTGGGCTGGCTTCCTTGACCCTTCCTTCCCGCCCCGGTCACAGGCCTTCCTTCCTGTAAAAAGCAGAGCAATTTAGCCCATATGATGCAGCATCTTCCCTGGATCCATTCTCTGCCCCTAGAGAGTGCTCATCAGGGACCCAGAGAAGTCATGTCACACTGAGAGGTCACAGGCCTTGGGCAAAGCAGCAGCCTTGCCTACCTCGGGACTCGGGGTGCTCGGGCTGGTGAGATCTGCCACTCAGACCAGATGAGACAACCAGGGTCAGGAGACTAGAAAACCAGCTTACAACTGTGCTCTCCTCCCCTGTCCACAGTATCAGGAAGGATAATGGGAAAGAGAGAAATAGCAAAGAAAAGGGGACAGAGACAGAACCAGAGATGAAGCAGCACCTCGTATATGGTCAACTCATTTTGACAAGGAAGCCAAGAGGACGGGATAGGGAAAATGAGTCAGAAGCCATGCTGGGATTTCTTCAGGCCAGAGAATGACTCTGGACCCTTATCTAAGAATAGACAGAAAAATTAACTCAAAATAGATAAGAGATCTAAATGTTAAGCCTGAAGCCAGAAAAATCCTAGAAGAAACCACAGAGAAATGTCTAGACATCTGCACTGGTGACATTTTTGTGTCTTTCTCATCAAAAGCCCAGACTACAAAAGCCCAAATAAATACCTGGCGTGTCACACTAAACATCTTCCACACTGCAAATGGAACAGAACAAACCAGCGACCTGCTGAGTGGGAAAAATCGTCACAATCCAATTATCTGATAAGGTGTTAATACCCAAAATTCATAAAGAATCCAATTCTAGAGAAACAAATAATTCCACTAACGAATAGGCAAGCAATGGAAATAGACAGCTCGCCAAAGACAGGAGATGCCCAGCAGTGCGCGGGAAGGCGCTTCGCTCAGATTCTTGCAGAAATGTGAATGGGCATCCCACCCCACCCCCAGGCCGGCGTTTCTCATCAATCCAGAAGATAACAAACGCCCATGAGGGTGTGGGGGAGGGGAACTCCTGTACTGCTGGGAGTGTGGACTGTTGCAACTTTTATGAAAAAAAAAAAACAGTCTGGAAGTTCCTAGAGAAATGTTACATAGTGGCTAAACATCCCCCCTCGGCTATCTGTGTGCTCATAGCATAAGTGGAAAATTCCATGTCGAACTTGAGGTGAGGGGTCACAGACAGAAAGGCAAGTACATCAACAATGCATCTAAGGAGAAAAAGGGGCTTGGCTATAGGTCTATCTTCAAAGTGTCCCTCGGCACATATGCACATATGCACCTAGTCCAAAGTCACATTCTTGGTTTTGATTCCAAGAATGTCAGTGTGCGGCCACCTGATCCACAGACTCTCCAAATCAAGGTTGGGCTAGGTGAGACACATTTGTGAACCTCTCTCTCCTGTGTGAGGCAGAGGCAGGAAGCGCACTGCAAGTCTGAGGCTAGCTGGAAGCCATCCAGGGTTATATAATGTGATCCTGACTTTAAAAAGAAAAGAGAAGGTAGGCGGGGCGAGGGGATGGAGAGAGGAAGTGGGGGGATGACCTTCCAAATGATCCACAAGGAAATAAAATTCCCACTTCATAACGACATCTGACATCTGCATTCCAGTATTCACCACACCATCATTATCAATAACCAAATAATGGAAATAATCTAGGCCTACTGATAAAGAAACTGCATATAATTTCAGAATAGTATTCAGCCTTTAAAACTGGGATGCTACCATTTGCCACAATGCAGATAAAACCTGAAGAAAATCATATACACACACACACACACACACACACACACACACACACATATATATGTGTGTGTACATATATATGTGGAGAGAGAGGAGAGAGAGAGAGAGAGAGAGAGAGAGAGAGAGAGAGAGAGAGAGAGAGATCGTACACCCAATAGCACGCATACATAGATAACAAAATAAGGAGCAAGAAGAAACGGGGCTATGTCGGCCAGGGGTTGGTTGCACAGGAGCGCATCTATAGACCCTACAAGCCTAGAGATAAGCGCATGAAAGACACTGTAGTACTGTCCTTGGGATTCCTGCCGAGAGATTTTTTTTTAAAAGCTGTTCTTGGCACAAAAACAAAATTGAAAACTGGGTAACTGTGATATGATGGAATTAACCTGCTTCCCTAGCAACCACTTCCCTATGTCTCCCATGACATCATCTTATATACTTTAAATATAAGCTATATGAGGGGTTTTTGTTTTGTTTTGTTTTGTTTTGTTTTGTTTTGTGGATAGTTCTTGCCAGGTTGGGTCACTGGCCAAGTGGGGTGGTCAGCCAAGGAGTCTTAGACAGATAAACGTCCTGACTCAGTCACCACACCCTACCCATCCCCAAGCTCTTCTGAGCCCAAGAACCACAGGAGCAAGCAAGGGGCTGCAGGTCTCATGATAACCTGCATCCTTGTCCAGCTCCGGATGGCAGATGCTCAGACTGATGGGTGCGCATCACCAGACCAGATGACCAGGGGTGACCAGACCAGACCAGATGACCAGGGGTGACCAGACCAGATGACCAGGGGTGACCAGACCAGATGACCAGGGGTGAGAAGGCTGGGAGCCTTGCATCTCCCTCCACAAGAGCATCCTGCTCTAAGCGTCTGCAGAGCTGGGCATCAGAAATAACAAGCCACATTAAGTCAGTGCCTATTTTAAATTCCTTCATTCAATCACTTGCAATTAAGGACCTGTTTGCAGAACTTAAACTGAGTCTATCTAGTCAAAAAATATTTTGTGGGCTGAACAGGGAGGTGGCACACACCTTTAATCCCAGTACTTAGGAGGCAGAAGCAGGAGGATCTCTGTGAGTTGTAAGCCAATTGGTCTGCATAGTGAGTTCTAGGCCAACCTAGGCTGTATAGTGAGATTCTGTCTCAAATAAATAAATAAATAAATATATAGACAGAGGGACAGACGGATGGATGGGCAGACAGGCAGATGGATGAATGGTAACATCCAAGACTACAGGGCCTCTGAGGTGTTACATTCTCCTGAGGCTGCAGAAACTGTTGAAGATGAGACATGATTAACCCCTGCTTTTCCAAAGGGTCACCTAATCTCCAGAGATAGGCTTGGCAGTGACCCTGCTCTCAGTGAATTCTGACTTGTCAGAGACTGTATTTGAAATTTTTAAAAGCAGAAATAGTCATTATGATTAACATGTGTAAGGTCTGCTACCGCCTTCCACCTGTCTGAGCTCTTGGTCTCCCGCTGGAAGCATTCTGTCTCGAGGTTTTCCAGCGTGAGGCCTGCCTGGTAGACACAGGCCACTGCAGACAAGCCACTAAGGGTGATGTGACCCAGCCCCAACCCTGACCCCACCTCTGCCAACTGATCCCCCACGACATGAAACAGTAGCACCGCAATCTCCCACTGCCTTGGGCCACGGTACAACAGCCACCACCACTACCCGCCCCACTGTGACTGGCTCGGGCCGGGAACCAAAGCAAGCTTCTCCTGGAAGCTGTTTCAGTCAGGTAATGCTGAGTGACCCCTAAGTTCTCCTCTCCGTCCAATTGTTTTATGAAGCTGGACGGTATACCTTCCATACTCCTATCTAAACACCACGATGTGTGTATGTACATCATCATTCTTCATCTTTGCCAGAAAAGGTGGCAAAGATCCCAAAACAGAACAAGTGGAATTGGCCCATAAGTGATGACAGACTTTTACAGTCACTTTCTTTTGATACTCACTGATGTATTATGAGGGAGCATATACGTGCCACAGTGGTCATGTGGGGGTCAGAGGACAACTTGTAGACGCTGACCGAGGTCCTTCATGCTCCTCAGCACCCGCCTTTCTGGGCTGAGCCATCCTGCCAGCCCCTTAGGCACGTTCTACGTCATCCTCTTGAAGCCTCTCAGCCACCGAAGAGGGTTCCAGCGCGCCAGTGACGCTAACTGGGGCATGAGACGTTGGGTGGAAAGTCTGCGATCACTGGAAGTGACAGAGCCAGGCTTTGAAGCCAGGCCTGCAGGGCGACACCGCCTCAGTGCTTCTTCCCTTAGGCCACCGTCCTCCACTGGGATCCCTGCGACTGCCGCTTGGAAACCTGCACTCCCGGGGCTGCTTCCATCAGGAGGTTAACACGCTCCTTGTGGAGACTGCGGTCAGTCGTCTGTGTCTCTGCTTCGGCAGGTCTCCCAGGGCCCAGCTGGATACGGAACCACTGTCACTACCACTGAGGCAACCGTCTGAAAGAACAGGCTGTGGGCAGGGCGGAAGAGTCTGGACGGGAGAAGGAAACCGAGAGCAAACACATGCACCCATGCAAGATTAGGTGGGGCTGTGCTTGTGCTCCGAACAGGGATAAAACACCAGGCGGAACGCAACAGGGTGTGAGTGAGGAGACCCGGGCCATCCGCAGCAGGGCTGGCCCTGTCAGGGCTGCACGGGCCTGCCTTTTAGAGACTCTTGGGCTGGACTCGGATCACACCTTCCTGGAATGGTCTTCACACTTCAAACTCCAGAGTCCCGGCCCATCCTCACCCGGAAGCCTCGGAGTCACGGGTCCAACTGCCCCGCCCAAATCTCCACCAAGACCCCCACCACCGCCACGCCTGTTCCACTTCGCCTGCATTCAGAATAGCCACCCACGTGCCAGTCACAGAGCTAAAACCCTGACTCCGCCTTCACTCTACCACACGCCACGCCCACCCCATGCAGAAACCTGTGGACTCCACGCAGAACAAACACTCGACCTGCGGCCCTTTCTCACTCACCACGCCCACTGCCACCGCCCTGGTCCATGCCTGCAGCATCTCTGAAGCCAGAGCACCGCAGGGCACCCGCGGCTCCAGGTTTGCCCTTCAAGCCTGTTCTCTCCTCCCCCGCAGGTGCGGGTCGACCCTTGAGAAGTGCAGGACGGTTACCCTTGCTGGACCCTCAGTGGACTCGCATCCTGCCTGGTGTCAAAGTCAAGGCTTTCTCCAGGGCCTTCACTGTCTGGAAAGCTCGTTCTCCAGTTTAACCCCTCCTTTCTGACATCTCAACCTCATCTCTTCAATCCTTTGCGGGCACTAACTCCCGGAGGGCCCAGGGTGTGGTCCTTACCACCTCCAGGTGTTTACTGAAGCACCACCTTCAGCTAACCAAATGTGGTGTGCACTTGGAAGGCATCGTGAATCCATGGCCAGCCTGGGCTACAAAAGGAGACCCTGTCTTAAAATAAATAAAATAAAATAGACCGCCTCCCCTGTTCCTAGCTTCCCCCTCCTCCCACGTCCTCTTGGTCCAACTTTTCAGCCCAGCAGAGACATGCGCCCTGAACTAACTGTTATCCGCGGAGGCTGGCTACGTCTCCAGGCTTTAACCACGAAGGCCACGTTGCACAAAGCATCACGAAGCATCTGCTAGACACCCCGGCCCGAGATGGCTGGCTGATCAGATGGGCCATCTCTGCCCAGCTGCTTCCAATTTCCAACATCATAAGCTCATTTAAGAAACATCAACAGCAGCCAGGCATGGAGGCACACACCTCCGATCCCCCCAGCCCTTGGGAGGCAAAGGCAGGAAGATCAAGGGTACCAGACGCTCCCCATGGCTGTGTGACAGTCCTACAGGTTGTGAGGAGCTCAAGGCTAGGCATGACTCATAGTCAGCCTGTCTACCTAAACTTCATCTCAAAAAAAAAAAAAAAAAGCCTGAGGCAAGCCTGTGATTGTACTGTTTCTGCCCTGTGGTTTTCTGAGGTCATTTTACCTCAGCGCCTCCCCCAAAGTGTCCCTGTTCCTCTGCCCTCCGCCTAGATGGACTACCTGGCCCCAGAGGAGCCTCCTCCCCTCAAGCTCGGTGCCCACTGCTGCCTTAGCTGCTCCAGACGTTGAGAAATTCTGGGTTTTACGACCTGCGGGAGGGATCCCAAGTCTGAGGAGACCTAGAGGCAGCCCCGACTGCTAACAATTATTTGCTCCAAATGTTGTAATTCCCAGTGATGTTAACATTTGATTTCTTTTTTTGTCTGAGGCTTGTCCTAGGAACACATTTTTTTCCTTTTTAGAGTTAAAACACACATACACCACTGGACATGACCACCCCCTTCGAAAATAAAACCAACGTGAGGTGAGGTGGGGCTATGGCTGAGGTCATGAGCCTGCTTAGAGGTCACAGTGGCTGGCCAGCCCTCAAGGCCCTCCTTCTCCTTCCTCTCCCTCCACCTCTGAGCCCCTCCCCCAGCCCACTGCCGAGCTGCTGTGGTGCAGTAATAACTTTGGTTCTGAATGTGGACTGTCATCACGGGATAATCAGGAGACGATCTACAACAAACCCAGACCATCTTTAAATTGATTGCTTTAAAAATGCAGGTGGTTCACCAGATTTACAAACAAAATCATGTTGGCTCAACATGTTGGTTTATTTTTTTTATTTTGCCTAATCAGCAATCTGTACGCACCCTCGTGCCAATGTCTGGCCTGTTTTAATACTCTTTCCTGTGCGTAAGCACTGTGCATTGCGGACTTTCTCCGCTTCCTAATACCAACATTCAAATGGTGGAGGAGAGCACTAGGCCCGAGGGGCAGCGTGCATCCAAGCCCCTACGGAGCCACCAAATTGCACTGGGAGTGTCAACTGTGAGGTATTCCAACCCAGGTCTTCTCCAAACAGCTAGAGCCCTAAAGGCGGTATTTTTTGAGCTGGTACTTTTACTGTGGCCAAGCACTGATCTAAGTATTGCATTACATTCCCACCCTGACCAGCAAAGCCTTTAATCCCTATTTAAAATGTGACAGTATATTCGCCTGAGAAGGCAGCAGGGTTTGAACCCCTCATTCCCTATATTGTGGTCACTGTTGTTTTCCATTTGCAGAAACAGGTCATTCTTCTCCTAATAATGCTACAGCCCTCCTTTGCTGTCTGCCTGGCAAACTCCTACTTAACCTTCAAAACCCAACTTGAGGAGCCTTTTCTAACACAGCACAAGACTCTACTTTCTACCTTAATGTTTTTGGTTCAAGTGGTTTGGTTCACTAAGAAGCAAATAAACAAATGCCCACCCACTTGACCCCTGAGCTCGGGGTCAAGGAGGAGTTGTGTCTAAATCACACCTCAATCCCCCACTCTTAATACATATCAAAACATGAAAGTCACAAATCTGAGGCCTTTTGTAATATAAGGACACCTACAGTATTTTAGGCCCTGTACCTTAATTTAATCAGTACAGTAACCCACAGAGGAAGGTCCCGACACTGTCACCATCTTGAAAATGTGTGAGCAGCTGAGGAATTTTAAATCCTACCATCAATCAATCGAGGTCAGCACTGGTAGCTGTGTTCTGAGCCCGCACACAGGCTCATCTGGCCCAGCAGACGGGATGGAGTGAATTCTAAGGCCAAGATGCCTCAGGACACACCCTTGCCCTTTCAAAAAACCTAAGTGCTCAAAGGCCCTAAGAGGATGGTGCCCACTCCAGGGCCTCTCCGCAGCGTCCCTCCCAGGCGCAGGGGTGAGAGGTGGCGGTAGGGAAGCCCCGCCCCTGCTCTCACCAGGGCCCCACCCAGGTACCCCCGCACAGCCTCCACCTCCACACAGCCGCCCACATGCAGCGTCTGCGGCTCTTCCTGGCACGTGCCAAGTGTCTACATCTCCACTTCCTCCTCTAACACGGACGCCGGTCGTGACAACTTCAGGGCTACCTGTTTCACATCTACAAAGTACTTTTTCCAGGTGAGGTCATGTTCAGAGATTACAAAGACCAGACCAGAGTTCCAGGAATTTTCTTGGGAGAAATTCAGATTCGACACATCTCAAACACCCTATAAAAATGAGCCCAGGTAGCCAGGCGGTGGTAGCGCACGCTTGTAATCCCAGCACTCTGGGAGTCAGAGGCAGGCAGATTTCAAGGCCAGCCTGGTCTACGGAATGAGTTCCAGGACAGCCTGGGCTACTCAGAGAAACCCTGTCTCGAAAAACCAAATCCAAAAAAACCTATATAAATATAGGGAAGTGGCTCTTTCTCTAGTCAGTTAGCCTCTAAGATCCACTGGTCCTCACATCACCCCTGGGTTAAAGGTCTGAGAGTCTGGGGTCTCACTACAAACAAAGTAATAAACCAAAATATGACATGCTTTAAGTACGTAAGAAATCCTCTTGCCTTTGAGACTTTGCATATAATAGAAGACTGATACTAAGATTACCCCACGGTCGGCGCCTGCAGCTGCTGCTTCTCCCGGTGCTCACCCACCGTGGGTCACTCTTATTTTCAATAAATAGGGCACCACTTTCACGTTCTGATCAGTAATATTCCATAATGACAGCATATGAGCATTGAGACTTAATGTGTATTTTTTTTTTGGGGGGGGGATGGACACATGCACATGTGTACCCCTGCAGATGAAAACCAGAGGTAATACCAGGTGTGATGGTTTGCATGTGCTCGGCCCAGGGAGTGGCACTATTAGAAGGTGTGGTCCTGTTGGAGTAGGTGTGTCCTCTGTGGGTGTGGGCTACAAGACCCTCAACCTAACAGCCTGGAAGTCAGTCTTCTGCTGCAGTATTCAGCCTGCAGATGAAGATGTAGAACTCCTGAGTTCCTCCTGCACCATGCCTGCTTCAATGCTACCATGTTCCTACCTTGATACTAATGGACTGAACCTCTGAAGCTGTAAGCCAGCCCCAATTAAATGCTGTCCTTATAAGACTTCCCTTGGTCATGGTGTCTGTTCACAGCAGTAAAACCCTAAGACGCTAGGTAGAGCTCACAATCACTTCCATCCTATTTTTAAAGAAATGTCACAAACACATAGAAAAGTATTTAAGGTTTTATACATACATAATGTGTGTGTACATGTGTATATTTGTGTGTGTCTGTGTGTGTTTCTTTTTGAGACAAGGTCTCACTATGCTGGTGAGGTGAGGTTTGGTCTGTTGCTGTGTACTGTAATGCTGATTGCAGGCCCCAACACCTGGTTGCCCCAGCGATGAGAGAGTCCACAGGTAACGTTATGTGACCTTGCCCCCAAGTTAACTCTGATTGGTCAATAACGATGCTGACAGACAATAACTGGGCAGAAGACATAGGTGGGGTTTAGGGTTCCCAGGCCTAGGGTCAGAGGAGACCAGGGAGTGAGGGAGAAGAAGGTGAAGAGAAGAGAAAGTACCATGGGGTAAGAATCCTAAAATGACGGCCACGTGGGTTGACTAATTGACGTTGAAAGCAGCCCAGACAAAACATGGCAAATTATATAATGGGATTATTGGCTGGGAAATAGATATAACAGCATAGAAAACAGGCATCTGCCCAGCTCTTGTGCTGACTAAGGCTTGTTATGAATATAAAGGATGTGTGTGTCCAGGAACTAAATGGTCAAAAGGAGGGGTAGAAACCTTGGATTGAGATTAAATAATATTGCAACACTATGCAGTCCAGGAAACCCTTAATTTGAAGAATTAGGAGGTGTGGCCTTGTTAGGAGGTGTGTCATGGGGGGGGCAGGGGGGGAGCTTTTGAAAGACTCACCCCATCCCCCACCCCACCCCGGGGCTTGCTCCCTGCCGCTGGTCTGAGGTGTGAGACTCAGTTGTCACACATCTTCACTTCACCATCATGAGCTCTAACTCTCTAAAACCGGAAGGCCGGTTTAGTATTTTCTAAGTTGCCGGTCCATGGTGTCTCATCGCAGGAATAGAAAACAAACTAAGACAGCCTTCCTAGGGCCACAAGTACACACAATGTCTCACCTCCCCTGACCCCAACCTTTAAATTCTTCATTTTGTTCTGGCCAGTGAGATGCCATCTTTGTATGTACTACAGCCTGAGAAAAAGATCTCGGGATTTTCTCTCCTGTTTTCGTCTTGCGTCTTCATGATGTGTGGCCAGCTGATGCTATCGGTACAGAAGTACAAACTCTGGAGTGGAAGCAGATGCCTCTGCCCGCTGTCTTTGAGCTGGTTACTCACCCAATGAGAGGAAGGCTGGGCATGAGCACACCAGTAATCCCAGCACTGGAGAGGCAGAGGCAAGGAGATCTCAGTGAGTTTGAGACACAGAAAAGCTAGTCAGGGCTGCATAGGGAGACCCCGTCTCAAAATAAGGAGAGGTTGATTGCTCTTCACCCAATTAATCTGCCTGTGAAGATCCCAACTCTGTGATCATGGACGATAAACTGCACCAAGGTGCCCACGCTTCTTCATAAGAGGTGACAACCCTGGAGGGCGGCTCATGGCATTTCGGCAATCCATCAGGTCACACAGCACAGACAATAACAACTTTAGAATTGTCATCCTATAAGCATCGGCCTCCAAGGACAGTGGAGTACTCAAGTATTTAAATAAATAGGTGTGACTCAAATTTTTCTTAATGAGAAGTCAGTGTCGCCCCTGAACATTTGCTGGACATCCACTGTGCTGGGAACCGTAAGCAATATAGTCACCACGATCTTGATGGTCTGGTACTCTCTGGACGATAAAATATTTCTACATCGGGCTTTGGACACTTAAGCAGATTTGGGGGAAATCCCTTAGCATGTATAATTATTATCCAATCCACTACTCAGGAAATTTCCTGTCTTTGAAAAGACCCAGTAAGCTGACCTCATACATAACTAAGTGGAAAAACCCAGTCAAACAGCACCTGAAGGGCAGGGACTGCCAAACTCACAGAAGGAGCAGGCGCTCAGAAGGCCGGGAGAGCCACCAGGCGAAGCAGGTCTCAGATTCTGAGCAGGTCCTAACATCAAATTCTCACCCAACCCTCCACTTCCATTCTTGTGTTCCCAGAATCATCCTGGCTCAAAAGCAAATGAAAGTACTAACAGGTTTTTTTTCTAAAGGGCAACTAAAACCGTTTTTGAAAGAAACAGTGTGACCTCCATTTTAAATAAACAAACAAACAACGAACAGAAGCAACAGCTTTCCTCAGGAGAAAACAGAATAGTTTAGCAAGTAAATTCTCACTGCCACTCCACAGGAAATGCAATTTTCAGACCATATTAAATTTATAGAACGCTCTGCGGCTTGCCAGCCCATCTCCCCTGGGCAGGGGGTGGGGGGCAGCTCATTCTTTGTCATTATGCTGAACACGGCCTCCAGATACAATGTTCTGTGATTACAGAAATCCTTGATTTGTTTCTAGAGAAAACACCAACTACATTTAAAAAAAAAAAAAGTATATGTTACCTTTCATAGACTGGAGAAATCTTCTTTGTTTCCAAAACCAAGTCGGGGCTCAGGAATAAAGTGCTTGCCGCTTACAAACATGAAGCCCAGAGTTCACATCCCCAGCACTACTGCAAGCTGGGCAGAGAAGCCTGCCTTGCCAAACCGGCTGACTCAGCCAGCTCCGGGTTCAGCAGAGAGGCCCTGCCTCGGCAGCGATGCAGGGAGACGTCCAGTGCTAACTTTGAGCTCCACCAGCATGCAAATCGCATACACAGACACACGTGCAAAAGAAACCATCAGGTAAATAATTTTAAATTTGAAAAATTAAGCCAGGGGAATGATTCAGAAGGTGAAAGAGTTTACCACCAAGTTTACACACAGACAGACAGACACACACACACAAAATAAATAAGTAAATATATATACATATATATGTGTGTATATATATATATATATATATATATTTTAATTAAAGAGCAAGCAGCTCGTGTTGCAAAAGAGGCTGAGGCAGAAATGTTGCCATGAGTTTCGGGCCAGCCTGTGTTACACAGTGAGTTGTGAGGCAGTCTGGGCAACACTGTGTAATAGACTGGTGTGGGCATCATGCTGACCAAGTGTGACCCAGGATCAAATCCTAACCTCCAAGCCCTCCAAGCCTGCCAACTATGACCCATGGTACCACACTGACAGTCTATCAAGGGGTAATGACAAACCCAATAAAACAAAACAAAACAAAACAAAACAAAAACCTGAGTAATTGAATACAAAGTATATTACAAACTTTTTTTCCATGAGCCTTTTCATAAAGATCTATCTTGGCTGGAGAAACAGTTCAAGATTAAGAGCACTGCTGCTTGTCCATAGAACACAAGTTTGATTCCCGACACCCACAAGGCAGCGCACGACCATCTGTAACTCTAGTTTCAGGGAATCTGACGCCCTCTTCTGTCCACCATGGATAGGCACGACACAAAAGCGATCCACAGACACGCATGCAAGCAACACCCTCATACACAAAAAACAATAATAAATCATAAATTAGTCTTTAGGGAGAAAAGGCACTTCCTTTTGTTTTAATCCTAAACAAGGACAAGTCTGATAAAGGATCATCCCTGGCAGCTGCAAGTCTCTCAGAAAGACTGTTCCACCCGATGACCATCTGAACAAGAAAGGAAAAACTCCAAAGTAAAGCGAGGTGTGCTGGCTGCGCGGATCGCTACTGCAGGGCACACATCCCACAGGACCACAGCAGACACACCCACCAGCGTGGTCCCGATCAGTATCTCCTGCCGGCATCTCACAGGCGGAGAAACTGCAGCCCTGGCTGCTCACGTTTAAACCCAGATCCACGCGCGTCTAAAGCCTGGTCTGGATAAGTATGAGCTTCATGCAGAAGAAAGCTTTGTGACAAGACAGGAACTTGGTATCAAGTGACATTACCTCCCGTCCCCTTCCCACCCTTTAGAGCTCCAGGCTCAGGTGCAGACCACCCGGAGGTTTGGACATGCTCAAAGGAGCTTAAGTCTTGGGCAAGTTAACTCCGGATTTTACCTGCTTCCCCCCTCCCCCAGTGTATAATTATATGAACTAAGCACGTCCACACTGCTGTGTCATTGTCACCAGCATCCATCCTCCGACCGTCTCTTCCAAAGGAAAGCTTGGTCCCACAGAACACCAGCTTCCACCACCCGAGCAACCACGCGTCTAGCTTCCGCCTCGGTGACCTAACTATTCCGGGTGAGTAAAACCGCAGACCCTTCGCGCGTGGCCCATTTCACTTAGCGCTCTGATTCCCAATTAGTCTCTGAGATACGGTCCAGAGAGCATACTTTTCAGATGAAACGCGTGATAGTAATTTTATGCCCTTTCTCTTCGTCAGAGCTCGGGAAGAGGGAGACAGAGGGGCTACAAAGTCATCCCCTATCCTTCCCAGAGACGGAGCCTATTTCTGAGTCTGTCGGCTATCACTGGCTGTATGCAAACTTAACAGTTACATCACCCTGGAACCTTCACAGGGGACATCACATCACATTCTTTAACATAAGCGTCTATCAAAATGGCATAAGGCCAGGCATTTCGAAATTAATCCCAAGGTCGACGTGAAGGAAAAATAAAGGTGCTTTAATGAAAACCGGCCCCACCCAGTCTCCTGTTACACACATGAAGGCTGCCTTAAGTTTCGCTCTGATAGCAGGAAACTATTCTTGGCAAGGCGTCCTGGTATTGTTTAATAGCTAGCGCTGTAGAAGGAAGGCAATACATTGACAAATGTTCATCCATGTTAAGCAAAACTTTATAAACTCTGAACACAGCCGCGCCCCCGCCCCACTTTATCTCTCTCTCTCTCTCTCTCTCTCTCTCTCTCTCTGGAAAACAGCACAGTACCACTGATGTGAAAAGCCCGCTTTCTTTCAGGAATAAAGATAATAATGCCACAAATCAATGAGCTCTAGGTCTTTTTATTGTTGTTGTTGTTTTAATTGTTTCTTTCTTGTAATTCCCTGGTTCTCAGAACCAGGGGAGAAAAAAATATTCAATGACATTCCACTCCTTATTAAAAAAACAGCAGGACCTAGGCCTGGTAAAGTGCGGTGATTTACACGGAAGGAAAACCAGACACAGCAGGAGATGACTTGGATCCGAGGGACAGGGAGACTCTTGTGGGTGGAATGCAGGACTTCCTGTATTTATTTTAGTAGAATTAACCTCCAGTTCTGGGAGTCATTTTTAGGAACTGACGCTGACCCCGTGGCCCCTGCACAGTGGTCGTTCTGTCTCCATCACACCATCGCTCACAGATTTTTCTGCCCAAATCAGTGTAATGCATTGACTATAAAGGCAACAGGATTTTCCTCAGCGCTTTGCAACATGGGGACCCTGTCCCTGTCCCCAACCCCCCGTAACAGTCTCCAGCACCATCATCATCCCTGACAGAGCCCCTATCGCTTCAGGAGCACAAAACTAGGGACCCAAGAGTAGCCCACCCAAATCTAAAGCCCTGAACTAAAACTACCTCCCAGTCCTGCTCCCCAGCCCTGCTCCTCCCAGCCCTGCTCCTCCCTGCCCTGCTCCTCCTAGCCCTGCTCCTCCCAGCCCTGCTCCTCCCTGCCCTGCTCCTCCCAGCCCTGCTCCTCCCTGCCCTGCTCCTCCCTGCCCTGCTCCTCCCAGCCCTGCTCCTCCCTGCCCTGCTCCTCCCAGCCCTGCTCCTCCCAGCCCTGCTCCTCCCTGCCCTGCTCCTCCCTGCCCTGCTCCTCCCAGCCATGCTCCTCCCTGCCCTGCTCCTCCCTGCCCTGCTCCTCCCAGCCATGCTCCCCACTGCTCTGTTCCTTCCTCCCTGTCCTGCCCCTTCCTTCCTGCTCCTCCCTGCCCTGCTCCTCCCCACCCTCACCCCCACCCCCTGCCGTGCTCCTTCTTCCCAGCTCCTCCCTCCCTGCCCTGCTGAGATGGAGACACGTCTCTGGTTGTTCCCTCCAGCTCCAGCTCCTTCCACTCTTTTTCTAAGTAAACTCGCATTTCATCTTTCCGGAAACTACTCTAAGCAGAAGAGGATGCAGCACGGACAGGGGCCTCTTCACTCATCTGATACGATAACTGAGTCAAATGTTCTTTTATTCTCACCACGTAGCCCAGGCTGTCCTGGGCTCTTGATCCTCCTGCCTCAGTCTCCCAAGTGCTGGGATTACTTAGAAGTATCATCGGGCTTTATCTTAACTACCATACCTTAACATACATTCTTTTTAAGACTCACCCCAGAATCGTCACAAATAAACATTTTTGGCAAGCTCACCCCTCCCTGACCCCCTCTGAGCTCCCTATGCCGAAGAGTGGCAAGGTATCAGAGAATAAACCTCTTCAAGTGAAAGGATAAGGTTGTAAGCTAGGAATCCCCCGTGCCTGAGTCTAGGGTGACCCCAAAGGAGCAGAGGTTCAGTCCGCACTTTGTTGGCCTGGAAGTGTGCACATATCCCACCCGCCTCCAGGGTCCAACCATGAACCTCTAGGAGTGTCCCTGGCGCCTTTTCCCATCTTGCCCCGCAGAGCGGCTGTGGCAAGGACAAGCATGGCTGGGGGCTAGCAGATCACCGCGGGGGCTGCGGAACTCCTGCTTGAGGGGGCGCTTAGGTCCCCCCTATTGCCAGTGGGGGAGGGTGGACGCGACCCTGTGCGTGGTGGCCACGTAAGCGGGAATGACTTAACTAGTTCTTCCGGCCTCTGTGGGAGGCTGATAGGTTCTCAGAGAGCGCGGGTTCGGATGGTTTGAACTAATTGGCTTTGAAGCTTGTGGTAGGCGGGTTCTGTTATAAGCCTATAAAAGGCCAATCCAAGCCAGCCCACACAGGCTCACTTCTTTTACCCTGCGTGGGGAGACTGTGACCCCCCCCCACCCCCCAGAGCTCTGGAAATTAAAATCCTCTTGCAAATTGCATCAGGTCTGTCTCTCGTGAGTGTTTCGGGGTGCCGGTTTCCGAGGCATGGGGTGCTGGAGTACCCCCATTTTTTCTTCCGGATCTTACACAAGATGGCCGACCTAGATCACCTGCACTCTAACTCCAAGAAAGACCAAAACTAAACCTACCTCAACTAAAAGTAAATCCAAAAGCCAGTACTTGGAGCTGAGCATGAGACACGGTAGCTGACTGCCTGTAATGCTGGCCCTGAGGTCTGGAGAGCGAGAGGATAACACAGTTAAGTTGGAGCCAGCTTGGCTACGCAGCTCTCGCAGCTCGCAGGAAGGGGGTTACGAGGTGCAGAGGAGGGAGAAAGAGAAGGAAAGGAAAAAAGGAAGGAGAGAAGCGTGGTGTAGGA
This sequence comes from Apodemus agrarius, assembly GCA_964023405.1. NCBI lineage: Eukaryota > Metazoa > Chordata > Mammalia > Rodentia > Muridae > Apodemus > Apodemus agrarius. The sequence goes on along the minus strand of OZ030016.1, from coordinate 41,074,164 downwards.
AAGACAGATGGAGGATTCCTTCTCAAATTCAGTGCTTCCCCTTGGAAACCCACAGGTCAGTCACCTCCTCTCCACCTTCTTCTCCTTAGTCAGCTGACACCCAGAGCAGCGTCTGCATGCCCAAAAGTTGAACGACATCAGAGTTTCCACAATTTAAGTCAAAACCTACAATCTGCTAAACCGAGTAAGGCAAAAGCATGTACGAAATGCTAATGTTTTTGTTTTTCCTATCAAAGGTAGTTAGCCCAGCAAGGATTCGAATTTCCTGAACCTTTCTTCCCCTTCCCCTTGCCAATCTCATCAGCTGAACTCCCACAGATGGGGCACAGCTACCATCTACACCGGGGATAAAAGACAGAAACCATCTTGGCCAAGAGTGCTTGCGAGCGTACCTGAGTCCTGGTGACCCTTGTCACAGAAAGAACTAACCGCCTTGCCCAGTTACTTTTTTGCTTTGCTCATGAGTTCCTTGGTGTGACACCAAGATTATCATTTCGTTTCTAACAAGCATGTGCTAAGCAGCCTATTTTAGACGTCTCGGAGGCGGTACCAAGCTCAGACCCAGACGGCAGGCACCATAACAAGGTGAGCACAGTCGGCGTGCAAGGGATCGACGGTTTGTAAGCGAGGCCCTCCTGAACCAATCCGCTGGCCCGAAAGGGCTGCTTCCTCATTTGGGTCTACTTGTGCATTTATTTTAAATTTACACTATATTCATTATGCATTTGCTTGTGTGTTCTTTTAAATTTACACTGGGCATAATTCATTACACATGGTATATAGTGCATAAACATGCCAGGCTCTTGACACAGCCTTTATTTCCTGTCTCTCAGGACCCAGAAGAACGTTACCCAGTCACACACCACCTGATCTGAGGTAGCCCTATGCCCTAGGACCCCACCACCCCTCTCTTTCATGGCATTTGCTCCCAAGATGTTAGATCAGAAAACAAAACAAAACAAAACAAAACAAAACAAAACAAAACAAAACAGGATCTCTGGCTTGGATAGAGACCTAACATCTCAAGTGGGCTGGTTTAATCATGCCGGCTAAAGGACCTGTGCGGGTGGACTCACCTTAAGCCAGGCTACAGAGGCAGGTGGGATTGGTTCTTTAATGAAAGACTGTACTGTTCCTGGCCCAAATCCTCACCTCTAATGCAGAGGCTTAGAGGCGGCAGCCACACAGGGTCCTAAGTCAGCCCACCTTTCTGAATCATTCAAAACAAAGTGAATTTTTCCTTCTCTTCTTAAATCTGCTTTTCTTAACACTTCGGGCTTCTCCCCAGATATTTTAGGCCTCCTTACTTTCTCTAAGGCCTCCCCACCAGGTGGCTACCTGTCAGCCATGTCTGACCCGCACGCCAGCTTGCCAGGCATGGCTTCTTCCCTCCCTTCTCCAGTCCCCTTTCCAGGCAGCAGCTGACCTTCACAGCTTGTCCCCTCTGGGCTTTTTTCTTTTATACTCTAATACAATGGCTCCTGGGCTGCTATTTGAGCTCACTTTTAAATCCGTTGGTCAGTGAACCTATGAGCACTGAAAGGTAGCCCATTCTTCCCCTCTACCAAAGAAAGCACAGTAGCTCACAACTCTCCCCAGCAGCTCAAAGGGCCAACTATCAGAAGGCTATGGGCACAATAAACACATGCTTAACAAGCACATGGATACATGAAGGAGATGGTTCAGTAGCCCTCCCTCTCGCCTGCACAGATGACGGCTTAAGCATTTGGTTATACGGTCTAAGTTAAATAAGGCTTCATTTCAATTCAGTGTGATCTGGTGGTTTTGTTTTTAAATATAAGGGCTATGTGTATGCAGTCCTATTTGCTAAACGGAATGTCCTCTGCATTTCTTTTGGACACATTTTATTTCCACACCAGTCACTCTGGAGAAGTAGAAGAAAACTATGTTTTAGAAACAGTAATGGCTTCTCTCCAAACCATTCTAGAATTTCGAACACTAACCAAAAGAGATGACTTATATGTAAACTCATACTGACTTCCTTAACATCACAGTACACTGCTTATAAATTCGGGGGTGGGGTGGGGAGGTTGAGGGGAAGGAGGAGGGAGAGAGGAAGAGGAACCAGAAACAACAGATGTAGAAAATGTGTTCTTTCCAACACTGGAAACGCAAACATAAAGGAACTCAGAACCATCCCACAGGGATCCACAGACAATGGACACAAGCCAGGAAGAAATGCAGATGAAGATGAACGGTTGAGGACTTAGGGTGTGAGAACCCCCAGTGGGAGCCCGGAGAAGAACCCCTGGCCCTGACCTGGGCTATCGTGTACACCAGGGACTCTCCAGGTGTGACCCCGGCCTAGCCACTTAGATGCTACCTGGGAAATCGTGACAAATGCAGACTTTCATCAAGCCACCCCATAGACCGGGAAGGGAACTCTGGAGCTGGGACCAGTAAGATGTGTTTTCACAAGCCCAGGGATGGCTCTGATGCACAATGAGGTGAGCACCGAGTAAGCAACTTCCCGTAGGACGGCTGAAATCAGACAGATGAAAAAACCGTCCATTAGGGATGGATGCAGCCAACAGAAGCCCTCTGTCCAATGCCAAAGAATGCACGGCACGTTGTACAAATGGTACTGTGCAAGCCCGGGGCAGGAGAGGCTAGGCAGATCACCAAGGGTGTTGGGTTCAATGCCAAGCAGCTGTACCTTCAGCCCGCGGGCAGCAAGGAGTCCCTGGCCGGGCAGAATGGGCCTGCCCACACCTGCAGAGGGTTTTAGAAACAGCGCGGAGAAGAAATGGGCAAGCGACCTGGAGAATGACTGCAAACTCTGCCAGGCCGGCCTGCCTGCCTGCCTGCCTGCCTGCCTGCCTGCCTGCCATGCTCCTCGCCATGGTGAGAAAGGACTAACCCTCTAAACTGTAAGCAAGCCCCCAATTAAATGCTTTCTTTTATAAGCTGCTTGGGTCATCGCGTCTCTTCACAGCAACAGAACAGTAAGTAAGACACTCGGTTTCTTACATTCCCTATAGTCTGTTGACAGCATCCAAAAACCCCAAACTCCTATTATGAAAATTTAACGGTAAATCTGATCCCTAAAGGCTCATCTCCCTGTAAGAGAGCTCCAGACACTTTCAACAAAAGTAGAGCCACCTCACCGAGATGACAAGATAGCGTCCCTCTACTTCTATTTTTGGAATAACCGTAAAGCAGAGGGCAGAGATGTTTCAAATCTCGCTGATAGGAGTCTGCGTCTTTGCTTTGATTTCCAGAAATGATTCCTGGCAGGCAGATCATGTTGTGACCCAATTACTGAATTTTTTTTTTTTTTTTTTGGAAGTAGTGGGCACTTAGCTGGGGATGAGCTCGGGGGTGCAGAGGGAGGAGTTCAGAGCAGGCCCCGCCACCTGCCTCCCGCCCCAGAGCCTCAGGGAAGGAGCACTGGCAGGCAGGAAGCGAGGCAGCAGCTCCCCCTGACCTGCTTCCTGCTTTCTCGCCATTCCCAAAATAGATGGAGCTAAGGAAGATCATAAATATACTCCCAGCCCTCTAGGGGAAGGCTTGGCAAGGACATAAATTTGGGTCCCTGGGAAAAAGGGACTGAAAGCCTCAGAATCAAGGGGGTGGGAACAGTGGGAAATACTGATAAAAGGAATAGGGGAAACCTCCAGACAGTTCTTTATACCAAAGTATACTCCGGGGCAAGTATTACAACGGGTTCCCCCAAAGTTGAGCTATTTGGTTCAAAAGGAAACCTTGGTAGGCCAAGAGTACTGATAACGGTTAAGGTCTCACTGCCTGCCAAGTGGTGGTCTAAGCCCTCATCCCCTACCAGCTCCGGAAATCCTCAGAATCGTGTTACCTACACACCTTTAGCTTTCTCATTTGTAGGTGGGGCATTACATAATTATGGTGTTCAACTAGAATTCTGCCCAGTGGCGGACACGTGGCGACTCTCTAACAGGGCAATACCAGAACCCTAAGAGTAGGTGTTTTAACACCAAGCTCCCGACAATCTCTGTGCATCGTACGGTGGCCAACAGCATCTCTAATCTCTATCTGCAAAAGCCAAGAAAGAGTCAAGCTAAAATGTCACCAGGTCAAATGTGCTCTGCAGGGCACAAATGTCCTGTCCCTCCCCCACCCCCAAATGCAAAAAGCAGATACTGCAGAGATTTGAATGGCCACGTTCTGCTTTCAGGGCTGTTGGCAGGGGAGACGACAGGCTCTGAAAGTTCCAGGGAGTTGAGCGTGGGGCAGGAGCCAGGAAAGGGCTTCTTCGGGGGAGACTTTCACAGGGGCCACTTGCCACGGCTGATCTTGCATGCAGCACCCCCTCTTCTGAAAAGCTTCCTTTCTCACCACTCCTGCAAACCCCACACAGGCCTCCACAGAACACCCTACCACCGGTGCTCTGGCACGCTCTTCTGTCTTCCTGGACTTGGCACAGTGTGTGGCACCAACTATGTATGCAATAAACATTTGCTGCACAAAGGAATGAGCACGTGGAGCTGAGGTTTCTGGGAGTCACCGGGTGAATGTCTCTCTTCACTAAAGACCTAGGAAAACGTACATGAAACTTGTTTCTTGGGGAGGACCTGGAAAGTTCTGCACTGACAGCAGAGAGAGAGTCTAGGGATGAGCAGTGCTCCCCATGGTATCTAGGCCCCAGTACCTGAGCACTGTCATCAGGCCTCAGCCATGTCCGTCTGCAAATTACATTGCAGGAGCTCACCAAAAATGAGGCAACCCGGGAAACCTAACTTATGCTGGGTTTCTCCTTTTACCTACAGATGGTACTGCCCAGCCATACACAGTGCTTCCACCTACAGACAGTACTGCAGCCATACACAGTACTTCCACCTACAGACAGTACTGCCCAGTCATACACAGTACTTCCACCTACAGACAGTACTGCCCATCTACACACAGTACTTCCACTTACAGACAATACTGCCCAGCCATACACAGTACTTCCGCCTACAGATAGTACTGCCCATCTATACACAGTACTTCCACCTATAGACAGTACTGTCCATCTACACAGTACTCACAGACAACACTGCAGCTATACATAGTACTTCTACCCAGAGACAATACTGCCCAGTCATACACAGTACTTCTACCTACAGACAGTACTGCCCAGCCATACACAGTACTTCCGCCTACAGACAATACTGCAGCCATACACAGTACTTCCACCTATAGACAGTACTGCCCATCTATACACAGTACTACCTACAGACAGTACAGCAGCTTTGCACAGTACTTCTACCTAGACAGTACTGCAGCTACACACAGTACTTCTACCTAGACAGTACTGCAGCTACACACAGTACTTCTACCTAGACAGTACTGCAGCTACACACAGTACTTCTACCTAGACAGTACTGCAGCTACACACAGTACTTCTACCTACAGACAGCACTGCCCATCTATACACAGTACTTCTATCTACAGACAGCACTACCCAGCAATGCAAGACACTCAATGTTGAAGGTAGCCTGGCCTTTGCCTAGAACAAGTATTCTGAACAAACTAAACAAAGACCCTCAAGTTAGGAACACAGTCAGCAGCAGAGAACAAGCATGGTGCTCAGGGAAACGCCCCATCTCCCAGGGTTTCGGGCCAAGGCCCCAGGAGTCAGAACCTCAGCCCAGCCTTGGGCCCGCTGGGGAGGCCCTGAAGTCCTCATCCGGCTGCTCAGCTTCCCAGTACCTGCATGTGACAACTTATCAGCTTCCTCTTATTTTATACAGAAGCGATCTACCCTGGGAAATGCCCAGAGAGTCCACAGAGCAACTCCTAATCCCAATGTCTGAAAAAATCATACGAAAAAATGCACCTGGGAGCTACAACCGAGAGAAAACAGCAGTAACCGCCGACAGGCAGATTCCAGTTAGCCGTGTGCTTTGAAATCAAATGGGAGGTTAACCTTTTTACCTTTTCCCCAAACGCTGAGCTAAAGAAAGTTTAGTGATCCGGTGGCAAGAAGAAGAGACTTGTTTAGGGCCCGGACCAGGCCTCTAACCTTTCTAAAGCACGGCTAACTGTCAGATGAGAAATGAGGCTGTACCCCCGAAGAGGTAAATGAAATGCTTCCTGCAGCGCTGCAGGCACACAGCTGGCTCCTAATAAATAAACATTATCACTGCATCCTGTCACTTGGCAACCAGTGGTCCCTCCGCATTTACTGAAGGTCCAGGACAACAGGATGGCCACTGTACGGCCTATTAGAGAAGACCTTAGCTCTCTTATCTCTAAAATGGGAACAGGGCTTCCTGAGGTCTGGATGGCACCAGAGCTGCGAGCCTCTGAGCTCAGAGAGCTTCGTGGTAACGTCGATTATTATTATGATCGGTGAGCTACCGATGATTAAGCACAGATTGTATAGATATGTTTGCATGTGTTCACATGTGTGAGCATATGTACAGACATAGGTCAGAGGTCATCACTGTTCATCTTCCTCAAATTCTCTCGTTCTCTCTCTCCCTCTCGTTTTTTTTTGTTTGTTTTGTTTTTGTTTGTTTGTTTGTTTGTTTGTTTGAGACAGGGTTTCTCTGTGTAGCCCTGGCTGTCCTAAACTCACTCTGTGACACCACCGCCCAGATCTCTTCCTTACTTTTAAAGACAGGGTCTCTGAAGTTCACCTGCTCAGCTAGTTTGGCTGGCCTGCAAGCCCCAAGGATCCTCCTGCCTCTTCCTCTCCAGAGCTGGGGTCACAGGCACAATGCCTGGCTTTTTCATGGCTGCTGGGAAACGAACGGTGGTCCTCGTGCTTGTACGGAAAGTGCTTTAGTGACTGACACATCTTCTCAGTCGACTAAGATCAACAGACCTCTAAAGGGTTGCCTGAAACACATTATTTACTATGTTAAACTATCATTTCAAACCAAAGTTTTTTTTTTCTCCCCCTGCTCCCCACCCCCACCCAACAGTAACCCCACCAAAAAGGTTGGGGGGGGGAAGGGTGAGAAGCAGCCATTTCCGGGAGCCAGTCATTCACAAGCTCCCCCTAAGCATCTCGGGCTCATCCTGGAGGGCACAAGTGCACGGGGCCCACGTGAAGAAGACTATTAAGCAATCCGTGATTCAACTGGTCTTGCTTCCAACAGCAATTCCTAGAATCACCATCTCCAAATTGCAAAAGCATGTTGCTCTGCCAGAAAGAGATCTCCATGCAAAGAAAGGCATGCCAAGCTGCGTCTCCAGGCCTGCCTGCCCAACTCACACTGCTGCCACTAGCCCTGTCTGCTCTCCCAAGGCCTAGCTCGCCCTTCAGCCTGGCATCCCGCTGGTCATTCTTGGGCTATAATTCAAATAGGCTCCCTAGTTCCCAGGGCATGGTCAACATGAATTCCTTCACAGCTCCTGAGACTCTGGGTGACTCTACATTCCTGGAGGGCCCAGGGGCCCTAGCAGCCCACCCACGAGCTCTACGTGTTGGTCTGGCTTCGCAACTAACTCAATCCCAAGGGCAGAACCACGCATCTCAGGACCAGATTCCCAGACTTAGCAATTTCATGGACCATTAAGCTGCCAAATGAAAATATTCCCATCCCCTCACAGAAAAATTTTACCCCAACATTGGAAGGGCATAATCTCAAAGAAAGGGGCAGTTCTCCTCATTTGAACACCAATAAAATCTTGGCTGTAATGTCACTGTTATCACAATGAAACATAAGGGCAATGAAAATGCCACTGATAGACTCTCAGCCCTCAGGGCCTGCACTGTGCTCTGCATAGACACAAACCGTCCACTCCTGTAGTGCCTCCCTGTGAAGATCTGTTTTCTAGGGTGCTGGATCGGACAAACTACATCCCATCCCATCGGCGATGCCAAGCCTGCCTGGCCCAACAGAGGAACTCGCCCTTCCTCTTCAGAACTCTGCAAAGTCGGTCCAGTTGCATCCTCCAAATGCACACTCCTCCTAGCTCAGTTCAAAAGTCTGCATTTTTTTTTTTTTTTTTTTTTTAGTCAACTAAAAATAACAAAGCCACACTTCCTCCCACGCCAAGCATTCCTGAAGCAGGCTTGCCCATATAGCTCAGAAAGAGTTCAGAAACTCCAGGTACTGCCCCGCGAGGCAAAATCCTGCAGCATCCACGAGAGGAAAAGACCGCAGTGGCTAACTTCCTAACATTCTCGTCACTAACATAAAAAAAGCATTCTGCGCTCATTTCCATCCACCCCATTATTTCAGTCTAAGTTCTCTCTCTGTCTCTGTGAACTCAAGCATTTTATACGCCCTATATACCGGGAAATTATACATTGCCATTTTTCCCTTCAGTTCTTTTTCTGCTTTGCTTTGTTCCGTCTGTATCTTTTGTTGTTAGTTGGTCAGTTAGTACGCTGGTCAGCATGCTAACCTCCTGTGCTTCCAACTAGATCCAGGCTCCCTCGTCTTGACCTCACGGTGATGACTTACCTCCTCTCCACAACTTTTCTGTTCTCGCCTTCTGCCCTCTCCCCGCACGTCTGCAGTTCTAGCCTTACCCCTTGAGGGCATTCGGAATCCTCAAGGCCAGAGGCCAGAGGCCCTGAGGTCACTGTCCTCTGGGCACCACTGTTCCTTAAGTGGTGCAGTAACTCTGGCTGCCTTCTCCTGCCTCACTGAAAGATTAATGGTGCTGAGTTTTTGTGAGCATCCCGAAAGCAGCTCGGCATACCCTGGAATGGGACAGGCGCCCTGTGCCCGCTGTCCCATCACCATCTAGCTGGTGCTTCTGCTACTGCAGCAGCGGACCGTAAACACCTGCACAGCCAGGGAAGATGCTCACATCAAACGACAGCGGCAACCAATTCCTAAGGCCAAGAGCTGCACCTCTCATGAAGGACAGAAGGCGAAGGATAAAACATAGGAAAACTCTACTAAAATTCTACGGGATGGATGCCACCACCTGAGACACAGAATGCCTCCTCTGAAACTGGTACAGTCTTCTACATGAGCTGGGAACCTAAAGCTGAAAGTCTCTCTTCAGGAGATACAAAAGAAAAAGGAAAAAAAAAAAATCTGCCAGAGTCTGATAGCCAAGCCTAATCCTGGCTCTACCTCCTACCCAGAAGAGCACAGGTTCATAGTTCATTGATAACAATTATTTTGTAGCAAAAGAAAAACTCAATAGGAGGCAGGAACTGACCAGGAAGGAAAGGTGTTAAGACAAAACCAGGGCGGGACAGGCTCTGAGATGCACAAAACCAGCCTTCCCTATGCACTAAATGAACTCCTCCCTCCTTGAATGCTGGATTATAGACCTCCGGACCAGGCCAAGGACTCAGTAAGCCAACCAGAGGGCGTATCCTACTGCAAATCTCATTCTACAGATGCAGTAACTGGGATTCCAAGATGTGAACTAAACTTGTCACAGAGTGAGCTGGGCTAAGGGAGGAGCAGGGCACAGGAGCAAAGCCTTTGGAGTCGCTGTCTGGTGAGCTTTCTACCAAATCCTACCAGACCCTTAATTATGGAGCCTGCCGCTCGACCTCGGACAAGCCATTACAGCTACAAAACACGCCATGGACACACGTCATCATGCACTGAGTGCACCAATGACACTTTAACATGGGTAGTTCTGGCTTATCATCCCTGGAGTTAATTCTATTTGCTAGTACTACACCACCACTGAAAATAAATAAACACAAAGCAGGTTTTAAAACTCAGACGGAGGCTTCTTACAAGCATCCCCGTCACTCGTAAGGCTCGCTGTTCTACTCAGACCGAATCCTAAGCAACAAATCAAAGATGCATCAGAAGAGGATGCTTAGGGAGTAATAACGGGACACATTGAAATAGTCTCCCCCTGTGAGAGGAAACTTCACAGTGAGATTGCTAATGGGGTCTGAAGTCTCCACTGCTTGGAGGGGTTTTCTTGGATGGTGGCATTTAAGTCAAGGTACCGTCAGCTAGGAAGATGGCTCCGTTGGCAAAGTACCTGCCGTGCAAAGGTGAGGGCCTGATTTAACTCCCCAAGACCTTCATTAAAGCCAGACATGATAATACAGAATCCCTTCTGCAAGATGAAAAGGTAAAGACAGGATTATCCTCCAAAGCTCTCAGGCTAGTTAGCCTGGCATGCATAGCGGTCAACAATTAAGATGAAACTTGGTCTCAAAAGAGGTGAAGGTAGCAGGAGCTATACCAAGGGATCCTCTGACCATCACATGATGCCATGGGCATATGACTACACTGTATAGTGTATGTATATACACTCTATGTAAAGAGCAGAATATCAGTTTTGTCATGAAACAGCCATTGATCAAACCCTAGTTTTCTTAACCCAGGCAAGGAAAAGTATCACCCACATAATCAGTAATAACTTATACAATAATATTTTTCTAAACCTTATCCTAAGAACCTTGTTAGTATAGTGAGTAGCTGTTGGTCTCACCAAACACAAAACTCTGGAATGCTTATGGTATTATATCACAAAGGTATTGTCTATTTTAAAGGTGTGGATGGAAAGATATTAAGATTCCATTTTTCTTAGATAAATTTAGATACCCACTAACCAGAGTAAGCAACAAAAAGAACACAATTCTAATAATCATGGGAAGGGTTTCAAGTGTTGATTCCTGCTCTAACAGAAAAAAGAATCCAATATTTGTTTGCTGTTTTCTCCTCTGGCAGGAAAAGCCCTCAGAAAAATAGAAACATGACATACAAAATAACTGTTCTAAAATATTGTTTGCACATGTGTTCTTGCCATTTCTAAAATTCTGCTAAGAGTCTCGGAATTGAGAAACTCAAATGCTACTTTCAAACTGAAACAAGACAAAGCCTATCCCTAACTTCACAAAGAAACGCCCCCTCTAGAGAGTCCTGTCTCCGAAAGGTCAGCCATAAGAATTCAGGTACTTCACTGGTCTTTTCTGAGATAATGTTGTAGTCTGTGTTCACATTACTGAAACTAAATGTAAAGTCTTAACTCTGCTACATTGTAACACTGTTACATTGTAGCTCCTCAAGCTTTTTTTTTTGGGGGGGGGGGAGGAGGAGGAACAGTGTCAAAGGACAGAAGCCACACTTGCTCCAGAATAGGATCCCAACCTGAGTCCTTTCCCTAAGACTCTGAGCAAGTGTGGTACATGGAGTTCTGTTTCTAGGAACTTTCTGAAGGCATCTAACTATCTAACATACCAAGTTCAAAAGGGCAGTGGAAGAAGACATCTTGCACCTGTGACATCCCCCCCACCCCACCCCCACACTCCACAGATTGGGACCACTCCTCTCTCCAGCCACCCTTGTACCCACATTTCTGCCTGCCTGGAGAGAGAGGGGTCCCCATCCTGAGGACAAATACCATCTTCCCAAACAGATGCCATGTCTAAGATTCTGCTAAGAGTCTCCGAATTGAGAAACCCAAATGCTACTTTCAAACTGAAACAAGACAAAGCCTATTCTTAACTTCACAAAGAAACGCCCCCTCTAGAGAGTCCTGTCTCCGAAAGGTCAGCCACAAGAATTCAGGTACTACTACCATGGAAGGCCATTTCAGGGATGGATCTGTAATATCATGACAAGAAAGAAAACAAGGTTGAAGGTACTAGATCCTAAAACAACAGATCAGCTGTCATAATTTATTCTTAAGTTGGTAAAATGAAGAAACAAATAACAAAAAGGGCCAGCCTCACAAAGTTTCTTTTTTTTTTTTTTTTTTTTTTTTTTTTTTGGTTTTTCGAGACAGGGTTTCTCTGTAGTCCTGGCTGTCCTGGAACTCACTCTGTAGACCAGGCTGGCCTCGAACTCAGAAATCCGCCTGCCTCTGCCTTCCAAGTGCTGGGATTACAGGCATGCGCCACCACGCCCGGCCCTCACAAAGTTTCTTATTTCCTGATATCAAAATGATATTGCTGTTATCGTTTTATGACGATGCTCCTTTATGACATCAGGCACAAGGCAAAGCCAGTGACAGTACTTTTAAAACTGCCCCTTCTAAGGGCCCACTGGACTTCAGACACTGACCTAATTCTCTCCATATGAGCCCTCTCCAAACAGTCCATCTCCAAGCGATTGGGACAGCCATGGCTGTGCAGAATCTTGCTAGAAAACGGTCCCAATTCTCCATCTGATATCTCCGGCTTTTTTTTTTTCTTTAAGCCCCACACTCCCTTGGCCTTTTGAGCCTGGCCTCCTATTTTCAGATCTCTCCATCAATGGAGAGACCACCAATCATTGTTTCTATGGGACTCCGCATCCTCCCTCCGCCCAGCTAGTTTTCGTCGCACAAATGTCATTTCTGGCGTCTGAGCCATCATTCCTTCCAGCGGGCAGCAGTGGGGCGTTCGGGACCCCGATGGCCGGCTTCCCTGATCCGGCCTTCGGCACACAGTCATTTTCTAGTTAAAAAGCTCTCAGCGTTGCAGAGGGGGCAGGAACTTTGCCCCCTCCTCCTCTCTGGGTAGCTGGGCTCTCTGCACCCCGGGAGACGCTGGCCAGGTCTCTGAGTCTCCGGCAAGAGCGCGCCGCCGGGCGGGCAGGCCGGCCCCAGGGCAAGGGGGCGTGCGCTACCGGTCGCCCGCGCCCACCCGCACTTTGCCCTCCGCAGTCTCCGCCCGGGCACAGCCCTGCGACCCGGTGTCCTCGCCGAGCCCCAGCTCCGGGTGGGAGTGAGGGAGCAATGGGAGTGACGGGGCGAACCCGCAGCCAGAGCGCCGGCCCTGCGGCGCGGGCGCGGAGCGAGCGGGACTCCGCAGCGGGCGCCCGCGGCAGATGCGACGGCAGCTGCTGCAGCTGGGGCTGCGGCTGGGCCACCGGCGGTGACCGCCAGAAACCGAACAGCAGCCGCGAGGGCACAAGCAGCCAGGCTCGCCGGCTGCCCTGCTCCCGCGGCGCACTCCGGGCCATCCCTCGGATCCCGGGGCTGAAAGCATGAAAGGAAGCGGGGCTTACCTGCGCCGCGCGGCGTTCGATCGGCTCCGGACCCGGCTCCTAGGTCTCGCAGTCCGCTGATCGCCCGGATCAGCTGCCGGGCTGCAGCACGCGAGCTTCCTACTTAGAGCAGCACTGGCTGCGGCGACTGAGCATGCCCAGTGCGGCTCCGCGAGGCCCGCGCAGGGAGCAGCGGCGGCGAGATTCCACTTCTCCAGGCTTTGGAGGCGGCTGCGGGAGGAAAGGCTTGGAGGGGCCTGGCGGAGCCGGGCGAACCCAGCAAGGCGGGGCCGGGGGCGGAGGCCGCGGCGGAAGGGGGCGGGCCGCGCTCCCAGGGCGACCCCTGCAGGTGGAGGCGGCGGGGCTGCGGCACAGCAGGGAGGCAGGGGGCGCCAGGGTGACATCCAGAGACTGGGGGTGCGGGGCAGCCCGGGTATCCCCTCCAGGTGGCCTAGCGTCTGTCTGCACCAAAAGGCAGTTTGGGAAACTGTTCTCTCACGCGTCTGCGTTCCTTTAGAATGGGAAAATATCCCCAGATGAGAACTGCCCACAGCTTTCTAGGCTAACTGAATGCTAAAAGGTGAAAACTTCTGCCTTCTGCTTCCTCACAGCCCGCCCTGCCCACGCCCACGCCTAGACATATGCCACACCCGAACATTCCTGCGGAAAATCACAGCGAGATAACGCCAGGCAAGAAATACACCTGCGAAAAAGGAAAGGCATAATCTACTTGCTACCTGTTAGGCAGTAAGTGGATTTACTGCAGGCACCTGGAGGTGCTTGATTTGTTCTCCACCAAAGCCCAGGGGTGTTAAACGGACGCCTAGGTCAGACTCAACTGGGAAGGTTGCGGCAGCAGCACGCTGGGCACGTTTCCAGGGGTTGAATGAGTGGTTGTGCCGGGCTGCCCAAGTGCCTGGAAGTAACAAATTCCCAGGTGCTGGTGCGGCTGCCATCCGGGGACTAGTCATGAGGACTCTGCTATACAGAGACGATGTACCTACCTACCATCTCCTCTAGAAAGGTAATTCTGAAAATATAACTAAGTAATGGCTCTTTTCCAACACAGTCCTCCCTCAGATAATAAACTCAGACTCATCCTCCCTACAGTGAAAATGGGCATTATTCCTTTTTTTTTTTTCTTCACACAGCACGAGTTGATTAAGGTTCCACAAGTTCCCCTTACCAGACCTGGGAATACAAGCAAATTCCCCCATGATGTTTACAGCCCAAAAGTGACTGACAGCCAATGAATAGTTTCAATGAAATGCCGTTTCTGCCCTCTCCGTACACAAGGTGTTGACCTGTCAAAGAGTTGGGTTGTTGGGAATGGACAGGACGCCATGTGTTGGTGGAATCTTGCATCCTATAGCCTCTTCTATAATCAATATTTTCCTCAGACTCAGCGGAAGGCCAATAGTATTGCTACAGAAAAATCATAAATCTCTGCAAGTTCACTTATGGAACTGAGCCTCTGCATCCCAAGGCTGGCCCAAAGAGTCCTGCGAACCATGGACAGTGGAAAACCAGGGTTCAAATACCTACTTGGGAGAAACAAACTGTAGAGGGTCTTGAGGCACAGGCGACTGTGTCCTTCAGGCCCAGACAGAGGAGGAAGTGAACCCAAGCCCACCCAGCCCGCGTGTCCTTCATCGCGGCGATCTCAGCAGGCTACCACACCAAGTCCCCTTTCCACCTTGATCCCGCAGCCCGCCACCGTCCAGAGCCTATACCCTACCACCCGATTCTCCCGAGCTCCCGGGTCGAACCGCGCCTGCCCCCTCCAGGCGGTCTGCTCGGACGCGCAGGAAAACCCGCGCTGGAGTCGGCCGCGGCGGCGGGGCGGGGCGGGGCGCGGCGCGCAGGCGCGGTGGGCTCCAGGTTGGGCGGAGGAGGCGCCCTGCTCCACACCTGATGCAATCGCCCTTCCGGAAACCCGCAGGGTCTCCAGGATCACCGCGGAAACGCTTCCGCGCCTGCTCCCGCCTCTGCGTCCCAGCCGGCTCGCCTGCTTCCTAGGCTCGTTCCCCAGGGGGCCTGCGGGAGGAGTCGGGAAGTCACCTCCCTGCCAGCTGAATACTTAGATGTCCCGATAGTGAGGGGGCCCCCGGCTACAGAGCATCCTGCAGCTGCTGGAGGAAACTCCCTCAGTTATTTCCGCGGGACTGGAACGCTGGCTCTGAGCTCTCCTTTGCTTCCCTCCTGCACCCTACCCACAATTTCTTCTCTGTTCCTGAAAGGGACGTTTAAGGTGGAATGGATCGCCAGGTGCCCTGGCTAGCTAAGTATGTAACCGCGCCTTAGCTGGGCTGGAGAAAGCCTGCCACCGCACACTCAGGTTATAAATAAGTAATTGGCTTCTCTATACCTCATCGTTTCAGATCACAAAGAAAATCATTTCTCATTTTAGCACCTCATGCAATTTTGATTGCTATTGTGAGTGGGTTTTTCCCCCTTTGTGCTGACGCACACATGAACTGTTTTCTTAGGAAATGAACTATTCCAAGAATATCCTGAACAGTTGTTTTTGTTGAGTATTAAGTAAACACTCAGTACAGGATGTTAAAAATTACCTCCTGTAAACTCCCATAAGATCAAAAGTCCTACTAAGTGGAGGAGTGGGGGTTTCAAGGAATTTTAGTTGAAAGGACCCTTGCAAGAAGGTTATGAAACCAACACTACATCAAGTCTTTAGATCCCATAAATATTTACTTTTTCATACCCGGGAGATGTCAATGGCTTTTTTTTTTTTTTTTTTTTTTTTTTTTGGAGACAGGATTTCTCTGTGTAGCCCTGGCTGTCCTGGAACTCACTCTGGAGACCAGGCTGGCCTCGAACTCAGAAATCCACCTGCCTCTGCCTCCCAGAGTGCTGGGATTACAGGCGTGCACCACCACCGCCCTGCGGTGTCAATGGCTTCTTAAAGAAGACAAATCGGTCTACTGTCCTGTCACAGGCCAGCATTCCCACAGCACCACGGAGGCTGAGGCAAGAGGACTGTGAATCCAAAACAAGCCTGAACCTCACTGTCAAAAAGCACAAAAGCCAACCTGGATGACACTGGACAGGGAACTCCTGTCTTAGCCCAGAGTGGATTCCCAATCCAGTCGAATCAGCGCTGGGTTACAGGCAACCCCCATCACGGCTGGGTTTGAATCCCAAAGTTAAAAGTACAAACCAGCGGCAACAAAAAAGGCCCTGCTACTTGTTTCTTCTTAGGAAGTCCGTTAAGCTTTGACTATCCCTGACCAACAACCAAATGAGCCACTTCTGAGAGAGCCAAACACTAGGCACTCAGTGTGTCAGTCAAATGGCAAAAGGGTTCTGTGTGACATCAAGAAGGTTTGGGGTTGGTATTGTTGTTCTTCCTATGGGGTTGCAAAACCCTTCGGCTCCTTTGGTCCTTGCCCTACCTCCTCCATTAGGGACTCTGTGCTCAGTCCGATGGCTGGCTTCAAGCATCCGCATCTATATTGGTCAGGCTCTGGCAGAGCCTCTCAGGGGACAGCTATACCAGACTTCTGTCAGCAAGCACTTCTGGGCATCAGCAACAGTGTCTGGGTTTGGTGTCTGCAGATGGGATGGATCCCCAGGTGGGGCAGTCTCTGGATGGCCTTTCCTTCGGTCTCTGCTCCACTCTTTGTTTCTGCATTTCCTTTTGACAGGAGCAATTCTGGATTAATATTTTTGAGTTGGGTGAGTGGCCCCACTGTCAACCAGGGGCCACGCCTATTCACTGGATGGGTTCTCTCTCCCCTTTGTTGGGTATTTCAGCTACTGTCACCCCTGTTGGGTCCTGGGAACCTCTTGCTTCCCTGGCATCTGGGACTCTTTAGTGGCTACCCTCCGTTCCCCACCCCCCACTGCTACACCTCTGTTCAAACTCCTGACCCTCTGTATGTCCCATCTCTTCCCACACCAATATCAACCAACCAGACCCCCCAACGCTCCCAGACACTAAACCACCAACCAAAGGGTACACATGGCTCCAACTGCAAGAGGATGGCCTTATCTGGCTTCAGTGGGGGGGGAGGCCCTGGCTCTTGCAGCGGCTCGATGCCCCAGTGTAGGGGATACTAGAATGGTGAGGCAGGACGGGGAGCATCCTCATAGAAGCAGGGGGAAGGTGATGGGATAGGGAGTTTCTGGAGGGGAAACTGGGAAGGGGGATAACATTTGCAATGTAAATAAAGAAAACATCCAATTTAAAAGAAAAACAAAGTGTTTGGGGGGCTGGAGAGACTGCTTTTCCAGGGTTCGATTCCCAGCACCTGTAATGAGAGCCAATTCCCTCTTCTGGTAAGTCTGAAGAGACAGTGTACTCACATAAATAAACAAACAAACAAATCTTTTTTTTTTTTTTTTGGTTTTTTGAGACAGGGTTTCTCTGTCTAGTCCTGGCTGTCCTGGAACTCACTCTGTAGACCAGGCTGGCCTTGAACTCAGAAATCCGCCTGCCTCTGCCTCCCAAGTGCAGGGATTACAGGCGTGCGCCACCACGCCCGGCTTAAACAAATCTTTTAAAAGGGGTGTCTGTGCTGACATTTAAAGCTAAAAGTACTTTTTGGTTAGCCATTGTAAGAGTAGTTTGAGGTGAAACCCAGAGAAATTTAATGATAATACGAAATATCTGCCTCCTCATTTGCTTTAGTAATGATTCCAAGTACTTTCACAGTACGAAAGCTAAAAATGAAGCTTGGTGTGCTCGCCAGAACTTTAATCCCGGCACTGAGGAGGCAGAGGCAGGCAGATCTCTAAGAGTTGGAGACTAGCCTTGTCTCCATAGCCAGTTTCAGACTAGCCAGGGCTACCTAGTAAGTCTGTGTGTGTGTGTGTGTGTGCGCGCGCGCGCGCGCGCGCACAGCTCTCAACTCAAATAGAATAAGAGGTAGCTTATTCTGGAGCTAAAATATGAGTGAGCGTGTCCTAGGAACAAAAATTTACGTGAACGTTTCCTAGGAACATACATCTGGGTATTTCTAAGCACAATATTCCAAGAAGAAATCATCTCCGTGGAGTTTTTTGTTAACAGAATAAAGAAAGTCATAAATCAAGATATTTTAAAGAACACATTGGCGGGAATATCAGAGAAGCAAGTTATAGCAAGATGGGGGGATCTGAGCTCTAGGCCTCAGATGCTACCTGATATCATGCACACCCCTTCCATCAGTGGAGGACGGGGTTTTGAAAAGTTACTACATTTCAGAGTTTCATCTGTCTGTTGGGATGTTGGGTCTAGCAGAGGTGGGCGAGGGGTGCTCATTTGGTTGGCTGAGGATTGCCCAAGCGGAGTTATAACTGGGCTGTGGAACTGCAGCCGTCCGATTGTTCCTCCGTCACTCGGGTTTCAATCAGCTGGCCTCTGTTAATTATGACCTGAAAGTCAGGCCTGGTCTGACCCATGGTCATGAAGCAGATGGTCCTTGTATCTACCAGTTTCTCAGGGACGCTAGTCAGGTCTCTCCAGTGGCCCCTCTGTTAGTGGCTCTAAAACTGTTCAATATGCTAATAGCCCTCCCCCACATTTTTAAAGACTATGCTGCCCTCAAAGAGCTCTCCCTGCCCCTGCCTCGCAAATGGTGAGATGAGAGTTGTGTGCCACTATATATGGTAGTGCCCTATTGGCTTACACATCTCAACATCAGCCAGGCATGGTGATACATGGCTTGAATCCAGCACTAGAGAGGCATAGGCAGATTCTGAGTTCAATGCCAGCCTGGACCACAGCCTGAGTTCCAGAACAGCCAAGGCTACACAGAGAAACCCTATCTCAAAATTCATTATAATTTATCAGATCACACATTTCAGTTCTTCGGTCTTACCAACCCCCACGTCAAGTGCCAAGTAGCCTCATGAGGACTGTATTGAACAATGGACACACAAAATATCGCCACCTCCAGCAGAGCAGGAAATGCCATGGGGCTGCACTGGCTCTTCCTCCAACAGTGCAGGCCTTCCTCTCTCTGCACGCTGCATTCCTGGGAGACCACGCCTGTGTGCTCCGCCTAGCCCCTGAGCTTCATTTTTATTTTTCCACATTAAGATTGTCATCAGAGGAGCTGGAAAAAAGGCTCAGTGGCTGAGAGCACGGACTGCTCTTCCAGAGGTCCTGAGTTCAAATCCCAGCACCCACATGGTGGCTCACAACCATCAGTAATGGGATCTGATGCCCTCTTCTGGTATGTCTGAGGTTGGCGACAGTGTACTCACATCAGAGCACTGAGCAGTGTCCTGAAAAGATTAGACTTTGGAGGTAAGGCTT
Source organism: Apodemus agrarius (assembly GCA_964023405.1). NCBI lineage: Eukaryota > Metazoa > Chordata > Mammalia > Rodentia > Muridae > Apodemus > Apodemus agrarius. The sequence goes on along the minus strand of OZ030016.1, from coordinate 41,055,063 downwards.
TATTTTATTTAGTTAGGTTTTTTAAAGATTTATTATTATGTGTAAGTACACTGTTGCTGTCTTTAGACACACCAGAAGAGGGCTTCGGATCTCATTACAGATGGTTGTGAGCCACCGTATAGTTGCTGGGATTTGAACTCAGGACCTTCAGAAGAGCAGGCAGTGCTCTTAACTGCTGAGCCATCTCATAGTCTTGCGCTCAACAACTATGTAAGGCCTCATCGAACTTCATGGTGGTTTTTTGTTTGTTTGTTTGTATGTTTTTTTGTTTTGGGGTTGTTTTTTTGTCATTGATTTTTTTTTTTTTATTCTTTTGGGGCAGGCAGTTCTTTTTGTCCCGTATGATGGGCGTCTGAATCGGTTCCTCACAGGTCTGTTGAGGACTGATGAACTCCTGCGGACAGCTTCTAGGAGGCCTCCTGCAGGATGACTTCTTTCCCTCGGCTCCCATTCCGAGGAAGAGTTCACGACTTCCTCACCCGGGTCTCTAAAGCACAAATCTCAACCATCTTCACATCTTCCTACCTCCTAAAGCTCATGAGTCACCAAGGCCCACGTGCTCCCAAGTGCTCCCATGTCTAGGCTGCCTCGCAGATCTAGGCCTCTCTGCCCCCCCAACAGCCCCCCACATCCCTGCCAACTGACCTTGGTGACACCCACCAGTCTCCAGTCAAGTCCCGCCCTCAAGCCTGCAGGGAGATCCCGGTAGAACACGGACACGGGTGACATCTTTCTCCTTTAACGCACCTTTTGACTTCACGTTGCTTTAGAATAAAATCTTAAATCTGCTACTCCCGTGGCCAACTCCTGTCTCGTTGCAAATGCACAATTTGACCTCCTCTGGTACCCACCCTGTTTAGTCCGCTCCGCCCAGCCTCTGCCGGTTCACAGTCTCCCGCCTGCCGGCAATCATCCCCAGAATACCAAATGGCTTTTCCCTGTCTGTTCTTACCTGTGCCCTTCTCAGGCTGAACTCATGTACATTCATCTTTATTGAACAGAATCCCACTTACTGCCGTGTCCAGTCCTGGTATTACGTCTTCTAGAAAAGCTCTTTAGGGAAATGCAGCCGCTAAGCTCGCAGAACAGATGTGCTGTGCTCGGTGATCCAGGTTGAAACACTTGACCATACCACGCCCTCCCATGGGGGTTTCTGGGCAAATGGCTTAACTTCTCTCAAACTTGATTGTCTTCTCTGGCAACGCAAATAACCAAAGCATGTGCATCATAATGTCGTCACCTGAGGCGAGACCGTTCTCATGACTCTCAGACGGAAGCACCCAATAGGATCACTTTAAAATTATTGCTACTGTGACTTGTTATCCATCTTAGCCTTTCTCTAATCTCACCTTACATTTTAACGTAAAAATTATATTTCGGGGCTAGCAAGATGGGTCAGCAGACAGGGGTGTTTTCGACCAAGCCTGATGACCTCAGTTCAATCTCCTGGACCCCCATGGTGAAAGGGAGGAACAGATGCCCTCTGACCTTCATACATAAGCCATATGGCACACACATTCACACATGCACATGCATATAGTAAATACTATTTTTAACGTTCACATTTCATGAGATTTTCACATTAAAATAAGTGTCCTATAATAGGAGTGTTTCATTTTTTTAAAAAGATTTATTTATCTTATGCATATGAATACACCACCATTACTCTCTTCAGACACACCAGAAGAGGGCACCAGACCCCATTACAGATGGTTGTGAGCCACCATGTGGTTGCTGGGATTTGAACTCAGGACCTCTGGAAGAGCAGTCAGTGCTCTTAACCACTGAGCCATCTCTCCAGCCCCCCCACTAGGAGTGTTTCATTTTTATTGAACAAAATTTAGGACACATAAAGAACAAGCTGATAAGAGTAATTCTCCATTGTGTGAGCCATCTCTTACATACAAGCGAAAGAAAGTCTCTGTCGTAGCGTACCCCGCAATATAATGTATGGGAAGGTTAGTTCCCCATCAACAGATAGTTCACCATCAACACAGAGTAATATCGGGTAATATATGCCTCCCTTCAGAACCTACACTGGGAGGTGGGGACATCTTCTATTCAGACCTCCACTATTCAGAACTCATCCATTCAATGGAAGTCTTGGCAAGGAGAAAGGAGTGTCTCATCCCCTCTCCCACTCACTCACCCATGATGCTTTGCCCGTTCTCGAGCGCCCTTTGGCAATCAGGTCATGCTCTTGCACTTATCGACACGTAGCCTCTCCTGTGCTAGTCCCCGAGGCTGGGGTGCACTCCCTGCTTTGCCCAGGGGCCAACTCCTACCTCCCGCACCTCGTCCACCTTTCAAGGTCATTTTCTTAACAGGCCAATTCTTCCCTGAACCTCTCAACGCCAGTCAGCACTCGCAGTTTGGCTCGTGTGTGTGTGTGTGTGTGTGTGTGTGTGTGTGTGTGTGTGTCGGATGTTTCTGTGGTGTGCCATCCATCCATGCTGCACCATTCTCAGCTGCTCTGTAAACTCCTCCTTCCAGTTTCATCGAATAAAAGCTAATACACACCTGCTTCAATACCTGAGAGAGAGAGAGAGAGAGAGAGAGAGAGAGAGAGAGAGAGAGAGCAAGTGAGCTGCTTCAGTTGTAAGGCTGCTCACTGCCAAGGCGGACGACCTGAGTTTGACCCCTAAGACCCACACAGTAGAGAGAACCAAGTCCTGCAGGTTGTCCTCTGACCTCCATAGACGCCCCACGGCATGTGCGAGCATTTGTACGCACATGTAAAAAAAAATAATAAACAGCCGAGCAGAGGTGGCGCACGCCTGTAATCCCAGCACTTGGGAGGCAGAGGCAGGTGGATTTCTGAGTTCGAGGCCAGCCTGGTCTACAGAGTGAGTTCTAGGACAGCCACGGCTACACAGAGAAACCCTGTCTCGAAACAAACAAACAACAAACAAACACATAGGTACTTAATCTTTTTTTTTTTTAAAGGAAATTACATTCTAAAGTCCTATATACTGAACATTATACAAACACAAACTCAATTGAATCTCAGGTTCTAGTAGTGTTTCCTCAAATAGGCAAATCACAATTTTATTTCAGAGGGGCTACTGGGGACAGAAGAGTTTCTTCAAGGCTACCGCAGAGCGCAGAGCATAAGCCCTTTCTCCATAAGACATTACTTCCTGTGAGAAATCACACATACGGCCCCTTTCCCAGGGAATCCCCACCACACAGGGGTTTTGTTGGTGGTGGCGGTGGTTTTGGTTTTTGGTTTTCTGTTTTGACTTTGTTGTTGCTCAGTTGTGTTTGTTTGATTTTTGTGATGGTTTGTATATGCTTTTCCCAGGGAGTGGCACTATTAGGAGGTGTGGCCTTGTTGGAGTAGGTGTGTCACTGTGGGTGTGGGCTTAAGACCTTCACCCTAGTTGCCTGGAAGTCAGTCTTCCACTAGCTGCCTTAAGATGAAGATGTAGAACTCTCAGCTCCTCCTGCACCATATCTGCCTGGATGCTGCCATGTTTCTGCCTTGGTGACAATGGACTGAACCTCTGAGCCTGTAAGCCAACCCCAGTTAAATGTTGTCTTTTATAAAACTTGCATTGGCCATGGTGTCTGTTCACAGCAGTGAAACCCAAACTAAGACTATTTTACTTTTGTTTTAACCCCAATCAACTCTGGTAGGAAGAGAAAATGAACCAAATGCTTCTGTAGATTTTTACTACCGAAACACGCATTTAGTAAATTTCATTAAAATCCCCGGCTTTCTCGACAATGGTAGTGGATGGCTCTATGCAAGAATTAGTAGAGATTCAATTAAATGTGCACAAAAGCGTACAGCGGCTCACACCAGCCTTTCCCCGGGACACCAGGCGCTGTTAATGTAGGAGCTGGCATGTTAACGAACAGACTCCGGCTGCGGAGAATTTACATTCTGCTCAGGGCGGTCTCAACCCTGGCTACAAGCTAGCGATCTCCTTACCCTTCTGGCTGCCTCCCTTCCCTTATCAACAGACAGCGGGAAATTCAGCCCGGAGCACCAAGGTGCACAGAATCTCACGGTTAATCCTCTACCCAGATAAGGGCTAGAATTTGAATCTTGTCAATGGTGAGAAACCATCTTTATATTTAATGGGTACAAATCATACCGTGAAACCTAGAAAATTGCTCAATTTTAAATGTATGTGAACATAATTAAAAAGAAGGGGGGAAATCTGAGACAGAGAATGTTAAAAGAGGAGGTATTTTTTTTTAAAAGAACTAAGAATTTTTATAAGAGAACAATGCCTTATAGCAGAGATGGGCAAGAAATGCATTGCTAGTTTGCTGAGGAACTGAGTCTTCTTGATCAAAGAAAGAACTGCGCGTCCCCTCTCTGCATGCCTGCACTCTAAAGGGCCTCATTATAAAGTCTGGAAAAGCAAAGAAAAGGTGGAGAGAGCTTGGATTTGTTTTCTTGGGTTGTTCCTTTGCTGTTTGTTTGTTTGTTTGTTTGTTCGTTGGTTTGTTTTTTTAAGACACTGGGGCTGAAGAGACGGCTCAGCAGTTAAGAGCACTGGTTGCTCTTGCACAGGACCAGGGTTTGGCACTCAGCACCCACACGGTGGCTCACAACCACCATGTGATTACTGGATTACTCTAGTTCTGGGGAATCCAATGCCCTCTTCTTACCTCCTCTAGTACTAGGCATGCAGGTAGTTCACATGCATACATGCAGGTAGAACACAAACATATAAAATAAAAATATCAATAAATATTTTTTTTTAAAGAGAGAGAATCATTATAGATGAAGAAGCAATTGCCGGGTGTGGTGTAATCCCAGCACTTGGGAGGCAGAGGCAGGCGGATTTCTGAGTTCAAGGCCAGCCTGGTCTACAGAGTGAGTTCCAGGACAGCCAGAGCTACACAGAGAAACCCTGTCTCGAAAAAAACCAAAAAAAAAAAAGAGAAAGAAGCAATTGAGGAAAGCCATTCCAATATCAACTTCCCGCCTCAGCCCAGGCCTATATGAACAATCTCTCTCTCTCTCTCTCTCTCTCTCTCTCTCTCTCTCTCTCTCTCACACACACACACACACACACACACACACACACACACAGAGAGAGAGAGAGACAGAGACAGAGACAGAGAGACAGAGACAGAGACAGAGACAGAGAGAAAAATCATTAGTAGTAAGCATCCACTTCTGGGTTAAATGGAGGCTAGCTTCTCAAGATGGGGGACTCACCTCATTGCTAGAGCAAGTCCCAGCATGCATGAGGTCCCGAGTTCAATCCCCGGCACCCTGTAAACTGTAAGCAGTAGCTTGCAGTGTAATCTCAGTACTCAGGAGGTGGATGCCAATGATCATAAGGATATCCCCACCTGCAGAGTGGATTCCATGTGGGCTATATGAGATGAGATGAGATGAGAGAGAGAGAGAGAGAGAGAGAGAGAGAGAGAGAGAGAGAGAATGAATATCAATTTTGTCAGAAATAACTGAGAATCTAAAAACTGAATTCAGGCAGAAAATGATGTTAGCACAGGAAAACGAAGTGTGGTGAAAAGAAATAGTATATAAATGGTATTTAACATGAAGGTTCCATATTAGAGACATTCTTAGTGGCTTCAGACAGGTTAAAAAAAATAAAGAGTTCTCCATCCCTTGAGACATTTGAAATTAAGCAGGACAAAGAACAAGAATCTATTTTGCAGAGCGCAGCCCTGCCTGACAAGCCTGTAGATTAGCTTGAATCGATTTTTCCACCTCTAATTCTTTTGACTATCAGAAATGCTGTTCTTAGAAGACAAATGAGTTTTCCTCCGAGCTTGACTCTTCTGTCTTTATTTTAATCAAATGAGATATGATTTCTCATGAAAATCAAGTTTCCAAGTCAGTGACTCTGCAAGACATAATTCTAACTCTTATTTAGGCTATAAAATTTCAAACCCAGTTAGAGCTCTAGTAAACATAATGAATCAGAACCCATCGTCCTCCCCTGTGTACTAGGAAATGTCAGGGAGTGAAGTTCCCAAGAAATGAAGAAGAGGAGCACAAGAGAGAACTGTGAGGGTGGTGCTCGCTTCGGCGATACAGAGATTAGCATGGCCCCTGCGTAAGGATGACACGCAAATTCGTGAAGCGTTCCATATTTTTTATGTTCATAGCAACCTTATTTATAATAGCCAGAAGTTGCAAGGAGCCCAGATGTCCCTCAAAGGAGGAATGGATACAGAAAATGTGGTATATTTATACAATGGAATACTACTCAGCAATTAAAAATAATGAATTCATGCAATTTGTAGGCAAATGGTTGGATCTGGAAAATATCATCCTAAGTGAGCTAACCCAATCACAAAAGAATACACATGAAATGCAATCACTGATAAGTGGATATTAATGAGCCCAGAAGCTCTGAATACTCAAGGCACAATTAGCAAATCAAAAGATTCCCAAGAAGAAGGAAGGAGAGGACCCTGGTCCCGAAAAAGACTGGATCCAGTTTTGTAGGAGAGTACCAGAACAGAGAAATGGTGGTGGTGGTGGTGGTGGTGGATGATTGGGAAATGGGGGGAGGGAAGAGGACTTATGGGACATATGGTGAGGGGGGAACTGGGAAAGGGGAAAGCCTTTCGAATGTAAACAAAGAATATAGAAAATAAATAAAAAAATAATAATATCAAAAAAAAAAAAAAACCACCTGTGAGGGTGGAGCATTTGCTACTCTGCTGGTCTCCATGGTCTTGTTCTAGGCGCATATGAGGTCTACAAAGTCATCAGGAAGACAGAAAACATCACTTGCCATTAAAATGATGTCAACAGGTACATTCTTGAATCACGAAACAATCTGGTTTTATGTTTCAGGGAGGTTTTTAAATTTGTTTGTTTTGTTTTATATGCATGAGTGCCCTATCTGCATATATACCTATATGCCAGAAGAGGGCATCAGATCATACTATAGATGTGAGCCACCATGTGGTTGCTGTGGATTGAACTTGGGACCTCTGGAAAAACAGTGTCCTTAACCGCTAAGCCCCTCAGTTTTGTTTTCTTGTGACAGGGACTTAATGTGTAATCCAGGCTGACCTGATATTCACTTATAAAAATCCATGCTTGCTTAAAACTCATTATGTAGTTGAGGCTAGCTGAGAATTCAAGTTCACAGTGATCTTCTCACCTCTGCCTCTCTCTCAGTTGCTGGAATTACAGGTGTGAGCTACCATGTCCAGTCCAGGTAGCACTTTTGAGGAGAGAGAACACAGTATCATGTGCATTTTTAACAGTGGCTTGTTTTTATTTCATTTTCCTTATGTGTGTGCAGGTGTTTTGCCTGCATGTGTATCTGTGTACCACATTCATGCCTGATGTCCACAGAGGCAAGAAGAGGGCTTTGGATCCTTTGAGATGGGAGTTACAAAGAGTTAAGAGTTGCCATGTGGGGGCTGGAAATCAAACTTAGGTTCTCTGGAAGAACAAGCCATCTCTCTAGCCCAAATTATTTTAGAATTATTTCTTATTTTATGAATATGAGTGGTTTGCTCGAATGTATGTCTGTGCACCATGTGCATGCCTAGTGCCTTTGAACATCAGAAAGGAGCATCTGATGGCCCAGGACTCGAGTTGTAAGCTACCATGGTTAAGCTACCATGGGTGCTGGGAACTGAGCCAGGGTACTCTGGAGAACAAGTGCCCTTAACAGCCAAGCTAACTCTCCAGCCCATGTGTATCTTATTTGTTGCAAGAAAAGAGCGAAGTCAAAAATGCCCTAGACAAAGCTTTTCTTGGTCTTTTAACCCTCTTAGGCAGCACTTTGGGGTTTGAGAAGGAAACACAAAGGCAAAGAGAGTAGTCTTTCTCCTTGCACACTTTAAGTTTACAAAGCACTCTCTCCTTGACAAGGGCTATTGCTTTTCCACCAGGGAGAACCTGTCCAGAGAAAAACTTCCCAGGAAGCCTCTTTTAGCCAGTAGCAGTGGTGCGTGCCTGTAACCCCTGTGCAGCATTTTGGAAGAGAAGGAAGAAGAGTCAGAAGCTCAAGGATTGTTTCTCCAAACATGAGGCCCTGTCTCAAAAAAAAAAAAAAAATCTCTAACAATCTAGCCAAATCTTTTATGCCTAGATCATATATTTTTCCTATCCTCATAAATCAAAAGTCTTTTTTTTAAATTCTGTTTTGTCTATATATTTAAATCTGTGGGTTTGATTTTTTTGATTGTTTTAACTTTATATGCATTGGAGTAAAGGTGTCAGATCCCCTGGAGCTGGAGTAGCTGGAGTTACAGACAGTTGTGAGCTGTCGTGTGAGTGCTGGGAATTGAACCCAGGTCCTGTGGAAGAACAGACAGTGTTCTTAGCCACTGAGCCATTTCTCCAGGCCTGGGTTGATTTCTTTAAATTGTATTTGCACAACGATGTGCGCGTGTGTGTGTGTGTGTGTGTGTGTGTGTGTGTGTGCATGCGCGCACACACACATACACATACACACACACACACACACACACACACACACACGGGTGTATTCACTAAGGACTTCATCTGCTTTCCACCAGGAGGCAAAGATTAAAACTATAGAAACCCAGAAACACCAAAGATTTCTAGCCATCAAGAGAGGATAAGAAATAGGCACAGGATGTAGCACGGCTGTAGAAAAACTTTTGTCCAGCATGGGTAAAGTCCCAAGTTTATTCCCCAACAACACAAACACACGAACACATGCACAAACATGCATATGCATGTGTGTTCATGCGTGCGCACATACACATACACACACACACACACACACACACACGCTTCTGAGAGTGATACTGGACAGACTCCTCTTTGGAACCCTCACAAATCAGCCACCTTGCTGACACCTTCATTTTAAACTTCTAATTTCCAGAACTATAAGGGAATAGATTTCCGGCTTGAGCAATGCAGCACTGCACACTTCAGTGTGGCCGCCCTGAGACATTCTATTCTTATCCAATAAAAAATATGAATAGATAAATAATCCAGCAATTTTTATTAGCATAAGTAAATATTACTAAACTTCAGAGACTTAAATGTTTCAAAAATAATATTAAGCGGAACCTAGAAAAATTCTTACAAAATGTTGTCCTTTTCTGCGGTGACAATACAAACCTCCCTAGGTTCATGGAATTAGTGTACATGCATTTTATTTTGGTATTGAGTTTTGTAAGAGTCTGAGGAAACAACCTCCCATTCAGGTAAACAGCCTTCCGATGGGATTTTAAGGAGGGGGCACACAGTAAATACCTCAAAGTTTGATGTGTGGTCTCCCCTAGGGATTGGCCTCACACTCTGCTATATTTAAAATATAATTAACTCTGTTGCCAGGGTTTGGGGAAAGTGAATTTAGGAAGCTGCCGCCTCACGGATACAGAATTACAGCCTTGCAAGATGAAAAGGATTCTGGAGATAGACGGTCAAGATGTTGCCCAATTAATGACATTATATACTTAAAATGGTTCTGGTGGGAAACCTTGTCATGTGTAGCAGACAGTTCATATCCAAACCACAACTTCAAATAAAATCAGAGTTCTTCAAACTGGGTAACAAGGACCCCCATGCTCACAGACAAGACTTTCCAACAAAGGTAGTAACTTGGATAATTCACTTGTAGAGGGCATATCTTGTGTACTGTTGGATGCATCATCTGTCAATTAAAAAATCCTATGTCCTATAGGAAAGGGTAGAATAGAAGGCGGGTCATCCGGGAGGCAGAGAAAAGTCTGGGATAGAGTGAGATAGAGGAAGATTCCCTCGGGAGGATGTGACAAGACAGTCAAATGGTACCTGAGTACCTCTAGTCAGAGGAGAGCCCAGCTACATAGCCAAGGTATTTGTAAATATACTTTGAGTCTGAGTCTTACTTCTGGGAGCAGGGGCCTGGGAGGAAGAACCAGGCCTAACTTTTATAGGCACTTGTTTTTCTCTTTCAGACAGATCTCACTATGCAGCCCTGACTGACTGGAAACTCTTTGTGTAGACCAGGCTGGCCTCGAGCTCACTGGGACCCATTTGGCTCTGCCTCAGGAGTGCTGGGATTGAAGGTGTGTACCTCCATACCTGACCCAAGGGCACTATCTCCAAAGCCTCATTTTTCATAGTGGTCCTCCTTAATGTCAGCCTGGGCAACTGCTGGTCTTATGTTAGACATCCAACTTAGGGGTAGACAGGGTAGGACCAGTCCCATGACAGAACCACCTCCGGAGTCCCATTGCATCCTTTTTATGAGCACAGGGGTTTCCATACTCTTCTGCTTACAATGCTGAGAAACAGGCCTCGAGTGAATGCCACCTGTCTCAACATCAATAACAGTGAACCTTCCGGCAATACTAATACTTTTATTCGCCCACAAACATGTAAACTATAAAAAGCATAGCCTTGTTCATCTTAAGAGAGTCACTTTCAATAAAATTTTATTCTTCATGTTATTCATAAAATGTGTAATGTATTTATAGTATGTCGATTATGTCCTAGAGATAATAACTCACATAGGGTATTTTGAAACGCTTAAAGCCCAAGGACACAGGAAATAGAAACAAAATTTAATTTCAATATCTATGTAGGGGGTATTTATCACAGCAAATCGTGCTAGAATGGCCAATAAAAGACTGTCAGACATAAAAGCGCATTATACTGAGATCAGATTTTCTAGGTGAAATGAGATGGAAATATGAAATAGTTAAAAGAGACTATATAAAATATTCACACTGTTAATGGGAAGCCGGCAAAAGCATCTTAACACGTGACCCTGGGCAGCTGTGGCAATTCATTCAGTTGAACTCATTTGAAAAAGGGACTTACTTTCGCTGTGTCTGCTGCACCAGAAGTTAATCCTTTGCAATGATTTAAACGTATGATGGAAATTTTAGGTATCCAACTAAAATGTCTGAGAGGGAACATGATCTGTGCTATCTAGAAATTTTGGAAGAAAACTATGTTCACCTTTATACAAGCAATGCTGTGCACTGCCCCCCTGAAAGTTTAAAGGACCAACTAACCAAAAAATTTAAAATATCAAAAGAAAAAATAAGGTGGTACTTATTCTTTAATTTATTATTATCATCATCAGTGTGTGTGTGTGTGTGTGTGTGTGTGTGTGTGTGTGTGTGTATACAGTGTGTCAGGAAGTCAGAGGGTAACTTTTGGGAGCTAGTTCTCTCCTTCCATCATGGGATCTGGGGACAAAACTCAGGTCATCAGGCCCACAAAGCCAGCACTCTTACCAACTGATCCCACTGTCCCAACAAGATGGCGCTTCGTCCTGTTTTGCTTTGACTCAGGGTCTCACTATGCAGCCCGAGGTGACCTGGAACTCACAGAGATCTCCCTGATTCTGCCTCCCAAATGCTGGGATCGAAGATGGAGTAGGGAGGGGTTTTGCAAGCTCTCAGCCCCTGGAGATGTCTGCTCTCTGCTGGAACAAGGATCCTCGGAACCGTAACTACGTGATGATGGGATGAATATCTGCTCTATAATCTAGTACCAGTCCCATCGGCTGTGAACTGCAGGGCATGTAAACCTGAACCCTGAACCAAACCACACGCAGCGCGTTAAAAGAAAAGAAAGGGCTTGGGGATACCGTTCGGCTGGTAGTAGCTTCCTAGCTTGTGGGAAGTCCTGGATTTGATCCCGGGCACGGTGTAAACTGAGGGTGATGACACTAGCACTTAGGAGATAGAGACAGAAAAATTTGAAATTCAACATCAGCCTCTGCTACATAATGAGTTGAGGCCAACCAGAGACATATGAAAACATAAAAAAGCAATAATAATAATCACAATAATAATAATAATTATCACTACCATCACCACCACCACCACCACCACCATCATCATCAAATATGTAAAACAATAAGGGCGTGTCTGTTCCTCCAAGGGAGAGACCAGCAACTCCCTTTGAGTGGCTGGCCACAGAAAGCACAGGAAGAGTCAAGAGTTGTGCTGACTGCCAAAATGGAGGTCAGCCACTACTCTCCAGTCCTGAAACAATCTAGTCAGAACATTCTGGAAAGGTCCTGTTCATCCCAATCACATGTTATGCATGTAAAGTGTGACCTGGAGCCCTCCGATGCATGAGGACATGGTAGAAACCAAATTGCAACCAGGTCAATTGTCATCCAGCAGAATCTGAAAAGGGGCTGAGAACGGAGCAAGGCTGTGACAGCCATGTCCCTGGCGGCAGCCACGGGGGCCTCAGGTAGAGTCAAATGTCCTGTGCACCAGGTGACTTCCTCTTCAAGGAGAGAGAGTCTGGCAGCTTTCACGCCTTGTCTTTGCTGGGACAAGATTTCCCAGGACCAGGACTAAATGATGATGTAATTAGTGTTTATATTATAATCAAAGAGCAGTCTCATCAGGGGTGAACTGCTGGGCACATAAAACTTCTGAATGCACCCCACACACTTTTCAGTCACACATTTGCACACAGCATCTTGGCTTTCTTCCAACATAAGGTAGCGCGCATCTATTTCACGAAGTTTTCCTAATTATCATGTAAATTTCATGTCCGGGTCCTCAGAGGAGGATGGATGGCAAGGGTCTCACTCTCAAAGACTGTCTATAAAACATGTGACAAATGCAACTATAAAATTAACGTCGGGAAAGATAATTGAGCTGTTAATTATTCAGAGTGAGAGGGAGTTAAGAACATTTATATGACCCTTTAAAGACGTCTGGCTAAAAGGGAAGCTAAATTAACCCAGCTGACACCCATTGAGCACCCCGGAATTCATTAACCCAGGCCAAGATCCTGCTAGAGAAGAAAAGCAAGGCAGATCCTTGCTGTGGAGACTACACACATAAGCAGGGGTCCTACTACATGGAATACACGTACAGCTGTCTTACTTAGAGTTTCGCTGCTTCAGTAAAGCACCATGATCAAAAGCAACTCGGAAAGGAAAGGTTTATTTCATCTTACAGCTTGTCATCCATTTCCCCAAGAAGTCAGGGCAGGAGCTCTATGGCAGGAGCCTGGAGACAGGAGCTGATGCAGAGGCCATGGAGGGATGCTGCTCACTGGCTTGTTCCCCGTGGTTCGTTCTGCCTGCTTTCTCACAGAACCTAGGCCCACCAGGCCAGAGGTGACCCCACCCACAATGGCCTGGCCTCTTTGCCTGTGGGCACACAGGCCACTATGGGGGGGGCATCTTCTCAATTGAGATTCTTTCTTCCCATAACTCTAACTTGTTTCAAGTTAAACACACACACACACACACACACACACACACACACACACACACCCCAAGTAGCCAGTACAGTAATGAAGGACAGTTATAATAGAGCTGGAGAGATGGCTCCTGAGTTCTCCCTGAGGTTCTGGAGGACCTGCTGTGGTCACCAACACCCATGCTGAGTTGTTCACAAGTGTCTGTAACTCCACCTACAAAGGATCCAATGCCCTCTTCTGGCCTCTGTGGGCACCTACATTCATGTGCGCAAATTCACATACAAACACACACAGACATATTAACTCAAAATAATAATAATAATAATAATAATGACAGTTACAATGACAGTTGAAAGACAGAGCAATGGGAAGTCATTTTATCTCCATCTTGAAAAAAAGTAGGAGACATTTACTAGAAAGAGATAGGAACTGGCCATTCAATACTGAGAGAGATATCCAGAGACCCACAAAGACTCTGCGTCTTTTTAGAGAATGTGCATGTAGTGCGTTTAGAACACACAGTCCCGTCCCACCCCTATGGTGGAGAGGGTGGGGGGGGGATGGTGGAAGTTGGAGTTTTACCAATCCGCCATTGCACTCTATGTGTAAGACTTCATTCTGACTGGACCTGCGGGTGAGCGAGATGTAGTACCATCTATCCTAGGCACTCTGGGAAGACCCAGTGTGGGGGCAGAGATGAAGATCTAAACATACAAATATAATGCAAGTGTGCCATTCCACCGAAACTGCAGGAGAACAGAGGTTTGAGCCATGTCAGGACTTCTACAAGCTGCGAATACTGCTGTTCACCTCTAACCCTAGCACCCAGGAGACTGAGGCAGGAGGATCGTGAGGTCTATGTAGGAGGCTCTATCTCAAGAAAACGATTAACCAGTAATTCAGATGAGAGATGCTATTAACCTCCAGAGGATGTCAACAGTTCATAGGAGCGGGCTCAGGCTCGTATTTCCCACATGGATTGGTCCCTGTCCAGCTTGTAGGGCTTCCTCTGACACCAGCATCTACAGCCCAGGTTCATGACAGCCAAGCTCGGATACATACTTTACAACAGAGGAAACAGGGTTGAGCTGGAGACCAAGGAGTCCTCCGACTGCGTCCCAGATCTCACCACGTGTGCAGGCTCCCGCACGGCTGAGACACATTGCCTGAGAGAAACGGTTGAAGGAAGGGTTCTCCATTTCCGCTCACAGTTTCAGAGGGTCCCCTTCATGATCAGCTGCTCTGTCGTTTCTGGGCTCTGGTGACGCAGAACATTACAACAGCAAGAGCCTGTAGCTGAGCAAAGTCATCTGCCTTGGTTGGTGACCAGGAGGCGGAGAGTGGGCAGGTCTTTCCAAGTTGTCTGGTTCCATCCACATCTCCTAGCCGACATGGTGTCACCCCCATTCAGGACAAGTCTTGTCCCTTAATTCATCATCTCCAGAAGCACCTTATAGACATAAGCTTGAGTGTGCTTTGTTACAGCCCTAGGTATTTCTTTTTTTTGGAGGTGGGGGTGAGGTGGGGTTCAAGACAGGGTTTTTCTGTGTAGCCCTGGCTGTCCTGGAACTCACTCTGTAGACCAGGCTGCCCTCGAACTCCTGCCTCTGCCTCCAAGTGCTGGGATTATAGGCAAGCACCACCACTGCCCAGTGTTCCTAGGTATTCTTAATCCAATCAAGAGTAATCTTGTCTTTTTTTTTTTTTTTTTTTTTAAACTGGGAGCTCTGTGTCTGCTGGAGCAAACAGCCCACCATGCCTCACAGACAGCTGGCTGTGCTCCCTGGTCTCAGAGAAGACAGCTCTGCAGCAAGCAACCTGTCTGCGAACCCGTCCCTGGCAGACACAGTCAGGTCAGACTCTGCATGAGCCACACCCGGGCTCTGCATTTCCCCGGCCTTGCATTGCTTCCCTATCGCCCTCTTTCAAAGGTGTTGCTTGGACTCTGCTCTATCAATCCAGCTGGGAACGCTGAGTTCCAGCGCCCACATGTAACAAGGCAGGTGTCCCTAGGCACCTGCAACTCCAGTTCTGAGAATCTGGCTCCCTCTTCTGACCTATAAGAGTACACACACACACACACACACACACACACACAGAGAGAGAGACAGAGAGACCGAGAGACAGAGACAGAGAGAGACAGACAGAGACAGAGAGAAAGAGACAGACAGAGACAGACAGACAGAGACAGGCAGACAGACAGAGACAGACAGACAGACAGAGACAGGCAGACAGAAAGAACCAGTATAAGATGGCAATCAGAAAGGAAAAGCTGAAGAGAGGCAGCGTCTGGGAACCGCAGGTCCCCAGAGAAGCTAGATCCCTGCAGGAGACAGAGAATTTAGCTTCAGTGACTCTAACTCAGCGCTTCCTAAAGCCTGAGGGTCGGTCTCAGTTTCTCACAATGGGTTCTTTATGCCCTGAGAATATCCCAGCACAATCCAGGAGTCATTGGAAATCATAGGATTGGACCGTATCCACCTGGAATGACAGATATGCTAGGAAATCCAGAGATGAATATGTTATATTACAACAAATGAGCATCTCTCGTGGAACATCAAATGGGGGAAAGGCCACTCCTGAGAGCAGCCAGCCAGGGATCTGCAGAATTCAGTGTTCTTCTGTATAAGGGCTTCAGAGCGAAACTTTCAGGAGTCGGGACAGAGCTGGTGATAACTGCTTTGAAGAAGTCAGAGAAACAAGTTCCACCTTAAAGATCAAACAAGAGAAGGAGGAGCTGGAACTGGAGAGATGGCTTAGCAGTTAAGAGTACTTGTTGCTCTCCCAAATGACCCAGGATCAGTTCCCAGAATCCTCATGGAGGCTCACAGCTGTTTGTAACTCTAGGTCTGGAGGGTCAGGTGCTGCCCTCTTCTGGCCTCTATGGGCACTGCACACAGAGTACACATGTGAAGGTAAAACGCCTATACACATAAAATAAGAATAAAAAAAAAAGAATAAACATATCATATATATGATATATATATATAAATCAAAATCACACATATATATTTATAAATAAAATAAAATCACACACACACACACACACATATATATATATATATGTGTATATATATATATATGTGTATATATATATATATATATATATATATATATATATATTAAAGGGATAAATCTGGAGCAAGTGTGGGCTTTCTCTGTTCCATGAACACAACCTACAATGGCTTTGGGGACATCCCCTTCTCTGTGGTCATGAGTGAGGGCTTCCTGGTGGCTAAGCACTATATTCACGACCTTCATGTATCCCAGCAGGTGTCTGGGTGTTCCCACATTTTACACATGGGAAAAGTGAAACCGAGGGAGGCAAAATGACCTTACCAAGGTAATGAAAAAGCATGTGTGTATCCTCAGCTGTTTCCACAGTCTGTGTCTTCCCCAGTCTGTGTTCCCAGAATGTAGGACATTCAAAAATAGAGAGATCCAGGAACTCAGCATCTCTGGAATGAAATGTCACTGAAGTCAGAGAGAGCTGGGATCCTGCCTGAATTAGGACATTAACTCCTCACCTCCTCCCCTAATGTTAACAGCACACTTCTGTTCTCTTGCTTTCGTGGCCTTTAGTCGAGCATTCGAAACAGAAAACTCTGGCATCTTTCTCCCACCATGTGCTGAAGGCTGCTCTCTTGCTACCTGTATACATTTTGCCCTGACTCTAACCTCTATGGCTTGGCACGCTACATAAGGGTAAACCCAGCAACAAATAAAGATAATATCACAGACACCAATATCACAAATGAGACTAAGCAGGTTTTACAGACGTGGGATTCATAGAAAGTCTCCTTGCAAAGGCTCCATTTTGTTTATTTCTTTGTTAAAAATTTGCCAGGTTCCAGGTACGCAGCTCACTTACCTCTAAAATAAAAAGATTTAAATGCTGTTTCAGCCTCATAAATACAATCTGAAATCCATAACCTGCGACTTTCCAGGAGAAGGATTGAGGCTGAGTTATCTCCCTATCACATCTCTAACTCTTAAAAAATTGTTTATTGCTTTCTTCTTACTCGACTGAGTTACTGGGCATAAATCTAAGACTCCGAGGCTTATACAGCCGTGATGATTTCTATTCCTCGCTGGCTTGGGTTTTCATAAATCTAGTTCATGTATCAATTAATGTTCACATTGACACATTTCCCCTGGAGTATAAGTTTGTCTCTCGTGATATAAGAGCTATCATGATTTCTTTTAACTCCTTAAAATACTTTGCCCAGTGGAGATGAGTATCATTGCCAGGTTAGTTAGTAAACGCCCTAGAAACTCCACTGAAGCCAGTGGTCTATGACATTAAACATGGCATATGTGGAGCAAAATGGTTGCCAATGGTTCAAATTGCTTTCTGAGACAATGGTGTAAACCGCTATGAGCCTGGGGGACGGCACAGTGGGCAAAGCACTTGCTGTACAAAGCATGGAGAACTGATTCCCATAAAAAGCCAAATGCAGTCATGTGAGTTCGTAATAATTCTATTCTTCTACAGCAAGACGGGAGACAGGGAAATCTGCAGAAGCTTGTGGGTCAGCAAGCTCGGTGCACACAGTGGTGAATGAAAGACATGGAAGGAGAGGACAAACACCCGAAGTTATCCTCTGACCACGGACATGGCATGACACAATAGCATTGCACACACATGTGCATACACACACACACACACACACACACACGTGTGCACACACACACACACACCACACATTATACACTCATGCACATACAGCATATCCCACATCACACGTGCACACACACAGATCCCACATCACACATGCACTCACACACTCATACACTCACATGCACACCTATGCATACACATGTACATGCACGCATGCACACACATCCCACATCACAATGCACTCACAAACACACTTGAACACACGTGCACACATATACACACACATCCCACATCACACACTCATTCATAAACACATACGTACATCCTACATACAATACACACACATACCATACCACATATGCACTCACAAACATCCCATATCACACACATACTCATACACACACACACACACACATACACACACACACAACCACTCAATAACCTCAATGACATTTTCAGGGTATCATTTTCTTATTCATTATATAAATTGTCTCCTAGCTTTTGGAACTTGTTTTTCAGTAAGTTAACAACCCTTAGCCCTCTGACCACACCTTGCAGGAACTAAATGGGTTTACAAGGCAAAACACATGTGATCTCTCATTGATCAAGGTATCTGTGATTGTATCAACTCAATGAGATTCCAATTCACCATGGACACAAGATTTGGGCATGTCTGGGATTACCTAGCTTAGGTGAATTGAGTTGGGAAAACCCATTCTAAACTGTGGGCTGCACCGTTCCATGGATTGAATTAAAAAGAGAGAGAGCAAGATGAGCTCTAGCATTCATTATTCTTTGTTTCCTAACCATGGATGTGGGGTGACCAGATGCCTCATGTTCCTGTCAATGTGTATTTCCTACCATTATGGACTGTATCCCGCAAACTGTAAGCCAAAGTAAAACCTTCCTCCACAAAGTAGCTTCTTATTGGAAACTCACTCACAGTAACAAGAAAAACAATTCTGACCACCTGGAACAGTTAGCTCCAATCCAAATGCCTTGGTCACGTTATCTTACCACAGCAACAGAAAAGCAACGGAGACAGACAACTGAAAGAACAGTACATAAGCTGGTTTATATACTGGTCAGAAATTGACAAAAATATCTGGTCTATGACTCTGTAAAATGGCTGTAACAACATGGCCACTTTACACAGTCCTAGACCAGAAATTTTTGCTGCCATTTCACGTATCACTCTGATGGGTTAGGCCAATTAGACCATAAAGCAGGGCTAATGGGGGACATGATAGGGATTAAGTGAGAACAAGCTCTTTGGGAGAACTAGGGGCTGGAAGGATGGCTCCGTGAGTAAGGGTGCATACTGTTTACTGTTTCTGCAGAAGAACCAGACTCAGTACTTAGCACCCACACTAAGTAGCTCACAACTGCCTGTTAATTCACGTTCCAGGTGCTCTGCTGCCCTCTGCTGGCCACCACAAACACCTGCACCCATGTGCAACAGTCCCACACAAACACATACATACATATGATTTTAAATAAAAAAATAAAAATAAATCTTAAAAAAAGAAAATAGAAAAATATAGAAATAGAATAGAAATAGAAAAAGAAAGGAAGGAAGGAAAATAAAATGGAGAGAGGAAAGCAGAGATGTGGGAACGGGAGGGGAAGACAAACTCAACCAACCTACGGTCCTTTCTGAAAGGAGTCAAAAATTTGATGGAAATCAAACATTTTCTAAAGAAATTGACTCTCTTTGTTCTGAAGGTTGAAGCAAACTGTGTTGAAGGCAGCTTCTGCCAAACCTCCCACACTGGATTTTTTTTTTTCCTCTGTGTAGCCCTGGCTGTCCTGGAACACACTCTGTAGACCAGGCTGGCCTCAAACTCAGATATCTGCCTGCCACTGCCTCCCAAGTGCTGAGATTAAAGGGGTGTGCCACCACCGCCCAGCTAACACTGGATTTTTCTGAGACCATTGGTGAGGTCAAGGTAGAGGCTGGGACTTCTGAAAACACAGTCTCAGTCAAATCTAAGCTGAGTCATCGCTCCTGCCAGGAGCCACATCAGTAACAAGAGGCGACTCGCACAGTGGGGTTTGCCCTACTTCGGCCACTCACTGGTAAAGTAACTGTGAGCAGCTCATTTAGACCTCGAGGGCTTTGCTTTTAACATACCCAGTAACAGGCAAGAATCCGTTGGGATCCCAGGTCCACTCCTATGGCTAAAGGATTTTAGGAAGTTATGTAACTTATGTAAACCTATTTTCCCAACCACACAATGTGAATAAGACATCAAAGAACTGTCTGGAAGAAGAAGGGAAAAAGGCACAGAATGTCCAGCCCCAGTTATATAAAACTTTCGAACATGGGAACAGATGTATGAAAGCAGGACCTGGATCTGGAAAGGAGGGAGAGGTGGACAGAAAGGGAGGACATGTCTGAGGTGGTAAAGATGTGGTCCTGATCTGAGGAGGGGCTCACACACCTACAGCTCTCAAAACTTAGCCAAGTGTCAAGGGTGCACTAAACACTTACTGCATATAGTTATACCTTAAAAAAAAAAGATTTGTTATTTTTACAATTATGTGTATATGTGTGCATCTGTGGGTGTCCTAATTGCTCTTTTTATTGCTGTGAAGAGGCACCACGGCCATGGTAAGTTAACAAAAGAAAGCATTTAATCGGGGCTTGCTTGTAGTTTCAGACAATGAGTCCATGTCGGGAGCAGAGCAGTAGACACGCAGGCATAGCGCTGGAGCAGTAACTGAAGCTCACATCTTCATCCACAAGTCGGAGGCAGAGGGGTGGACAGAGAGAGAGACAGACAGACAGACAGACAGACACAGAGAGAGACAGAGAGAGACAGAGACAGAGACAAACAGAGACAGAGACAGAAAGACAGAGACAAGATGAGAGACAGAGACAGAGAGAGACAAAGAGACAGGCAGAGGCAGAGACAGATTAGTTTTACTCTGGGTTTTTGGAATCCTCAAAGCCCAACCCCAGTGCCATACTTCCTCTAACAAGGCCAGACCTCCTAACCCTTCCTCAAACAGTCCCACTAACTAGGGACCGAGCATTCAAACACACGAGTCTGTGGGAAGCAAATTCATTCAGACTACCCCTGTGGGTATACGCACATCTGGGCTCCAGGGGCACATCTGTGCTCTGGTGCTCACAGAGTCCAAAAGAAGACATTGATGCCCTGGAATCAGAGTTACAAGACCTTGTGAGTTGCTCAGCATGAGCTGAAACTGAACTCAGGCCCTTCCCAAGAGCAGTATAACAATTCTAACTGTGGAACCATCTCTCTTAAAAAAAAAAAAAAAAGAAAGAAAGAAAAGAAAAGAAAAGAAAAGAAAAGAAAAGAAAAAAGAAAAAAGAGCCAGGCGGTGGTGGCGCACGCCTTTAATCCCAGCACCTGGGAGGCAGAGGCAGGCGGATTTCTGAGTTCAAGGCCAGCCTGGTCTACAGAGTGAGTTCCAGGACAGCCAGAGCTACACAGAGAAACCCTGTCTCGAAAAACAACAACAACAACAACAACAACAACAACAAAAAGACAGAATTTACAAAATATATAAAATAATTACACAAAACGTGCCACAAACCAGCCTCCAGAAACACAGGTCCATGTCTTTCTCCTGCTCTATTTTAGTGATGGACTACTTGAAATGGTTCTGTGTAGCATAAAGTAATATTATAAATACTAACATTTCATAGCAACTTTATGGGACAATATTGCAAATACCACTGTGGTCTAGTTAGGGTATCACCTTTATTATCCATCTCATTCTATACAGGAAACCCCACTGTTTATCATAAAAATGTGTATGTGGGGCTCCAGAGATAGCTCAGTGGGTAAGAGTGCTTCCTGTGCAAACACGTGGATTTGAGTTCCTATCCCTCCCATCCAGCTAAAAAGTCAGGTGTGGTTGGTTGTATGCACTGCCTCGCTTTTATGGCAACTTGACACCAGCTAGAGCCATCAGAGAGAAGACAGCCTCAACTGAGAAAATGCCGTCATATACTGTGCTGTACAACCATGCAGGGCATTTTCTTAATTAGCGATTGGAGTGGGGGGTTCAACTTACTGTGGGCGGGGCCGCTCCTCGGCTGGTGGTCCTGGGTTCTATAAGCAAGCAAGCTAAGCAAGCCAGTAAGCAGCAGTCTTTCCTGGCCTCTGCATCATCAGCTCCTGTCTCCAGGTTCCCGTCCTGACTTTCTTCCCTGATGAACAGTGATGGAGAAGCTTAAGCCAAATGAACCCTCTCCTCCCGAGCTGCTTCGGTCATGGTGCTCCACCACAGCAACAGTAACCCTGTGACATTTCATGTTCCTGTGGCCCCAGCATTGGGGGGTAGGGCAGTAACAGGCAGGTCCTAGAAGCTCCTGGCCGGCCAGCCTGGCCGAAATGATAAACTTCAGGTTCAAAGAGAGAGCCTGCCCAAAGGCAGCAAGATAGACATCAACACAGGCAGACAACGATGGCCTCCTCTGGCCTCTACATGCCAAATGCAGGGTACATGCATGCATGTGCGTGTGCACAGCGTCCGTGTTATTATTATTATTATTATTTTTTGGTTTTTTTTTCAAGACAGGGTTTTCTCTGTGTAGCCCTGGCTGTCCTGGAACTCACTCTGTAGATCGGGATGGCCTCGAACTCAGAAATTTGCCTGCCTCTGCCTCCCAAGCGCTGGGATTAAAGGCGTGCGCCACCACCGCCCGGCTGCATCCATGTTATTTTTAATGGCTACCTCATGATGTCTCAGAGGTAGGAATTCTGGCCATCCTCTAAAAGTAGAAGTGCCAGGATTTACTGGGGCAGAGATGTGGGAGAAAGAGGATGTCAGGATGACAGTGCAGCTTTCAGCCTGAGCTGTTGTAAAATCTGGCGAGGCTGACATTTTTCTGAGAGGGGAAAAAGATGGAGAAAGAGCGGCTTTGGAGGAGGCGCTGAGGAACTCAGTCTGGAGGACAACCGTTAAATATCAAACCGGCAATGAGGAATAGGGGGTGGGTGCTGGAACAGGGTGTGTTTTGGGGTCCAAGGGGAGATACAGACTTTAGGACATGCATGAACATTCAGCATGAACGCTGTGGTGGTTTGAATAGATGCAGCCTCCATGGACTCCTGTGTGTAAATGCTTGACGATAGGAAATGGCACTGCTAGGAGGTGTGGCCTTGTTGGAGGAAGTGCGTCACGGTGGGGGTGGGCTTTGAGGTCTTCTATGCCCAAGCTCCACCCAATATGGAGTCCAGTCTCCTTCTGCCTGCTGATCAAGATAGAGAACTCTTGACTCCTCCAGCACCACGTCTGCCTGCACACTACCAGGCTTCCTGCCATGATGAGAATGGACTGAACTTCTGAAACTGTAAGCCAACCCCAATTAAATGTCCTTTATTAGAGTTGCCTTGGTCATGGTGTCTGTTCACAGCAATGGAAACCCCAACTAAGATCTATGTGGTATTTAAAACCATGAGCAGCATGAGGTCAAGGGCCACATATGAAGACATAACAGAAGAGGTTCCACCATTCAGGAAGAGGAGAGTGGAAGGGACATTCTTGAAATAAGGAGTGGCTGCACCAAAGGATGCCACCAAAGGGTGACAGCAAACAGAAGGCCCTAGGCATACACGTGGCCAATCGGTCCTTGACAGCATTGGCCAGGACAGAAGTACACATCAAAACTATGACAACATAGGACTTCTCACCCCTAAGGATGGCTAGACACAATAGAACAAAAAGATCCCACACCCTGCTCATATACGTGAAATGGTGTGGCCCTTAGGAGAGAGTTTGATGGTTCCTTATAGGAAACAGAGAGAACAGAGAGTCTTCATATGGAGCAGCAATTCAATGCCCAGGAACAGCCAGGAACACAGCCAAGAGGCGTGAAAGCAAGTGCCAATTCAAAACTTGTACATCAGTGTAAACAGAGAGATCACAAATGATAGCCCCTTTTCTTTTTCTTTTGTGTTTGTGTATTTGTTTGTTTGTTTCAAGACAGGGTTTCTCTGTGTAGCCCTGGCTGTCCTGGAACTCACTCTGTAGACTAGGCTGGCCTTGAACTCAGAAATCCATCTGCCTCTGCCTCCCAGAGTGCTGGGATTACAGGCATGCACCACTACCACCCGGCTATTGGATTTTGGGTTTTTCCGAGACAGGGTTTCTCTGTATAGCCCTGGCTGTCCTGGAACTCACTCTGTAGACCAGGCTGGCCTCGAACTCAGAAATTCGCCTGCCTCTGCCTCCCAGAGTGCTGGGATTACAGGCGTGTGCCACCACCGCCCGGCTAAGGGCCGCTTTTCTAAAGCCAGCAAGCATGCGTGAGAGTAAAGGGGCAGAGATCGGGAAGTGGGGTTGAGACACGTGACTCACAGCGTGGAGCTGTGACAGGCTCTCTGCCACAGGAATAGCAATTGTTTGCTTAGTGACTTTTCCAGGCTAATTCACCATTTCCTTTGGTGATGACTCTGAAGTCCTCGCTTGATTAGCTTAGTGAACAACAAATACCTGGATAAAGATTTTCTGAGTTGCCAAGAACCAATTAGTCTCCTAGTCTTTAAGTATATTTTGAAGTACAGTAGAAACAATTCCCCCCCCAGCTTCGGTCTCCATACACAGCTCAAACTGTTCAAAACCTTGAAGTCCCCCTGCCTCAGACTTTTGAGTGCTGCGATTACAGGTTTATAACAATAATAATAATAATAATCTGTCTTGACTTCCTACGTATATAGAAGCTCGAGATCAGTTAGAATCAAAAGCTTAGAGATGATTTCTATTTTCCTGAGCGAGCATGCAGCTACACACATACA
>OZ030016.1:40940555-41025555 GCA_964023405.1 Apodemus agrarius | reverse complement strand
CAGCCTTTGACTGTTGGTTCAGTGTCTGGATATTTTCCATGCATGCTTGAGATCAGAACTCAGGGCCTCATCCTTCACTTTATAAGGTTTTGTTTTGTTTTGAGTCAGGGTTTCTCTGTGTAGTTCCAGCTGTCCTGGCTCTTAGACCAGGCTGGCCTTGAACTCAGAGATCCTCCTGCCTCTGTCTCCCAAGTGCTAGGGTTAAAGGCATGTGCCACCACCACGTGGCTCATATTAATATTCTTTTTTTTTTTTTTTTTTTTTTTGAGACAGGGTTTCTCTGGGTAGCCCTGGCTGTCCTGGAACTCACTCTGTAGACTAGGCTGGCCTCGAACTCAGAAATCCGCCTGCCTCTGCCTCCCAAGTGCTGGGATTACAGGCGTGCGCCACCACGCCCGGCGATTAATATTCTTTTTTTAAGGAATTATTTATTTATTACATATACAATGTTCTCCCTGTATGTATGCCTGAAGACCAGAAGAGGGCACCAGATCTCATTACAGATGGTTATGAACCATCATGTGGTTGCTGGGAATTGAACTCAGGACCTCTAGAAGAACCTCTGAGCCATCTTTCTAGCCCCAGATTAATACTCTTTCTATCTTTTTCTCTTTTTCTTTCTTTCTTTCTTTCTTTCTTTCTTTCTTTCTTTCTTTCTTTCTTTCTTTCTTTTTCTCTCTTCTTCTTCTTCTTCTTCTTCTTCTTCTTCTTCTTCTTCTTCTTCTTCTTCTTCTTCTTCTTCTTCTTTTGAGACAGGGTTTCTCTGTGTAGCCCTGGCTGTCCTGGAACTCACTCTGTAGAACAGGCTGGCCTTGAACGCAGAAATCTGCCTGCCTCTGCCTCCAAAGTGCTGGGATTACAGGTGTGTGCCACTACCGCCTGGCCCAGATTAATATTCTTAATTGTGGTCATCATGTACACATATTCATTCTCTCTCCCCCCTCCCTTCCCTTCTTCCCTCTCTCTCTCTCTCTCTCTCTCTCTCTCTCTCTCTCTCTCTCTCTCACACACACACACACACACACAAACACAATATAGTTTTAAAAAAGATCTGTGATACTCAGTTGCTCTTTTCTAAGACCGTTCACCTGGGCTGAGAGCGCATGCACACCAGGTGTCAAGACTGGCAGCAGATGGGGCTGGAGGAATGGCAGAGATGAGAGCCCTGGAAGCTCTTCCTGAAGAACTTCCTGGAAGTTCTTTGATTTCCAGATCACCATCTGTAACCGCAATTCTGGGGACCCAATGCCTCTCTGGCCTCTGTCAACCATATACACTTTAAAAAAAAATGGCAACAAACCACAAGAGTTTGTTAAGCTCATTAATCCTAATTGTGTGGTTCCAGCAAGAGGCTGAACTGGAGACACTCATCTTCCTGGTCCATTCGCCCTTGAAGCGGCAACTTCACTTCAAAGTGCACATGTGTCATCTTGCAAAAATGAAGGACAGAACCCCAAACAGGCTGCAGCACCTGGGATTAGGATGGGGACAGGAAAGAAGGGCTAGGTGTCAGGGAGAGCTGGGCCAGAGAAAGCACAAGGGGACACTGGGTCAGGTAGCTTATGGGGGGAGCTCTTCCCAAACCTCAAAGTGACCGGAAGAAGATGAAAGGGCTGGAAATGCAAACGGCCAAGAGCAGCCTGAGCCTTGGACTGCACCCTACTTGAGGGCTGTTGGGGGATGGGGGGGGCATGCCTTGGGGTGTGAGAGGAAGGCAGCAACACCAGGAGGGCCTGCCAGGTAAACGGGGACTTCTCCATGGTGTCTTTGTAAATAAAGGGCTTTCAAAACATTAAAAAATTATATTTATGTGTTTGTAATGTGGGAGCAGACCTGGCCTGCCTCGGAGGAGGTCAGAGGCCAGCTTGTGGGAGTTTTCTTTTTCTACCCTATAGGTCCAGGGAATTGAATTCTGGTTGCCAGATTTGGTGGCAAGCACGTAGCCTGCAGAGCCATGACACCAGTCCCAAATCCATAGGCTTTTGACCAGGATTTGACCTGTATTATCTGTTAGACTCACAGGGTGTGGCGACTCAATCTGTTTCACCCAGAAATCCCAAATTTTTGGCCTACTTTATTAGGAGCATACAGTATTTTTAAATAAATTTTTTCTTCTCTTTTACTTTTTAAAAAAATGTCATATTTATTTATTATGTATACAGCTTTCTGCCTTTATGTAGGCCTGCAGACCAGAAGAGGGCGTCACATCCCATTACAGATGGCTATGAGCCACCATGTGGGTGCTGGGAATTGAACTCAGGACCTCTGGAAGAGCAGTCAGTGCTCTTAACCTCTGAGCCATCTCTCCAGCCCCCTTCTTTTATTTTCAATCTGGCCATATCCAAAGGCTTGGCGTATGACCCAAAATAGCACATATCTCCATTTGGGAAATCTAACTGGGCAAAACATGTATGTTTAGTTCATTTATATCGTGTTTGCTCCTCTGCGTTTGTTTCTCTGACCATTTTACCTTTTCGTCCCAACTTGTTCTGGACTTTCTTTTTTTCCTACAGATCCTAATCTCTGGAGGGGCTGATTGCATTTCTTTTCTTTTTTCTTTTCTTTTTTCTTTCCTTCTTTCCTTCTTTCCTTCCTTCCTTCTTTCTTTCTTTCTTTCTTTCTTTCTTTCTTTCTTTTCTTCTTCTTCCTCCTCCTCTTCTTCCTCCTCCTCCTCTTCCTTCTCCTCTTCCTCCTCCTCTTCCTCCTCCTCCTCCTCCTCCTCCTCCTCTCTAATTGAATCTACAGAGGTTTTATTAACCTTCCTTGTAATGCTGCTATGACCATTTCACTTAATTGGCTCTAATAGTGAATTTCTTGGCCCTTGCCAGAACAATTAAGGACCTTTGAATATTTTTTATTTTCAATATACTATGTTCCTATGCAGAACAGTATTTTAAATATTAGCTTCTTATTAACACCATAAAATAAAAACTATTTCACACAACTAATATTTATCTGGAGTTCCGTACATGCTTCTTAAGAAAACATCACTTTAGCTTGGGGTGGGGGGGTGTCACACCTTTAGTCCAAGCACTTGGGAGAGAGAGGCAGATGGATCTCTGTGGGCTTGAGACCAGCCTGGTCTACAGAGCAAGTTCCAGGACAGGCAAAGCTACACCTGTTTCAACACACACACACACCACACACACACACAAATAAACCCACATTATTTTAATCACCTTTCCATAGACTATCTGTTGGATTATTCTCTTCTGTAATTCTAATTCACTGTAACTGACAGTAAATGTATTTCCTGATATATATATATATATATATATATATATATATATTCCCCCTTTGTTTTGAAAGATAATTTGGATGGATATGAAATTCCAGGATAGCAGTTTTTTTCTCTAAGCAACTGGTTTTTTTGAGACAGGATCTCATGCATCCTAGGTCTGCCTGTGGTATGCTATGTACCAGTGAATGAACTTCTGGTCCCCCTGCCTCTGCTCCTAGGTATTGGGATTACAGGACGACATCACTATGCTCAGCTTTGTGCTAGGGACAGATCCAGGGCCTCCTGAGCGCTGTGCAAGCCCTCTGAAATGCGGCACATTTCCAGACAGCTCTTCGCCCACGGGAGATGCTGTCCCACCGGCTTCTGGTTCCCTAGTGCTGCTAAAGTCAGCGATGACGTTTTCATTCTGCTATCTGCATGGCAGATCCTAAAATGCTTTTGTTTATAGGGCCCTGCAGTTTCACTACTTCTAAGCATGGATTCCTTCTTAGTTTCCCTTTTTTAGATAGGATGTGGAGGGGTTTGGGTTGGTTGGTTCAGTTCTGTTTTGTGAGACAAGGTTTCCCTGTGTAGCCCTGGCTACCCTGGCTCTGTAGTGGAGGCTGTCCTCAACATCAGACATGCCCCTGCCTCTGCTGAGATTAAAGGTATATGCCATCACACCCTGCTATTTTCCCCCTTAATGTATGTATTGATGTTTCACGTGCACATATGTCTGTTGGATCCCTTGAGCTGGAATTACAGACAGTTGTGAGCTACCATATGGGTGCGGGGAACTGAACCTGGGTCTTTGGGAAGGAAAGCCGGTGCTTTTGAGAGCTCCCACATGCTATTATGTTTTCAGTTGCTTCCTAGGCTTACACCACTAAAGAACCAGAGAGGAGCAAGGCACTCGGCATCTACACATGGAGTTTCTTCACTGAAAAATGCTTTGTCAGGTCTTAGGACTCAACTACTCGAGAAAATAAAATATCTCTCCCTGTGTATTTATAGATTAAGAAAAATCACTTGCTTATCATATTCCTCACATACTAACCTTCTTATAAAAGAAAAACCAACTACCTGGCTCAGAAGCACACGTCAGAAACCAATTTTAACTGGCAATTCCCATCTGTCCCATACCCATGATATAAAAAGGGTCTAATGGCCAAAGCTAAGGAATTAAAAAGTACAGTGTTCTCTCTTTATTTGGTTTTCCATACATGCAAATCTATGTGAAATTTTAATTCACAAATTAGGCAGAGCAGAAGATCAATGGCAAAATGAATGATAAAAATAGCAACTATAATACACAGCATCCGACAGATGTGAGCGTGCTTTTCTCAGAGTGTCTCATCGTACTTTATTGACCACACTTGGCCAATACCCCAGAAACAGAATGTGCATATCAGGGGAGACCATCACAGGTTTAACTTAAATTTTTTTTTAATTTTTTTATTTTTTTGGTTTTTCGAGACAGGGCTTCTCTGTGTAGTCCTGGCTGTCCTGGAACTCACTCTGTAGACCAGGCTGGCCTCGAACTCAGAAATCTGCCTGCCTCTGCCTCCCAAGTGCTGGGATTAAAGGCGTGTGCCACCACTGCCCGACATTAAATTGTTTTAAAAAAAGGTTTTAATTTTTAGATTGGGGTGTGTGTGTGTGTGCGTGTGCGTGTGCGTGTGCGTGTGTGTGTGTGTGTGTGTGTGTGTGTGTGTGTATGTGTCTGTGTTTGGGCTCCTGTGTAATGCTCTGCCCACAGAGGCCAAAGGAAGCCACTGGGGTCCCTGGTGCTGGGGTTGTGAGCCACCTTACATGGTGCTGGGACTGGACTCAGGTCCCTGCAGGAGCAGTACTTGCTCTTATCTACTGAGCCACCTCTGCAGCCTCATTAGCTTAGGTTTTCATGTAAATGGGTCCAGACATTTCTAGTCTTCCGCTGCTTGAGGTCCTAAGCATCCTAGGGCTGGAAGAAACCCAGAGGTCATGTGATCTTCATTTCACTCCAGAGGAAACTGAAAGAAGTCAGTTGACCTTATCTACATTCGACCCACTGAGGATAGCCATCTGTTTCCCAGGAAGAACCCAGGACCCACAGGACAGGATTATCTTCCAATATGTGGCCTCAGAAGACAGATCAGAAGCCCGAGTGCTTGCCGTTTGTGCAAACATGAGGACCTAAGTTCATATCCCAGTACCCACAGAAGAGTTGGGCATAGTCACACACTTCCAATCCCAGGAGGTAAAGACAGGACAGTGGTGAGAGCTGACTAACCAGAGAGTCTAGACAAAATAAGTGTTCAAAAAATAAAATGGGGAGTGACCAAGTAAGAAACTTGACATCAACCTTTGGTTCACACACACACACACACACACACACACACATTCATTCACAGACTCACAGACATACACTCACACATACACATACACACACATTCACACACACATTCACTTACACAAACACACACTCTCTCTCACACACTCATACATACAAATAAATATACAGAGATCTTGTTTGTACCAAATATACCTCTTGTTACCTGCTATCAATGTCATTGTGTCTTCTCATGTCCTCACCCCTCACTTTAGGAGCTTAAGTCATTTTCCTTCACTGTGGGCAATGCACAAGGCCAGTGTATTGGCTGGTTTTGTGTGTCAACTTGACACAGGCTGGAGTTATCACAGAGAAAGGAGTCTCAGTTGGGGAAGTGCCTCCATGAGATCCAGCTGTGGGGCATTTTCTCAATTAGTGATCAAGGGGGAAGGGCCCCTTGGGGGTGGTGCCATCCCTGGGCTGGTAGTCCTGGGTTCTATAAGAGAGCAGACTGAGCAAGCCATGGGAAGCAAGCCAGTAAGGAACATCCCTCCATGGCCTCTGCATCAGCTCCTGCTTCCTGACCTGCTTGAGTTCCAGCCCTGACTTCCTTTGGTGATGAACAGCAGTGTGGAAAGTGTAAGCTGAATAAACCCTTTCCTCCCCAACTTGATTCTTGGCCATGATGTTTTGACCAGGAATAGAAACGCTGACTAAGAGAGCCAGCTACCCTGAACCCAAGTAGACTGTGAAGAGCTGGTTAAAAAAAAAAAAAAAAAAAGTTATGTTATCTGGCTTCTAAAATACATACTTTTGTTGTTGTTTAAACAATTGTAAAAGAATAAAATTGAATGAACCTGCTTCGCCTGAAAAGTAGCTATGAAATTGATAGTTTATCTTAAAATTGATCAAATTGTAAGTACAGAAGAATGGCTTGTCACTGGCCTGCTCCTCTGCCATCCCAGCCTGGCCCGCACTTTGCATGAAGATGAGCTGAAAGCCTGTGGTTTTGTTGAATCGCGTCTCTTGCATTCATTCCTTTCTTGCTCCACACAGACCTCGGAGGGTAGGAAATTGGAGGCAAATTGACTTTACCATGGGAACTAAGTGCAGCAATTTCTTGGCGTTCTGCAGCGTTTTAGCTGTGCTATTTTTATTTCTAAAATATCTAGATGTCAGAACCTCACTTCTAAAGAGACATTATGGACTAAGGATGCCAAGCATGTGGGTTTTTTTAAAAAAAAAAATGCCAGAGAAGGACTTTCAATAATTAATGCCACGCTAATTATATTCTAGCCAGACTCGGAAATCTCAGGGTGAGTCGGGCAGATCAGCAAGCTGGTGACCTGCTTGGCCAGGACAGCGTGGTGAAGTGGGGGGTCGCTTCAGCATCCTCTCCTCTGTGGTGCAGGTGGTCTTCATCTTTGACAGAAACGACAAAGCCTGCAGCGGTGGGCTTCACAAAGGAGGCAGGCAAGAGGCTGGAATAATACAGGGGCCTTGAAATCATGTGACCTCTGATACAGACACTTCCACGTGTGACTTTTACAGTCTCTTCGAACGTCCGTTTGCTGATCTGTAAGATCAACATAGAAATTGGGGTATCCGGTGTCAGTCCGAAGATCCAGTGGACATAACTGAAAAGATCTTGCCCTTCCTGCCTGCCTTCCTTGAGTCACTTCTGACATCGCACGGAGCCACTCCGCAAATATTTGGGTCCATCGGCTCTGTGCCTGAATATCCTGCCTTCTTAAATGCTCTGCATAGTCTATGCCCTTGCTACTCAGCTGGGAAAAGCGAGAGTCCTTTGTCACTGCAGCAGAGCTGGCCTATACTCAGGATTTGTGCATGATTGGCCCAATTTTCCCAGCTCTATAAACATTAATATTACTTACCCAGTCTTTCAGCTTGCTTTCTCTTGCTGTGATTAACACCATGATGAAAAGCAACTTGGGGAGGAATGGTTTACTTTTATCTTCTGACACCCAGGTCATAGTGCGTTACTGAGGGAAGTCGGGGCAGGGGCCCACAGGCAGGAACTAGAGCAGAGATGGCAGAGAAATGCTGCCTATTGGCTCGCACGCTCTGGCTTGCTCAGCTGCCTTCCCTATACGGCGCTGCCTAGGGAAGGCACCACCCACAGTGGACTGGGCTCTCCTACGTCAAGTAGCAATCGATCAAGCACCCCACGGACACGCCGTCTTAGATTTCTATTGCTGGGATAAAGACTATAACCAAAATTTGGGGAGGAAGGGTGTATTTCACCTGAAGGCTTTTAGTCCTTCATCAGGAGAAGCAAGGCAGGAATTCAAGGCGAGAACACGGAGGCAGGAACAGAAGCAGCGCCATGGAGGAACGGTGCTGATTGGCTTTCGCTGTAGGACTTATTCAGCTTGCTTTCTCACGCCGCCCGGAACAACAGGCTCAGAGGCGGCCGTGCTCCCAGGGAACTAGGTCCTCCCACATCGGTTATTCAAGAAAATGCCCCGAAGACCTGTCTTTAGGCAATGTGATAAAGGTATTTCTCAACCAAGGCTCCTCCTGCCAGATAATGTGACAAGCTGACAAAATAGAGACCAGAACACAAGCTACCAGCCAGTCTAATGGAGCCAATTCCTTACTTTGAGGATCCCTCTTCCTGGATGACCATTGGTTGTATGGAGTTGATGGTGGACGTTAACTATAACACCTCATATGTTTGAGACAGCCAAAGACTAAATGCCTGGGAAGTCACTAATTTCATGCACTGAATACATGGAGGTGTAATTTTTTTTTTATGATATGAGCTATAACAAATGGCACACATGCAATGCATTGGTACAGGGCTCCAAATTACTCATGCTATGTCAGAGGACATGGATATGCAGGAAATTAGGGATTTATAAAACTATTACAAGTGTCAGGGACTAGACCTGGGACTCGGTCCTCAGGACTGGCTCTCACAACACCGACCGTCCAAGGAAGCATCCCTCCCGAACAGAGAGCACGTAGCCATCCCTGCTGTCACCACCACCACGGATCCCCAGGTCCACAAAATTTGCAAATGGGCATTGCAGATGCAGTTCAACTTCCAGCTGTGTTCCAGATGTTTCTTCTCAACATCCAGGGAAGTAAGGCCCAGACTTGGGATATCAGAAAATAGCCCAAGGAGCAGGAAGCCAGCCCTCTCTTATGCCCATCTATTGTTAACACGCCCTCCTTAGGGGACAGTGTCTACCCCGCCCTTCCAAAGGCCCAACAGCAAACCGAGGTATGATACCAGCAAAGTTAACTCTGGGAACCAATGCGTGCTAGGCTTACTTACAGAACACTGGGGTTACAGGCAAGGGGCGTAGACAGCCTTAAGGCAGCCACCATAGAATGTCTACACCCAGCACAGATAGTGACTTCTTCAGGGCTACACAAATGGAGCCCCTCCCTGGTTCTCCCCTCCCTAGACACTTGCAGCTCCTCCCTTAGGCCACGTGCAATTAGGGCAGAATTGGATGCCCCTAGTCCAGAGGCGTGGCTGCATCCCCCAGCGAGGGTACCCTGAGCCTCCGCAGCCCTCCCTCTGAGGGATGTCAAGAGTCAGCAAGTGCAGTTGTGGGGATTTGTGGGCAGGCCCGGCTGAACTCATGCAGATGGCGGCAGTTTGACTTAGGGACCAATCCTGCACACATTTCACAGGCTTGCACACAAATGGGAATTAAGGTAAGCCAGGACGCTTAGCTGTAAGAAGTCTAAAACGCATAGCTGTTAGCTCTCCGGCCTCTGCTCTTTGAATAGTCACACTAGAGACACGGTTAAGTGAAACAGCCCGACCTGTCCACTATGAACCATGTGGGGCTCAGAGGCAAAAGCCTCGGGGATTCACACCCCCTAAGGGGGGTCTTCTTCAGCCCGCCGTCTGTCCCTGCACGGGATGCCTCGTGCGTCAACTGCAGCTGGTCCTTTTGTGTCTTTTTCTCCTCCATATATATTCTTTCCCCTCCACCGTGCATCCCAGACCATCACTAACCCAACTCCACCATTCTCTCAAAAACCAAAGCCAAACCAAACAAAATAAAACAACAACAACAAACCCCAAAGATCTAAACAGACAAATTAAAAAATAAACAAACAAAAACCCCACACAGCTGGGGAGTGGTGACAGAGCCAGGTGGATCTCTGCGAGGCCAGCCTGGTCTACAGAGTGAGTTCTAGGACAGCCAGGCCATACAGAGAAACCCTGTCTCAGAGACAAACTAGAACAACAACAATGACAACACAAAACCCTCACCAAAACCAATAAAAAACAAACAAACAAACAAACAACAAAATAAAAACCCAAAACCTACAAACAAGAATTTCTGAGAATGATCTTTAGAAGCCGGGCGTGGTGGCGCACGCCTTTAATCCCAGCACTTGGGAGGCAGAGGCAGGCGGATTTCTGAGTTCGAGGCCAGCCTGGTCTACAGAGTGAGTTCCAGGACAGCCAGAGCTACACAGAGAAACCCTGTCTCGAAAAACCAAAAAAAAAAAAAAAAAAAAGAATTTCTGAGTTCCAGAACAGTCTGGTCTACAGAGTGAGTTCTAGGACAGTCAGGGTTACACAGAGAAACCCTGTCTCAAAAAACACAAACAAACAAACAAACAAAAAAAGAAAAGAAAAAATGAAAAAGGAGGGAAGGAAGGAGAATGAGAGAAAACAAGACAGAAAATAACAAAACAAAACAAAAAGCGCACATGAAAAGCCGCAGACTCTGTCTCGTGTTTGTCATCTACCAGGCATGGGACCTGCCCTGGAGCGTGGCCACGCTGTTGCTGTGCTGGAGACCTGTGTGACGAGAGCCACCGGGAGCTTTATTTATGTTTGATATTGTATCTGGTCAGCTCTGACGGACTTCATTGTCCCTAATCAGTTAGCAGGGATTAGAGGAAACCCAGTAAACGTCAATGCTTAGACTCAGAAGGAGACATCGAACACACCGGATAGCAACACACTGAAGGGCAATCTCATTTAAAATCTCACAGCAAAGTGCACTGAACGAACTCAGTCTCCGGTTCCTCGGCCCCACATGGAGGAAAGGCAATTGGTGCCTACAAAGTTGTCCTTTGGTCTTTGACCCTGTACATGAGTGCACACACACACACACACACACACACACACACACACACACGCACACATGCACTACAGTCTCCCTCGACTCTTGCTTCTGGCTACTCCCTGGAATCCAGAGGCTGGTCAGTCAGGCGAATAAACAGAATTGTCTTTAAAACAACAGTGAGTCAGGCGGTGGTGGCACATGCCTTTAATTCCAGCACTTGGGAGGCAGAGGCAGAGGCAGGTGGATTTCTGAGTTCAAGGCTAGCCTGGTCTACAGAGTGAGTTCCAGGACAGCCAGGGATACACAGAGAAACCCTGTCTCGAAAAACCAAAAATAAAAAATAAAAAATAAAAAAAATGTAAAACAACAGTGAATACTGGATTTCAAACTCTGTTTTAGGCATTATAAATTGCCACTCGTTTGAGTGACAGTTCCAACTGCTACTTCCACTTCTGCAGGAAGCATGAGGACTGGTGTTTTGTCCTGAGCGACAGAAGACAAGAAGCAGCCTACCTAACCGCTCTATGAGGGAACCGATGCTCCTGGAGGAGCTGACCCAGAACACCAGGCCAGATGTGGGAAGGCAGGAACGTGGCACGCTGCTTAAGTGGACTCCTTCTACAGTCAGTCAGCCGCTACAGTGAGTCGGGGAGGACCCTAATGTACCACAGCTCATTCTGCAGACCCCGGCTTTCCCATCCCTAAGATAGGGAGCCAGCCATGGCCACCCTGCTGGGGCTGCTGTGGAATCAGCCATGCCTAGACACAGGAAATGGAGAATGAATGTAGCCAGGCCCTCTTCTACCTGTGGACATCAACACTTTTCCAGAAAGCAACAACCTGGTGATACTGTCAAAGCTGTCAATTTTAGGGTTTGGGAAATTGAGAGCCATATAGCTACCTACACACACACACACACACACACACACACACACACACACATAAGCACACTGGCCCCTGGGTGGAGCCTGGATGCCGGGTGCTATGACATTCCTTTGTGTTTACTTTGGGGTATCCTCTGCCTTTACCTTGCCCTTTCTACTATGGCCCTGACCTCGAAAACCTGCAGGAATCAAGGGGGGTGGGTGGGGGGTGGGGGTGGGGACACTTGGAGTTAGAGTGGGGGAGGGTTAAAAAAGTCTTTGTCCCTCCCCCATAGAAAGTCTCTGTCTAGTGGCAACCTGGAAAGTTTTCTTTCATAGTAAGGCTTATAATTAAAATGAAACACATTGTGTGTGTGTGTGTGTGTGTGTGTGTGTGTGTGTGTGTGAGAGAGAGAGAGAGAGAGAGAGAGAGAGAGAGAGAGAGAATGAATATATTCACTTTGTGATTGGCAGCTTCTCAAACTGGAAATTCATTTCCTTAACTGAATACAAACCCCCAGCTTCAGATGGAAACCTTACAAGCTCACGAGTTTTGGCGGCGATTGTCAGCACTAAATAATTTCTGTGCTCAGAGACATACAGCACGATCTTCGGGAAGCCAGGCAACAAAGAAGAAAAAGAGTTATTTCAAATGAAAACCAAAATCGCAACACACCGAGTAGCTGCGCTCTGAAGAGAAAAATCCTGAAGAGCCAACATCATCGATAACAAGGAACAAAAAGGTAGATTGTTAAGCTACGTTGTAGAAACACATAACTCTATTGTATTTTATGGACTAGCTCAACCTGAAAATGAAATGAAGAGAGACAATTTTGTTAAAAAATGATGTAAAGATAACAAAATACCTGAAATTGACAAAAGAAATCCAAAGCTTGTACATTGACTATGACAACGTGGGGGGAGGGGTGGAGAGATGGCTCTGCAGGTAAAAGTGCTCCTTCGGAGAACACAAAGTTCAGTCCCTAGCATCCACACTGGACAGTTCACAAACGATAGTAACTACAGGTCCGGGGAACGTGATGCTCTCTTCCGGGCTTTTCATGGTGAAACCAGTTCTAGGGTCAGGAACTCTGAGGTTTCTGCACCTCCCCTGGTCCCAAGCAGAGAGCTGTGAGAATGGACTGTACCGCAAAAGCACACCCTCTTGTACAGCAATGCCAGCTACTGCTTTGAAAGTGACAGGGCTTGGTAGGCCCTCTAGTGTGAAGACAAGGGCGGTGCAGCAGCAGCCGACGGGCGTCCAACCTCGAACTAGAGCGCCACCTACTGCTGAGGCCGCTGCAGTGACCGCCGCCTCAGAGAAAAAGCCTTCTATCCCTAGAAGGATAGAAATGGGGTCAGGGGACAAAGAAGAGACATAAATACCAACTCTTCAACACACAGATGTCATTGGACAGGCCAGCAAACACAAACTTTAAAGAAATCATGACCTCATCTAATGGACATCTGAAACTGGCCACCAAGGAACTGATACTTAAAATCTCAGATGGATTTTTTTTTTAAAAGGATCTATTTATTTTATGGCTGTTTTGTCTTCACGTACATCCACACACCAGAAGAGGGAATCAGATTCCATAGACCTACATTTCTAGATGGTTGTGAGCCACCATGTAGGTGCTGGGACTTGAACTCGGGACCTCTGGAAGAACGGTTAGTGTTCTTAAACTTTGAGCCGTCACCTCTCTAGCCTCCTCAGATGGAGAATCTAAAGTAGCTATTTTAAGGAATCTCAGTAGACTTCAAGAAAACACCAGCCGGGCAGTGGTAGCACACACCTTTATTCCCAGCACTTGGGAGGCAGAGGCAGGTGGATTTCTGAGTTTGAGGCCAGCCTGGTCTACAGAGTGAGTTCCAGGACAGCCAGGGCTATACAGAGAAACCCTGTCTCGTAAAACAAATTAGAAAAAAAAAAGCAAGAAAGAAAGAAAGAAAGGAAGGAAGGAAGGAAGGAAGGAAGGAAAGAAGGAAGAAAGAAAACACCAAGAAACAGTTCTATTCTTTATCAATGCCACAAACAGGCATATAGGGAGATAGAAGAAACTTTAAAGCAATGAAGATCCTTGTACTAAAAAAAAGGCAAATATTCACAATAAAGTAAAAACCACACAGAAACTGTCTTTAGCTTCTGTTTCTTCCTGTCAGGACAAAACAGCCTGGCAAAGCAACTTAATGGAAGAAGAGTTATTCTGTCTCACAGCTCGCGGTACAGGCAGCGCATCACGTGAGCAAGTCAAGGGGCTTGCAGAGATTGGTCAGGAAGTGTCAACAGTCAGGAAGCAGAGAGAGATGAATGCCCGCTGCTGTTCAGCAGGTTTTCTCCATTTTGTGCAGTTCAGGATCCCCTGGGGGAGTCAGGCTATGTGGTTCTCCGCATCAGTCAAGACAATTGAGACCATCCCTCATAAGCACGGCCAGGCACCATCTTCTCCGTGATTCCAGATCTTACTGAGTTGACAGTTAACACTACCGTCAAGAAGAAGAAGAAGAAGGTATCTGAATAGAAAGGAAAAGATTTTTACTTTAATTTGAAAGTAGAGAAAGGCCCAAGGAAAGTCATTATTCAACGATAAGGGAGTCAGTCAGCAAGAGGGATTACTATAAATATGTGTGCGCCCAGTAACAGAGCATAGGGACACGCAGGCGAGCACTGACCAACAGAGGAGAGGTACCGTAGAAGATGCAGTGCGGGATGGCATGACGCCATTCCGCAATGGACAGACCGCCCAGGCCGAGAACCAACAAACGGCAGAGTTTCATTAAACTGTGTCCTAGACCAAGTGGGCATAACAACAGAGCTCCACAGAGCATTCCAGCTGGTGCTGCCAACGACATATTCTTCCCATCAGTGCTGGCCGCATCCGCCCAGCCAGATCATATAACAGACTGCTGCACAGGTCTCCCCACAGTGTCCAGAAGTGAGATTATCCTGAATGTCTGCAGGGAAAGCTTTAGAAACCACACTGACGCATGCCGGGCATACAACACGCGCCTAGACCATCAGCAGGTTAGTGAAGAAAAATAAGCCATAAAATATCCTCAAACAGATCCATAACACACCAATGCCTACAGACGGCAGTGGGAGCCATGCGGAGACAATACACGAGCAGTGCGTGAGCTCAAATAAATAACCACCTAGCATCTTAAGGACATGAAAAAAAATCAGATCCAAAATCAGAAGGAAGATAATTATATAAGAGTGAAAATAAATGAAACAGTAACTAAAAATAAAACAAAAAACCCCAAAACTCAAAAGATTAAAAAAAATCATTTTTTAAAAACATTAACAAAGGAAACAAAGACTACAAGTAAAATCAGAGATAAAATGGAAACATTATAACTGATGTCACAGAAACATAAAGGATAATTAAATGATTATTTGCCAACAAATTTGATAACCTAGAAGAAATTGACAAGTTCTTTGAACACGTTTGCCATAAATGAAGGAATCTTTCTTTTCTGTCTTCTCTTCTCTCCTTCTCCTTCTCCTTCTCCTTCTCCTTCTCCTTCTCTCTCTCTCTCTCTCTCTCTCTCTCTCTCTCTCTCTCTCCTCTCTCCTTCCTCTCCTCCCCCCTTCCTCTCTCTCTCTTTCTTTCTTGGTCTTGAGACAGTCTCTTTACATAGCTCTGGCTGTCTTAGAACACACTATGTAAACCAGGCTGGCCTTGAACTCACAGAGACTCACTGCCTCGGTCTCCCAAGTGCTGGGGTTAAAGGCATGCACCCAGCCACAACTGAGTCATGAAGAGACAAATCTAGTACAGGCAAACCAACTATGATTAAACAAGACTGAATAAACAATGGATGATAAAAATGCCCCTCGATTAAACGACATGATATCTGCCGTGCCGTCTGTGTGACATGACATGAAGGGCCTGACCTGGGCTACTCACAAAGGAGAGGTCCGTTTAGCTCACACCTGAGAAGGCTCGATCTCTGGCATGGCATAGTGCAGCCATATGCTGATGGTTCGTCCTTCTGCCGCACCAACTCGTGACACAGCAGCAACAGCAGCGCGTGTGCGCAGAAGCGAGTGGCAGCATCTCCAAGCTGGAGCAGAGGAGCAAAGCGAGTCTCTTCTGTCCTCTCACGAGACCTATGGAAGGGGTCCTATGCTCTTCATGTGGGTCCTGAACAGCTGGAGTGGGGGCTATCCCAGAAGCTGTTGCCTGAACATGGGATACGTTCTTCTAGCTGGGACGCCTTGTCTGGCCTCAGTGGGAGAGGATGCACCCAGACCCCCGCGGGGTGCCCCCACTTGCTCAGAGAAGGGGAGGGGAGATGGAAGGAAGGATTGTGGGAGGGAGTGACTAGGAGCGGGACAGTGATATAAAGAGAATAAGTTTGCTGGGCAGTGGTGGCGCACACCTGTAATCCCAGCACTTGGGAGGCAGAGGCAGGCTGATTTCTGAGTTCGAGGCCAGCCTGGTCTACCGAGTGAGTTCCAGGACAGCCAGGACTACACAGAGAAACCCTGTCTCGAAAAAACCAAAGAGAGAGAGAGAGAGAGAGAGAGAGAGAGAGAGAGAGAGAGAATAAGTTTAAAAAAAGAGAGAGAGAGTGTGTGTGTGTGTGTGTGTGTGTGTGTGTGTGTGTAGGGGTCCTATGAAAAATGTTTTCTCCCCAGTTACCCGAGAGCCTCCCTTGGGGCGACCTCCCAGAGGTTCTATGATAGAACCTCCGATAGAAGAATTCTCCTGATAGAAGAATCTAGAAGACAAGCCTTCAGCATCTAACCAACAGCAGCTTTACTGATGAATTCTACCAAATATTTTCAAAACTGATACCCATTCTTCATTTGGTTAAAAAAAAAATATGACAGTGGGCATGGTGGGGCACATCTTTAATCCAAGCACATGTGAGGCAGAGGCAGGCAGGTCCTGTGTATCTGAGGCTAGCCTGGTCTACACAGTAAGCTCCAGGCCAGCCAGGGCTATGTAGTAAGATCCTGTCTAAAATTAAAAGGGGTGGGGATAAGAGGAGGAGGAAGAGGAGGAGGAGGAGAAAAATGTTCCCAAGCTCATTTTCTGAGGCCAGCATTGTCTTTTTTATTAAGATTTATTTTTATAATTTTTAATTTTGTATATATGGTGCAGAGAACCAGAGGCATCGGATCTCCATGGAGCTGGAGTTACAGGTGGTCGTGAGTCACCTGGTGGGATCCTGGGTACTGAACTCAGGTTGTCTATGTAAGAACAGCACGTCTTCTTGTAACCACTGAACCATTTCTCAGGCTCCAGGCTAGCACTGTCTTGACCAAAAGACAGCTACAGGCCAGAATTCCTAATGAACACAGATGCAAAACTCTCCAACAAATTAGAACAAGAAAAATCCA
Source organism: Apodemus agrarius (assembly GCA_964023405.1). Classification (NCBI taxonomy): domain Eukaryota; kingdom Metazoa; phylum Chordata; class Mammalia; order Rodentia; family Muridae; genus Apodemus; species Apodemus agrarius. The sequence continues at coordinate 41,008,739 of OZ030016.1, read as the reverse complement.
ACAGCATCTTAGAATTATCCACTGCAATCCCATGGGATGCATCCCAAGGAGGGAAGGATGAGTTAACATAGTAAACCAAGAAACGTCATCCATTAGCTGTCCTGGTTAGGGTTACTATTTCTATGATAAAACGCCATGACCTAAACAACCTGGGGAGGGAGGAAAGGGTTGATCTGGCTTGTGCATCCACATCCTTGGTCTATCACTGAAGGAAGTCAGGGCAGGAACACCAACACGGCAAGAATCTGGAGGCAGAAGCTGGTTCAGAGGCCACGGGTGGGTCCTGTTTGCTGGCTTGTCATGGCTCAGCTTGCTTTCTTACAGAACCCAGGGCCACTGGCTCAGGGATGGCCCGACCACCAAGGGCTGGGTCCTCTCCCGCTGATTGCTAATTAAGAAACGACCTACAGCTGGCTCCTAGAGAGGCATTTTTATAAAGTGAGTTTTCCTCCTTTCAGATGACTCTGGCTTGTATCAAGTTGACATAAAACCAGGCCCGAACACACCCCAATAAAATGAAGCACAGAACCACCTGGTCCTTCCAACAGGAAGAGTCCTTGATGACATTCGAATCTCTTCATGATAAAAGGCCAGGTAGAGTTAGCATCATCCTGAAGGGGAGGGAGTGGAGAGCCTCATCTTTAGGTTATCGACTGCGACAAGGATGCCGACGTGTGCTGCTTTTATTCTACATGCTGCTGGGAATCCTGGTCAGTAATAAGGCCACGGAAAATAAATAAATGAATAAATAGCATCCAGAATGGAACGCATAAGGGAATTCACTAGTACTTGAGAATACCACGGTGAATTCATCAAAGAGACAGGTCGCAAAATCAACGTAAAAAATCAGTTGCATAGCAATATGCTGATAGTTAAGTAAATAAAATAAAAAAGCAATGCTATTTGAGAGAGAGAGAGAGAGAGAGAGAGAGAGAGAGAGAGAGAGAGCCGAAACAGACAGGCAGGCAGGCAGGCAGGCAGACGGACACAGAGATAGATACAGACCTGGAAATAAATGTAACCAAAGAGAAAACTGAATGAAAGTAATTGACAGGACATAAAGAAATAACATACCACACGTGGGATCAGATAAATCAGTATTATTAAGACAACCACACTACCCGAAAGAGCTAGATTTCACGTAATCCCTATTAAAATAACAACATGGCTCCCACAGAACTGAGAAACACAGTCCACACTAGGTGAGGTCCACATCAGGGTTAAATAACACCAAGCGGGAGGTGTTAGACCACTGACTTCCACACCCACGGAAGCCCCACGGAAGCACCACACCTGCCGCATCTGCGCCCGGAGTTCCCCAGGCAAACTCACTTAGAGTTGATTTTACACACGGTGAGAGCCGGGGATCTAGGTTCAACCTTCTGCATGTGGACATCTGGTTTCCCTGCATTGTTTACTGACGAGATGGGCCTTTCCACAGGAAGTGTTCTAGTGTCCATGTGAGTCCTGTAAAACATACCTGAGATACAACAGGTTTTTTATTTTTTTAAGCAGAGATTTATTTTGGAGGCATCTGTCCATGACCCTTTGGTCCTATTCCTTGAGCCTGGGGCAGCACGCTACACTATGGCAGGACGTGTGGCGTTGAAGGTCATTTCAGATACAGATGGATGAAATAGGAAAGGGCCAGGATCCAAAATTTTACATCAGTGATATTCCCTAACAACCAGAAAAATCTCCCAATGGACTCCATTTCTTGACGTTTCTAGTCCCTCCCCATAGCACCCTGGGCTGGGAACCAAGCCTTACCACATGGGCCTCTGGGAGGTTCACCCGAGCCACAGTGGCGCTCTGTGTGCTGTTCTGGGTCCCTTTGCATTTATTTACCTTATTTCTGGGGTCGTCGGGTTTGCTAGTGTCACGCTGGATTCAGTTACAACATCTTTCAAGCATGTCTTGAGAAAGTATTCTCACACCGTGCACCTGATACAGACTAGTACCTAGACCACGGAAGGACTTACATGACTTTGTAGCAAACAGTCTAACTAGATGACAGGCAGTAGATTAGCAGTTCTCAAAAGAATACACAAGTTGCCAAAAAAAATGTGGGAAAATGCGCGACTTCACTAACCATTGGGGAAATGAAACCGAAATCACAACAGAATGTCCCCCCCTTCCTATCCCCTACTTACCTAGGAATATCTTGAAGTTTGGTCATTTTCACATCCTTCCCTCTCCTCTCTCATCCCCCTTATCCCTCTCCTACTCCTCGGAGTCCTCTTTCCTCCCAAATCCTCCTCCCACTTTACATCTGTGTTTCGTTTTCCAGACCCACTGAATTTAGAGTTGTGTGCTTGAGCAATTCCCTCCAAATTAATACACTGATTCAATTTAATCCCTATCAGTAAAGCCCAAAAGGTTTTACAGTGGCAAGTAATAAATGATTTTTAAATCTATATGAAATCCGGGCAGTGGTGCCGTACACCTTTAATCCCAGCAATTGGGGGCAGAGGCAGGCAGATTTCTGAGTTTGAGGCCAGCCTGGTCTACAGAGTGAGTTCCAGGACAGCCAGGGCTATACAAAAAAAACGTGTCTCGGAAAAAAAAGGGGGGGGGGTGCTGGAGAGATGGCTCAGCAGGTAAGAGAACTGGTCCTGAGTTCAATTCCCAGCAACCACATGGTGGCTCACAACCATCTGTAATGAGATCTGATGCCCTTTTCTGGAGTGTTTGAAGACAGCTACAGTGTACTTACATATAATAAATAAATAAGTTTTTAAAAAAAGAATCTCTTTTTAAAAAAAGAGAAAAAAGAGGAAAGAAAAAATCTATTTGAAAATGTAAAACAAAATTAGCCTCAGTGGCACAGGCCTGTAATCCTAGCTAAGCAAGAAGCTGAGGCAGGAGCATTATAAATTCAAGGCTTGTCTGGGCTACAGGAGGAGTTCAAGGCCAGTCTAGACAACTTTGTAACCTCCTGCCTCAAGATAACAAGTTAAAAGAAGACTGGAGATATTGGCCAACCGAAGAGCATTTGCCTAGCACGTGTGAGGACTTGGTTTAATTCACAGTGGGTGGGGACTGGGGGCAGCAAAGCGCTAGACCAGCCCAATCAGGTTAAAAAAAAAGTTCATGTATTTATAACACGGATTTGAAAACCTCCTATAAGACTCTGTAGTCAAGATAGACTGATAACTCAGTACGGTAGAGTTAACAGTTCAGAATAAACTGTTGAATTTGTAATCAAAATATCCCTGCTCCCACCCTGTGTGCTAGGGATCAGACTTAGGGTTTCAGACAATCTGGGCAGCTTCCCCCCAGCCCTTATCAAGATTGTGAACTGAGTTGTCAAGGTAACTAAGTAAGGTAGCTAACAAGGTAAGGTAGCTAACTAGGTAAGGTAACTAGGTAAGGTATCTTCCAATAGTCTGGGACAACTGAAAATGCACATGTAAAAAAGGAAAACAAACCCTTACTGCACTTGGTCAACAAAAATCAATCTAAAATGCATCAAAGACTGAAATGTAAAATTGAGAACTTCTTAAGGAAAATGCAAAGGGAAATCCCAGTCACCTCGGATTAAGCAAAGATTTCTTTGGTGATCTTTAAATGAATACGGACTTCATCAAAGGGAAATCTTAAAAACTGGTACATAGACAGGTGAAATAAATTCACAGGCCAGAAGAAAAATATTTGCAAGTTTTGGGTCTGATATAAACAGTATCCAGAATAAAGAAAGAGCTTTTACAAAGCAATAATAAGATCTTTTAAAAAACCACTTAAAAGCCAGGTGGTGGTGATGCATACCTTTGATCCCAGTACTCAGGAGGCAGAGGCAGAAGGATCTCTGTGAGTTTGAGGCCAGCCTAGTCTACAGAATGAGTTCCAGGACAGCCCAGGCTACACAGAGAAGCCTTGTCCTGAAAAACTGAAAACCAAACCAAAACACCCCCACCACACACACACACACACACACACACACACACACACACAAATCAACAAACAAAAAACCCAAAGCTCATTTAAAAAGTGGACACAGATTTGAGTAGACATTTCACCAAAGATTCTTAAGTGATTCCTATACAGTGTGAAGAGTGCCACCTTAGTCCCCAGGGAACTGTAATAGAGTGACAGAGGTTTCCTTCCCTATGTGCCATAAAGGGATGTTGTGGATGACTGACAACAGTAGCTGGAAATGTGTATGGCCACGTGGGAAAACAATTTGGGTTTCCCCATGCAGCCCAGGCTAGCCTTGAACACACGGTCCTCTTGCTCCAGCATCCTAAGTACTGGCACTACAGGCATGCAACACCAAATCCAGCTAGAGTATCTTGAAAGGTTACGAATAATGCAAACGATAAGATACATCAAACACTGAAAAAGTTAAACAGCTACTATTCAATCTAACATTTTCACTTCTAGAAGTGAGTGAGAAATGGAAATAATTTCCCACACAATGATTCCTACAGAAATGTGCAGTCATGTGAGACATGGTAGGCCCAACTCACCACCAGCAAAGCAAGCATCTACCAGACAGTGAGTGGAAAACGAGCAGGATCATCTGCAGAATAGGACACTACTCAGCAATTAAAAAAACAATGACTTCTGGTGCACACCAACAAACAAAACCCAGAAACAGGCTAGGAAAGAGAAGCTGGACACTAAGATTATTTAGTACATGATTCCATGGATATGAACTATCTACAGAGCCAGAAAACATCAGTGGCAGGCCCCCTGGAAGAGGAAATTAATCACAAACATTTAAGTGACGACCTTTGCAATAAACTATTTTTGTATTAGACCGTGGTGTAACATGCACAAAGGTGAAACTCCACTAGAAATTGCTGTGCTCTCACACAAATGGATTTTATATGTCCACTGTGCCCCATACACTGTCAAAGATTGATCATGAATATTATATTATATCCTGGAGGCAGGAGCTGATGCAGGGGCTTGCTTGTCATGGCTTGCTTATGCAGCCTCCTTTCTTGCAGAATCCAGGACCTCCAGCCCCGAGTGGCCCCACCCACAATGGGCTGGGCCCTCCCCCATCAACCACTAATTAAGAAAAATGCCCTTCAGGCTTGTCTACAGCCAGACCTCCCTCCTCTCTGATTAGCCTAGCTTGTGTCACGTTAAGGCAGCAGACATCACCAATCAATCACAGCATTTATTTATTTTATTTTTTTTCCCAGGGAACTTGGAAACCTTCTGAAGGCACTGAGCTGGGAACGCACGATGATTAAAATTAAATTGAACGTCTTGCTTCTGCTAGAGACAACGATCGCATTAACTTTACATTCAAATTATGACGCCTAGAATATCTGAAGCTGGGCACGGTGCCACCTTGTCTTTAATCCCACACTTGGAAGGCAGAGGCAGTGCATCTTGGCAGGTTCAAGGCCAGATTGGTCTACATAGTGTTTCCAGGCCAAGCATTGCTACTTGGCGAGACCCTGTCTCCAAACATTTTTTTTTTTTAATTTTTTACTCTTGTTCTCATATACTACTCAAAAAGTCAGGCACTATTCTCATTAATTCATGTCTAATTAATTGATTTAAAGTTTTCCTTATGATTTTTTATGTATTAATCAACTTGTGCCATGGGTATGCAATAGGATCTTGCTAAGTTTCCCAGGCTGGCCTTGAACTTGCTATGCAGCCCAGGATAGCCCTAAATTTATGATTCTCCTGGCTCAGTCTCTTACGTGCTAACATTGCCATGTTCATCTTGTATATTTAATTTTAGATAGCTATCAAAATGTTGTGATTTTTCCCCCCAGTTGTCATGTTTCCAAATTCACAATGTTGTAACTGCAGAATTACCGGGAAGAATTACTCTACCGACCAACTGTACTGTAACTGACATGTATGTAGTCTGACATGAATGTGATCAACATGTATGTGATTGACATGTAGAGCTCCATACACATCACTAGTATGTATGCTGATCTGTCTCACCAAGCTGCATGCCCATCACTACACTCCCTGCCCACCTCATTGCTTATGTTAAGCTTGTACCTTTAAATAATCCCGATGTTTGGATTGCTGGGACTCAGTCACAGACTAACTCAGCTCTAACACAGTACAAAACCAGCCGTAACTGACCACCCCCTCAGGCAGCAGATCCCGCCTGCCCAGCTGGCTTCACTGCCAAAAGGAAGCTAAGTCCCAGCTGGCAAAGCCCACTCGAAGCACATCCTTTTTTTTTTTTTCCTACAAGTTATAAGCCCTAGAATCTGGCTAAGGTCTGTATGACGCTTCTTGCCCTGCATATATATATATACATATATGTATATATATATATATACACACATATATATGTATATATATGTATATATATATATATACACACATATATATGTATATATATGTATATATATGTATGTATATATGGTTATATATGGTTATATATGTGTGTGTTTATCCGTATCTACACACACACTTGCACACTGTTTGTTGAATGAATAACTAAGTACCTTCCTCAAAGGCTTCTTTCTGGTCATGATTTCATACTGCCCTTCCTAGCAGTATTCTTGCAATGCCTGTCCACGGCTGATTTTTGCCTGTCCATCAGCCTTAGCTTAAATGCAACTTCCTTTCATGTCTCTTGAATTTCCTCTGCTGAATTAGGTGTTCCTTCCACACTATAAGAGGAAGGAAGTTTCAATATTCATTTCTGGATTCACTGTATTCCCAAACTCAGTGACCAGTGGTAGTAAATGCTTGATGCGGAATTTGTAATGAACGGATAAATGAAGAAAACTGGAAATGTAGTTAGTCTCCGCCAAAAGAAAGAAATGCACCCAGGCTAACCAGGTGTACTGGGTTAAGGGTCTACCTGTCTTGAGTGTTATTTTTAATTAATTGCATTGAGATATGTTATATAGTATAAAAGCCACTCATTAGGATCTTACTAACGCTTCTTGCCTCTCACACTTGGTAAGTGAAGGTCATTTTTTTTTTTTTTCTGATGGTGAAACTGGGAAGAAAACGGAAGTAGCACATCGTTGAGTCTAAAACAGAAAATGGACCCTTCCGGCTCGTTTTCCCAGGGCTTGTTTTCCTGCCTCACTTCCCAGCTGTGGCCCCAAGCAAATTAACATCCCCGAGCCCCGGATCCTGATGTATGAAATGTCACGAATACAATATTGGAGCCTCTCAGGGTAAAGTAAGATGGCCCGGGTAAAGGATCCAACCAGAGAGGCAGGGCTTAACACAAGGCTGGTTCCCTCCATCCTCTGCTTTGCTAACCTCGGGCTCTCAAACGGCAGGTCTTGTTTTTCCACCATTTGTTCTGAGCATATATTTTTTTTTAAAAATACCCAACCTGCCTGCATCCTTAGCCACCTCATTCTGTGATTTAGCATCCCTGATCTGGTTCCTCCTTCCACTCATCCTGCAGCACAGGCGTCTGCTTTCCTTCTCTTGAATGTGTCTGTTAGAAAGAACACCCCCGCCCCCATCGCTGGAGAACCGGGAGCTCTCCTCAGATGCTATTCCATGTCCTCAGTATTGCGGACCAAAATCTTATTATCTGTTCTTTGAGAAAGGTTTCCTCCATTTTTTTTTTTAATGCTTTTTCCTTTAAGCCTCTAGTCCCAGATCACCTATCTTTTCTTTGATCTGTTTCTCAAGTCCCCGGGCGCCTGTATTCTGTGTCTTGTACGTGTGGCTTCCCAGCGACCCGACCCACCGCTTCTTCCCCTAGAGCCACATTACATCAGCTTCACTAATGCACTACCTATCAGATGTTTTATTCCAGGCAGTCCATTAAAAGCCGAGCCTGGACACAGGTTCAATTTAACATGGAGGACAGATTGTCTAAGGTTAAGTACAAACTGTTCCGAGATGGGGGCGGGGACGAGGGAGGAGGACCGACAAATATTTATATTCATATTAAACATATATATATATACCTGTTGATTTTGTGCTTTTTTTTTTTTTCTCAATGTTTCAGAGAGGCTCGAGCTTTGGAGTGATTGAGAAGACAGCGGAGGGTTTCCAGAAATTTCGCCCCAAATTAAAAGCGCCTCCATCAAAAAGGCTGCTCCATGCGCTCAAGGAACACCCACCAACAAAACCCATCTCCACAACCACCAGATTAGCTCACCGGCTAGTGAGACGGCAAGGTTTGGGGGCTCGACTGTACCATTCTGTGCGGTGCATAGGGGGGTTCTAGCCCTCTTGGCTTTCCTCCTCGGCTTGGTTCTGCTCCCGCCCCCCCTGCTCAGGCTTTCCCAGTGAGTGAGGCCGGCGCTTTATAGCAGCAGCCTGGGCGGCTCCACCGGCTGTTTTTCGGCTTCTCCGGGTTGTGTTTGCCAGTGCGAACCGCGAAGATGCAGCTGAAGCCGATGGAGATAAACCCCGAGGTAAGCAGAGCTGCTGGGTAGCCTTGGAAAAATAAGCTGCAGCGAGGTAGCTGAATCGGATAGTTTTATTATCATTTTCCTCTTTGCTTTTGCCTTTCAGATGCTGAACAAAGTGAGTGGCGTGGTGCGCAATCTCTGTCCCTCTCCTCCCGGAGCATCATTGGAGACGCCCAGCCGGCCGCGCCCTGTTCAGTGGAGGTGGCTGGGCTGGGGCGGCCGGCTGGGTGTCGTCTCTGCCCTGAGTTATTTAGGGGTTTGAGGGGGTGACTGAGAGATTCGATCACGGGGCGGTGGTGAAGGATGGACTCGGACGGGAACGAGCGCGGGGACCAGCTCTCGAGGGCGTGGCGACGGCCAGCCGGACTGTAGTCCGAGGGCTTCGAGCGAGCCACGTGTGGGCTGAGCTTTGTGCTGTGTCACTGCGCGGCACCGAGGGTGGGACGGCGCGGAGGCTCCTCCCAGACTCGGGTGGGGACCCGTGTGTCTGTGTCTGTTTGGTGGGGGATGGGGAGTGGGAGGGCGGCACGAGGGATGCTCGTGCTGACCCCGCCCCCTAGCAGGTGCCCATCATTTGTCTGGCTTTTTTCTTTTCTTTGCAGGTGCTGGCCAAGCTGGGGGTCGCTGGCCAGTGGCGCTTCGCCGACGTGCTAGGGCTGGAGGAGGAGACTCTGGGCTCAGTGCCCTCCCCTGCCTGCGCCCTGCTGCTGCTGTTTCCCCTCACGGCCCAGGTAGGGAGAGGTCTGTGATGGGCGGGTCTCAGTGCTAAGGAATGAGTTCCCACCTCACGCTTTCCCCATTTCCTGTAGGGCAGGAGATAAGGATCCCACCTCTTAGGGTAGGAGGTGTCTGTATTTTCATAATTCCTATTTGCTGGGGCTCTGTTGTAATAGTCATTATTGCCTCCGTTTGGAGGAGAAAGGAGCCCATTGATTCCAAGTCTGCGTTTTCAGTTAACCGGAGAAAGAATCCAACTTGGCTTGCTTAATTATTTAGGGTGGCTGTTTGTTTCCTTTTAAGGGCTTGTGAGTGGGCCAGGTCTCTGCTTGGTTCTGAGGCTCCCACCTAGCTGTAAACTGAGGGCCTGGCTTGCTTAAGTCAAAAAGGGGTTCTCATAATTTGCCACCTCCATCTGCCTTTCTGGTAGATTCTCCATTCCCCTCCCCCCTCCCAGCAGGCACACTGTTGAACGTTCCTTTTAGAAAGCTGAATCACTGGTGCACAGAGCCGCTGTCTCCACCCCTCTGACCTTGTGGAGATGAGGAAGGGTTCCTCTAGCACAATCATGGAGACACCTTTTCATTTTTCTGAAACAGTCTTCCATCTCCCACTGGGTAGGGATGCAAATGATTCAAAGATGGAGCATCCGATAAAGATAAAGCAGTGGGGTATGGGTTGTCTTGCAGTGTGGGGCGTCTGCCTCCTGTTGGCCCTCAGCTGCCTGATGATTTAAGAGGGGGGTGACATTGGTAAAACCTGGAGGCATTTGTGTCTCCGCCTCGATTCCAAATAGGGTGAGGTTAATTAAACACCATCCTTAAGGGCAGGTGCTCTAGAAGCATCCTTGACCGGAACTAAGCTGTCTGGGTAGTTCTAGGCCTTCCTCCTAGCAAATGGTCTCTGGTGAGTTCAGACACGGAGTTTGGACAATCTCAGTGACATGTTTTGCAAGTCGGAGCTTTCCTGGCTGCCACACCATGGCAGATTGGCTTCCTTGATTGAACCAAAATGGGCCCTGCTCCTCCTGTCGCCGCCTCTGGAGCTGCTGGCCAGAGGAACCATGATGACTTGGAGGTTTTGAGCAGAGCTCAGGCAAAGCCTCTGGGGGGCAGTGGTGAGCCCGCTCGCTTGCATTTGCTGTCTGGTCTCCTTTTGCAGGCTCCAGTGGATCTTTCCAGAGAACATTCCAGTTTGGTTGGGCTACTGTTCTGTGCCTTAGCGGCCATCTAATCTGCCCCATGTATTGAGTACTTACTCTGCATATGTAATGGGTAAAACACAGAAGACATTTTTTTTTTTAATGGAAAAAAAGCTTATAGTTTGACTTCTGTCTGCAAGTTGGTTTAAGAAGCATCTCATCCTTACTGAGGTTATGTTGGGAAATCCTAACTGAACATCTTAATTCACTTTTGTGATGATGAGATCCAGGAGTTCTGCTGACACAAGAGCTCAGCGGTAGTCTGTTTGTAGTGATAGCTGATTAGCATTAAGAGGTGTGAAAATCCTTAACAGTCAAATGGGAAGCAAGAACATCTTCTCCAATAGCCACAAGAGTAAATGCACATTTTATTTCCAAGTAGAGTAAACATAAGGCAGGCTACTAGAATCGGACCCGAGCTGGCTGCTGTGTGGATTCTGCTGGCCGTGGGCAGTAGGTGTTTCCATGAGGGTAGCACCTGCCTTTGATTGACAAGTCCTAATTTCTCAGCTGGCAGTGCTTGGAGGAAAGCTCCCATTCACATAGCAGCCTTCCCAGATAATTGTAATCTGTCTTCCAGTTAGAACGTCCCCTGCATTGCTGGCAAGGATAAACTAGTACCCTGCCTTTTGCAAAATGAAAGTTTGGGGTTTTTTGTTTGTTTGTTTTTACATGCACCAGTTGGCTTTACCTTTCCAAAACAAACCAGGAAGGGAAGCTCTCGAGTCTGCTTACCCTTCCCAGCAGTCAAACCTTGCTGAAAGACAGCGACTTGTACACAAATGGAACCGTTGAAGAATAGCGAAACAGACACCAGCTGGCGTTAACGCTGGGTACTGATCAGAGCTTGATTAGAAGCCTGTATGAAATACAGTCTTTATTCTCATCGAAGGGAGAACACCCTGAGTGCAGTTCTGTTTGCACATTTCAGGACTCCTCCGCCTCCAGCTAAAGGTTGCCGTGGTGTCTAGACAGGCTTGGGCAGCGTCCAAGGCAGTGCCTGCACTGCAGCATCGGGGAGGAGCCCCGGGGCCTGCTTGGGTGTGGGAGGAAGACCGTCCTCTGGGCATTCAACAGCATCTGGAACTATGGCGCTTGCTCACGGGCACGAATCCCGCTCGATGGGTGTCCTCTTTAGAACTAGCTGGACCCGCCACCTGCTTACTTTACATATTCATTTTGAGATAAAAAAAACTTTTTTTTCTCCCCATTCATAGCATGAAAACTTCAGGAAAAAACAAATCGAGGAACTGAAGGGACAAGAAGTCAGCCCTAAAGTTTACTTCATGAAACAGACCATCGGGAACTCCTGCGGCACCATTGGGCTGATCCACGCTGTGGCCAATAACCAAGACAAGCTAGAATTTGGTACTTGTGGCTTAATAATTTGATCATTTGTTGTTTTTTTTTAATGATTAGTGTGGGTACATGCCATGGCGTGCCTATGGGGGTTAGAGTAGGGGTTTGTGGGGCACTCTGCTTCCACTTGACAGAGGTTTGGGGGGAACCCCTCACCATCTAAGTCACCTGCTATTTAAACTCGGGGGTCAAAGAGTTCAGTTTTACAGTGACCGGTTATTTCAGCAATATACAAGCACATCCACTCAGGTTGGACAGGACGGGCCCTCGCTCTGTGACTCTGTAATTTTGGCTACCCTGGCTGTCCTTGAACTCAACGCAATCCTCCTGCCTCAGCATCCTACTGGGACTAAGAGGCATGTGCTTCCACACCCATCTTTAAAGTTGTTTGAAGCCTATTAAGTCCCATTAAGTCCTACCCACCACTTACCCAGCAGATGTAGTGCCAGGAAGGGAGTTTTGCTGTTTGTTTCGAGGGAAACTAATTCTCTTAAGCGTTGGAACACTTTTTTATTTCTCTTTTCTTACAGCTTTATGGGGCATAGGTGAAAGAGAAGGAATTCTCGAGGGCCAGCTGATGTAAAGATTGTCCTATTCATATATATATATGTATATATATGAATATGTATGAATAGAGAGTCTTTACATATAATATATATTTATATATAGAATATATGTGCTGATATAAAGATTCTCATATATATGAATATTAATATATATTCAAATGTGAATATATATATTTAAAATTCTAAGGAATTAATGGTGACATCCAGCAAATAGGGATCCTGTCTACAGCGGTGCTGTGTCTCATAGTTGGCAGAAGGGCCAGAAGAGCTGCCAGCTGGTGGTGCAGAAAGGCACCCAGCAGCCCGAATCCCTACAGGCAGCCACTGGGAGAGAAAGCAGGTGGAGGGCCTCACCCCCCCCTCCATGGGAGGCTGGACGGGATGTGTCGGGAAGAGCTCTGAGCCCTTAAACTCGTGGAAAGCACAAGAACCAGCAAGGAAGGTTCCACTCACATCGCAGTCGGCAAAACGTCTTAAAAGGCCAGAGTGTAAACCTTTTTAGGCTTGGCTCTGACATTGTAGCTGAAAACTGGCCACGGCTCTGCCGGAAGCCAAAGAAAGAATAGTCACTTCCGTCTTCTGATTTTGAATGGCTGCAAATGGCCACAGACTGAGTGTCCCTAGCACCATTGTTCCTGCAGCTCAAAGGCAGTCCTAGCCGGGCAGTGGTGGCGCACGCCTGTAATCCCAGCACTCTGGGAGGAAGAGGCAGGCAGATTTCTGAGTTCGAGGCGAGCCTGGTCTACAGAGTGAGTTCCAGGACAGCCAGGTCTATACAGAGAAACCCTGTCTCGAAAAACCAAATTTAAAAAAAAAAAAAAAAAGGCAGTCCTAGATACTCAGGAAACATCTAGCTCAGTTGTAGAGTATGTATCTTAACAGTTCAAGGCCCAGGGGTTGATCGCACACACGGATAAACACACACACACCATAAGTACAAAATTATTTTTACTAAGATGCTTATACTTAAAACGTATCCTTTGTGTAGTTTTAAAATGTGTTTGTAAGTACCTAGGTCTCTTAGTTCTTTTTCAAGTGTGGATGTGGCGAAGCTGGATTGGACCTTTCCTTCTGTGAAGCCTTATGGTCCTGGGGTCAGGGCGATGGATTGGGGTTAGAATCATGGTAGAGCCAGGGTTCAGAAGTTGATTCCGTCCTTCTCATGGAGTTAAGAGGATCCCCATTGGTTCCAGGTTTTGGTTTTCTTTCTTCTCAGTGACGTGAGTCAAGTCCAGGGCTCGACAAGTACTGTACTATGGAGCCCGCCCTCGGCCTTCCAGATTTTGAAGTGAAGCCCAGTAACTGAATTTGTTACATCTAGAGCTGACGGTTTACACCGAGGTCATCTGAAATCAGTTTTCTGATAGCTGGCTCTCCTGCCTCCACACACTTACCGTCAGTGGGCAGGGGCAGTGTCTAGCCCAAAGGCAGCTGGCACTGGGCTCTAAACTAGACAGCACGGGTGTCCATATTTCCATCCGAGACCTTTATGCTAATGCATTCTGTATTCCATTTGCTACTCTGAAATAAAGACCTGGATTTGGGAACTGTTACTAGATTAGAATGTTCTTGTGGCACCATATATAGTAGATACTGTGCTGGGGCACGCCTTTAATCCCTGCACTCAGGAAGGAGAGGCAGTCAGATCTCTTGAGTTTGAGGCCAGGCTGATCTACAGAGCAAGTTCCAGGACAGCCAGGGCTATGCAGAGAAATCAATCAATCTCTCTCTGTCTCGGTCTCGGTCTCTGTCTCTGTCTCTGTCTCTCTCTGTCTCTCTGTCTCTCTCTCTCTCTCTCTCTCTCTGTCTCTGTCTCTTTCTCTCTTTCTCTTGGTTTTTTTGAGATAGGGTTTCTCTGTGTAGCCCTGGCTGTCCTGGAATTCACTCTGTAGACCAGGCTGGCCTCGAACTCAAAAATCTGCCTGCCTCTGCCTTCCAAGTGCTGGGATTAAAGGTGTGTGCCACCACTGCTCGGCGAAATCCTATCTCTTAAAAAAAGTAGCATTGAGTTAGGAAGTGGTACAGAGTCAGCCATAGGCATGGTAGGCTCTTCCTTTAAGGGACTACATAGGCTCGCACAAGCACATGATTTAACTCTATAAGTGCTGTAAGGAAATGATGGGATTTGAGAAGTGAGTAGGACAAGGATTGGGGTGTCGAGGACCCCCATGTACGCTGAGGAGTGGACCAGCCTGTCTGGCCTGATTGCAGCGGCAGGGAGCGGTTGGAAAGCTAGCCTGTGGAGAGGGACACCGCGTCCAGGTCCCTGGAGGCCGTGTACAGACTGAGGCAGTTCGTGGGTGGGCAGCCCTCACGCTCCCACTCACAGTTTCATCCATGCTGATGCGTACGTTTTCTTTTTCAAAGAGGATGGATCCGTCCTGAAACAGTTTCTGTCTGAAACGGAGAAGCTGTCCCCTGAAGATAGAGCCAAGTGTTTCGAGAAGAACGAGGTAGACAGTGCTTGCTTCTATAGCAACGCTTTTAAATGACTCTGCATGGCTGTGTGCTAACTGCTTCCTCTCTTCTGCAGGCGATTCAGACAGCCCATGACGCCGTGGCCCAGGAGGGCCAGTGCCGAGTAAGTACAGATGCACATACAGACCTGAGGTGGGCGCCCCCTGTTTCCTGGGAGGTACTTACAGGAAGGAGTCTTGACAGCAATGCCATGCCCAGCAAGGTGTTGTCCACCAAGGCCAGCTGACACCAGAAACCTCTCCTCTCAAAGCATTCAGACTTGACCAGTTCCCTCAAGTAGTTTCAGGAATCTAGTTGACCATTAGACTAAGCCAGTGGTTTGTCCTGTGTTTAGCTTGTAAGAGCCTGTGGGTTCAACTCCAGCACCAAAAGAGAAGTAGGCCATCATGTGAACAGACTGTCGTCAAAAGCAGTGGTTCTCAACCTGTGGGTCACGACCTTGGGGGCTTCAATGACCTTTGGTGGGGGTGGGGTCGCATATCAGATATTTATGATTTATAACAGTACAGAATTACAGTTCTGAAGTAGCAACAAAATAATTTTATGGTTGGGGGGTTCAGCACCACATGAGGAACTTTATTAAAGGGTCACAAGCATCAGGAAGTTTGAGAACCATTTAGACTTTAAAGTCTAAAAGTCCAATGCAAATTTTAACTTAGAAGCCAGGGGCTGTGTTACTAATTTCTTCTGCTTTCTGGACTTAACAGGTTAGGCCCTTCCTGATCTCCTGATCCCCTACCCATTAAAAAGTATACAGTTCATAGGCCTGCAGAGCTGGCCCAGACATCCCAGCATCTCTGCCTTAGTAGGTTTAAATGCAAGCTTTTGGAATATATGCCACTTGGATAGTAAGAGAATTTATTTTTAAAAAGATTCATTTATTTTTATGCCTCATGGGTGTTTTTCCTGCGTGTATGTGTTTGTATGTGTGTATATGCACCATATGTGTGCCTGGTGCCTCTTGGGACCAGAAGAGGGCAGGAAATCCACTGGAACTGGAGTTAAGGTGATTGTGAGCCACCACCCACTGCTGGGATCTGAACCCAGGTCCTATGCAAGAGTAACGAGCCACCTTTAACTACTGAGCCATCTCTCTAGCCCGAGAATGGATTTTTAATAAGTATATCTACTACCATATTAATCTTTTTCTTCTTGACTCTTCAGGTAGATGACAAAGTGAATTTCCATTTTATTCTGTTCAGCAGTGTGGACGGCCACCTCTATGAGCTGGGTATGTACCGCTCCGCTTTGGAGCCCAGGATGATTTCATGTATTTGTTCAGACTTAGTCTCTTTTACAGCGTTGTTTTTGGTTTTTTCAAGACAGGGTTTCTCTGTGTAGCCCTGGCTGTCCTGGAACTCACTCTGTAGACCAGGCTGGCCTTGAACTCAGAAATCCACCTGCCTCTGCCTCCCAAATGCTGGAATTACAGGCGTGCGCCACCACCGCCCGGCATTCTTACAGCACTGTTATGCAGTGATATCTGAAGTCAGAAATGTGAATTCCAGTGAGAACATTGGGCCGGCTCTCGGTCGCACCTCGTTGATCTTCCCCAGGCAGTTTTAGTGACAAGCCAATGACAGATTGGCGTCAGTTGTGTAGGGGTTCATGGCACCCCTCACCCGGCTCCTAATACCCATCTTGCACAAGGATCAGTACCTGAATATTAACTTGTTTCTGTAAAGCGCATTTGTTAAGATTTTTGTTTGAGATGGGGTCTCTGCCTAACCCTGAATGTCCTGTAACTTATTATCTAGACCAGGTCGGCTTTGAGCGAACTCACAGTGATCAGCCTGCCTCTGCCATCCAAATGCTGGAATTAAAGGCGTGCATCACCATGCACAAGTTGTAAAGAGTTTAGATCTGTTGGATATCATTTCTATTTGAAGCAATAATAAGGGATATCCATCTTAGGAAATTCATCCATTTTCTTTTAATGGAGAAAGGTTTACAGCTGCATCGCCTCAGACTTAAAGGTTCCCTTGGGCAAAAGAGATGGGAAAAAAAAAAATCAGCAGTCACTTAAAGGCAGTTGGAAACCAGAGCAGTCTTTACTGTTCCCTAGAGACTGCCTGACTTTTGCAGTTTGTTTTTTTTTTTTCTCCAAAACATAGGAGCTACAATGAATTCCTCCTGTTAGGGTAGCTGGGTGGGGTCTGTGTGATCTCAGCTGTAGACTAGAATTGTCAGTGACCATCCAGGAGTGCTGGAGTCTCCTTGCATCCTGTCGCTTTGAGACCATCGAGCTCCCCTCGTTGAAATGGTAGCGGCGCTTGGACGAATCTCAAAGGTCCTGGGTTGGGCAGCTGCCATCTTCTGAAACTGTGTAGGAAAGCTGACATGCCTGGCTTCTTTGTTCTAGATGGGCGAATGCCCTTTCCAGTGAACCATGGCACCACCTCAGAGGACTCTCTGCTGCAGGTAATCCCCGGGGCGCCCCCTTTCTCCACAGCGCACCCCCTTCTTCCGGCTGCTTTTGTGTATTGTGCCGACGTCCAGGAACACCGGCAGCAGTCGTGCAGGCTGATAGCATTGTTCAGGGCTTAAAGATCGCTGTAGTCAGTCTGCCTGCCTCGTTTTAGAGCAGGTGGTTTTAAACAGGATCCTTAAACAAAACAAAACAAAGCTCTGACTAATCCCATTTCGTGTGCCGTCTTTAGTTAGAATTGGCTTGAAAGCCATTGCATGGTTATAGTGTGGGATTAAGGTAGACATTGTCTCCTTGTCAGGTTACACCCTCACTAAAGAGCGGAATATCAGCTCTTAACACCCTCCCTAATCCTTCCAGGTAGAGGTCAGCCTTGTTGGGTATGTATTACAAATTTTGGCTAGGTAAATTATGTGTTCGTTTTCATGTAACGTTGCTGGTGTTGGAGGATTCAGGATCACGTGGCTAGAGAGCTGGCTCAACTGTTAAAAGAGTGTGTACTGCTTATGCGGAGGACCCACATCCACACAGCTCACAACTACTGTAATTCCAGCTCTAGGGCACCTACAGACATCCACAAACCCGCACATAGACACACAACTAAAATAAGGGGCTTAGCCGATGCACTCGCAGAGGCTCGGGGTTCGAGTCCTAGCACCATGCGATGGTTCATAATCATGTATAAGTCCATTTCCTCGGAGCCCCGGCCTCTTGTCTCCTCAGATACCAGGGATACAAGTGGCGCCTCCACAGACATACGGCAAAAGACCTGTGCACACAAAACGTCTGTTAAAAGAATTAAATCTTTTTAAAATTCTTTTGAAGATTTATTTTATAAATGTGAGCACACTGTTGCGGTCTTCAGACACACCAGAAGAGGCCATCAGATCCCATTACAGATGGTTGTGAGCCACCATGTGGTTGCTGGGAATTGAACTCAGGACCTCTGGAAGAACACTCCGTGCTCTTAACCACGGAGCCAAGAATTAAATCTTTTTAAGATTCATGAGGACCATGTGTTTATCCTGCTAGAAAAGTGGCTTCTGCCAACTCTGGTTCTGAACTGCTGTAGGCCCTTTTAACCTAAAACTGCATCTTTTGAGTGGAATCATCTTGCGGTTACAGAGGATATTTCTTAGGATAGAATGTAAGCTGCTGAGGTGTGACTTGACTTTCGTTGAGTGCCTGGTGTGCGCACAGTGTGGGGGTCAGGAGAGGTTACCTGTGAGGAGCCAGCCAGGTAGGACGTGTTCCGGCTTTGTGTGGTGTGCAGCCCTGGCAAGTGTCCAGGGCTGCTGCCCCTGTAGCTCTAAACTCCATAGACAGTCCCTCAGTGAACAGTGTCTACCTGTGTCTGCCGAAGGTTTGTTCACCACACTGGCAAGAGGCTGGGCTTGGCTCATAGGCTGAAATTTACTGACTCCTGGGCTGGGTAATTCTCTGAGTTCTACCAGTCCCCTTAATGACACAGAAAGTGAGACTCCTTGCCTTCTTCTCTAAGACAGACTAAAGTCCAAGGTCACTGTGAATTCAGTGGTGGAGCTATGGTTCTTGGCCAGTGTACATTGAGACCCTTCTTTATAAAGGACATGGCTTTGTAACATCAAAGATCTGGTCACCTCATAGCTCTCGTGAACCGAGGTATACCAGCCCAGGCACAAGGCACAGAAACATTCGACGGCACAGCCATTGTAGTGAGGGACATCCCAGGTTTTTTCCCTTGCCGACCTCTATTAAAGTCAGTGAGGGTAAACTGCAACTGTTTTCCCTTTGGAATTTCTCTCTCTCTCTACGGGTCGTGTTTGGATATTAATACCATCCCTCCTTTTCAGGATGCTGCCAAGGTCTGCAGAGAATTCACTGAGCGCGAGCAGGGAGAGGTCCGCTTCTCCGCCGTGGCCCTCTGCAAAGCAGCCTAAGCCTGGGGAGAGAGACCCAGCCGCCCCTCCCCCTTCCCTGGGCAGGTGTGCACAGCCCGCCCTTGGTTTGCAGCTTTAGCACTTAGAACCACAGCTGTCTTCTTGCGTTCCATGCCCCAAACCCCCCACCCCACCCTCCAGGTCCCCAGCGATCGCTGTCACAGCCACACCAGGCTAAGCACTTCCCCTCCCTTGTCTCGTACCTTGCTCTCTATGGTCTCTTTGGTTTCTGTCTGTAAGTTACGGCCTGGATGTGGTTTGTCTAGACCTTAAGAGGAGGAATAAAACTTTTCTGCTGGTGAGAGTATCTGCTGGTTTTTATTTTCTCTCTCCCTGCCCCCATCCAGACAAATGTCTTCCATCTAATGCAAGTAAGAAGACGACCATAAAATAGTATCGGTTCAGCGTTTAATCCAGACTTTATTTCCATGTCCTGACATTTCAATGCATACCTGTAGAAAGTAATTATTTTTGAAAGTTCAGTCTAGACTGGGTGTTGTGACTCAAGCTTGTAATACTAGCACTTAGGGGGTTGAAGCAGGAGGATTGCCATAAGTTTCAGGCTAGCCTGGGCTACAGAGTAAGACTTGTGTCCAGAGATGAGGGAGGGAGGGGGGGTTGGTTCATTAATGGGCAATTTTAAGAACAGTTTCCAAAAAGCGGACAAGCAGTTTTCTGTATCATTGTTTATTGGTTTCATATTACATTCAGTCCTGTTAACACTGTTAGCTGAAGGTCCGTGGCCTGCCATTTCCTTGCCCACGGAATGCCGTCTCTCAGGTCAGAATCACACGTTAACGTTGGGCTCTTCTGGCCAGTGGCCATTGCCCCAGCCTTTCTTCTCAGTTTGATGGGTTGGGTTGTCTGGGGCGGGGCTGAAAGGAATGGGCAGTTTGCAAGTTGTCCCTTGATTTCAGATTTTTTTTCTCCCCCTTAAGACTTAGTGGGGGTGGGGGTGGAATGGGCTACAGGCACACGAACAACACAGCAATGGAGGCCAGAGGGGACAGCTCTTCAGGAGTCAGTCCTCTTCCACCGTGGAGGCAGTCCCTGGTTACATTGCTGGGCTGTGCACTGGAGCCTCCAGCCGTCCTGTCTCCACTCCATCTCCCGGCAGGAGAGCAGAGTTTACAGATTCGCACCGTTGCGTCTGGGTTTGATGTAGGTTCTGGGGATCAAACGTGACTCATCGTACTTGCTAACCAGAGAGCTTCACTCACTGTGCTCCCCAGTCCCGATTTGGGTTTGTCTAATGTTTGCCTGATTGATGACGTAAGAACACCGTGGTTAAACGCAGGTGTTGGTCCTTGCTTTGCATTTGAGAAGAGTCTTGGTCTTGCTGCTACATGAGGGCAGCTGGCCCACGAGTGTCTTTGCCTGCCATTTTGCTGGAGACATGCTGGGATTACAGGCATGTGTTACTGAATCTGACTCTGTGTGGTGTGCTGGCTGGTTTGATGTCACATGGACACAAGCCCGAGTCATTTGTGAAGAAGGAAGTGCAAGCGGTTTCCATTTGGGAAAGTTCCCCAACCAGATAAGCCTGTGGGATTCCTTTTCTTCATTGATGATAGATATGGGAAGGCCCAGCTTCTTGTGGGTGTGACCCCGGGGCTGATGCGTTATATAAATAGCAGGCTGAGCCAGCCAATCAGCAGCACTCTTCCATGGCTTCTGTATCAGTTCCTGCCTGAGGATTCCTACTCTGATGTTTTGAGACTATGGACTGCGAGCATAAGACAAACCCTTTCCTCTTCAAGTTACATTTGGTAACTTGTATTATCATAGCTATAGAAACCCTACTTAAGTGGGTTCTGGAGACCCTCGTGCTTGAGGAGCAAAACACCTTATCCGCCCAGCCATCTCACCCTTGTTATGTCTTGAGACGGGGTCTCCTGGTCCTCCTCCAGGGCTGAGATTGCAGGCGCCGGCTACCAGACCGCGAATGCTGTGCTGAGGGTCACATCCCGGGATCTGACCGCTGAGCTGCATCTGTAGCCCTTTGGCTTTCAGCTTCTGTGATGAGAGTACTGTGAGGCCAGCCAGGTGGCTGAGCAGGTAAAGGTACTTAACTGCCAGAGACAACCTGAGTTTAGGTCTCAGGACCCACATGGTGGAAGGAGGGAGCCAACTCCCGTAGACCATCTCCACAAGTCCATTGATGTGCGTGTGCACGCACATGAAAATAAAATACAAAAGGAATTCCTTAGTTTAGGCCTAAAATAATTACCTTTTCAGGGGATAATGTGATAATTGATATACATCTATAATGCAAAATCATCAAATCAGAGCAGCGAGTTTTTCCATCCTAAACACTTATTATTTCTTTGTCTTGAAAACTTCCAGAACTTTCAGATCCCTTCATAAAAATATGTAAGGTGTGAACTGTGGTCACCCTGCCTACTAAGAACACTAGAATTTCTTCCTCCTGTGTAGCTTTCACCGGTTTACCTCTTCCTCCTCACCAGCGGCCACTCTGATTCTCAGTTTCAATGAGATCAACTTTGGGGTTTTTGGTTTGTTTAGCTTTCATCAAGAACATGTAATATGGACTGGAGAGATGGCTCAGCGGTTAAGAGCACTGACTGCTCTTCTGAAGGTCCTGAGTTCAAATCCCAGCAACAACATGGTGGCTCACAACCATCCATAATGAGATTTGATGCCCTCTTCTAGTGTGTCTGAAGACAGCTACAGTGTACTGTCTTTAAACCTTTTTTTTTTTTTTTTTTTTTTTGGTTTTTCGAGACAGGGTTTCTCTGTGTAGCCCCTGGCTATCCTGGAACTCACTCTGTAGACCAGGCTGGCCTCGAACTCAGAAATCTGCCTGCCTCTGCCTCCCAGAGTGCTGGTATTACAGGCGTGCGACACCACCGCCCGGCTTAAATAAATCTTAAAAAAAAAACAAAACAAAACAAAAAACAAAACAAAAAAACATGTAATATGTCTCTCTGTCCCTGGCTTAGGAAAAATTGTTTAACCTCTTTTTAGCCTCTGTTCTCAGAATAAGGACTCTAGATAATGACTATAAGACTAATACTTTATTAATAAATGCCTTGGCCATAAGTTATTTAGCCCATTCAAACTGTTCCATGTCTCCCACATGGGTAGTCACCTCTCCGTGGCTTCATGTGACCAAGTCCAACTTCATGTGACTGAGTTCTTCATTCTATCCAGAGTTCAGCCACCTGCTGGTTTAGGTTCCTCTCCTCAGCCTTCCAGCCTAAATCTCACACCTTTCCCCATTTCCCAGAATCCTCTCTTCCTCCCAGTCTCACCTCCAATTTCCTGCCTCAGCTCATTGTCCATAGGCTTTTTAATTGACAGGCGTTGCTTAGATTCTCTACACTGCTTGCTTCATTTAGCAGAGTGGGGTTCATTCCTCCCCAGGTTGCTATAAATGATAGGATTCTATTCTTTCTTACGGTCAGGTATTTCATTGTGTGCAGGCCCTATTACATCTGCCAGCACCTTTTGAGTGCAGGCTCTTCCTCAGAAGGAAGTGGCCACACCTATGAGCCTCCTATTAATGTAAAAACTACACGTCTAGTTAATCTTAGTTTCCTTTCCAGTTGCTGTGATAAAATGCCCAGTCAGAAATGTCTTAAGGGAAAATGGGGTCGTTCTGGCTTAAAGATCAGGGTACGTATGTCTACCATGCCCGGAAAAGAAAGGCAGCTGGAGCTTGACAGCAGTTTACATCATGTCCATAGTCTAGAATCACAACGATGAGGGTGGGCTGGGACTTGGCTGGCTTTCTCCACTTATACCATTCAGGATCCCCCGGCCAGGGAATAGAGCTGCTCGTGGTCCGCATGCGCAGACCACACATCTTCCCATCTCCCACAGGCATGCGCAGAGGCCCGTCTCTTAGGTGCTTCTAGATTCTGCAGAGTTGACAATACTAATCCTCAAGGACAGCAATTCGAGCGATTCTAGCTGCACACAGCAGAAGCTAGAGGGATGCACTTTAGATTCTTAGGAGTGAAACAGTTGCTGTCCAAGTTGATTGAACGTGTCCTTGGCCTGTTTCTGTCTCAACAGAGACGTGATCTTCTCCCACATTCTCATTTCCTGTTAAAAATGACCCCGAGGGAGCTGGACCAGGCTGGGAAGAAGCTCAAGACCTTGGGTTTAATCTGTAGCACCAGAAGAATAACTAAATGAAACATACTTAAAAGCCAGTGATGCCTAGGAAGATCTTGTCCAGGAAGGGCGTGGCCTCTAGAAGTTTCCATCTAGGGACACCAGTTTCCCTCCAGTCAGATATGCAGTTCTGTCCACGTTGAAGTCCACGGGAAGGCAGATCTCTCTGGGATGAGGTGACTCAGAGGACCTGGATTCTCCAACAGACCCTCCGATTGGCATCTTAGAATTGTCAAAGATTTATACACAGCTGATTCCCTTAATTCGTTTCTTGTAACATGGTACTACTGCTCTTGGGTGGTGGAGGGGATTTCATGATTTTCAGCCCACAGAGGTATCTGATGCTAAAATCTCCCTTTTTAAACAAATGCCCCTAATGTTTAACCGGGTCCCTTGATATCATAGACTATTCAGATAATACCTTAGCTGCCTAAACACCCACAGACATGGAGAAATGTTCATGAAGGAACCCCGTGAGACAGCTGGGTGACCGTGCACGTGTGCGTCCTTAGAGCCAGGCTCAGTGTTGGCTCTTCTCCAGGTGTGCTCCGTAGTTGACTACGTCGTATGGTCTTGGTATTGTTCCTGTATTTAAGATGAAAGACGGACACGTGGTGAAGGGCAAGCTGCCTGCCCAGGGTTCCCTGCTCAGTAAGTGCTGTATCCGATACTTAAACCTAAGCAGATGGAAATACATGGTATTCCTGGGCATACGTGGGCCTAGCAAAGATACATTTAAGTTTCATGGCCTCACACTTAGATGGAGCCTTCTAACATTCTGGCATGGATATCCCAGTAAAATTCACATTTTTTTTATTATATCTCTATTCTTTTTAAAATTCATTTATTCCTTTTTTGTATCTTTATTCTTTTTAAATTTCATTTATTTCCATTATTTCCATTTATTCCATTAGTATCCAATATCTGTCCATCCGTCCTTCCTTCCTTCCTTCTTTCCTTCCTTCCTTCCTTCCTTCCTTCCTTCCTTCCTTCCTTCCTTCCTTCCTCCCTAAATAGGCTTTCACTCTGCAGTCCTGACTGGCCTAGAACTTTCTATGTAGAGCTGACCGGCCCCAAACTCAGAGATCCACTTGCCCCTGACACCCTCCCGCCCCATGTTGAGATTAAGTATGGAGACAAACGTCACCATAACCACTCTTGTATCTTTATTGTTTTTCTCTATTATTGGTTTTTAGATTGATTTTTTTTAGCCTTAGGTATGAATTCTTTTTCTCAGCATGCATGCATGTGTGTATTGGATCTCCTGGAGTGAGTTAACAGTGGCTGCGAGCACCTTGTGGGTGCTGGGAATCACATCTATGATCTCTGCAAGAACAGCGAGTGCTCTCACCCACTGAAGTGTCTCCCCAGCACACCCTTATCTTTACTCTTAAAACCCCAGTTCTTCTCTGCTTCTAGCCATTGAGCTTATAATTGCTTTAACTTTATATTCTCCTTCCCCAAGCTTTCCAAAAACGACTACATTATCTTTATAATAAAATTTTTAAGTTCTTGCCCCTAGGATCGAGACGCCTTCTCCGAATTCCTGGCGGTTAATCCTAGCATACTTTTAATTTTCCTCAATTTGCAGCTGGAACCAGTGCCACTTATTTCATCTCCAGTGTCATAAAGGTCATCTGGTGTATGTGTGGGTTAGCGTGCATAGGTGCACGTGCGCATGTGTAAGTGCACGCATGTGTGTAGGCCAGACGATAACTTCAGATGCTGTCCTTGAGTACTCCGTCTTGTTTCCTGAGAGAGGTCTGTCCGTGGGACTTGGGGTTGTCTGGTTACGGGGACACTGGCTGGTCGGTGAACGTGAGCATTGCCTGTGGCTTCCCAGCACTGAGATCGCACGTGTATCCCTCCACACTCGTCTTTACACGAGGCTAGGAATCAGGCTTACACGGCATGGTGAACGCTACTGACCGATCCCCCTGACTCCTAGCCCCCGTGTTACCCTGCCCTCAACAGGCCCTGTTATAGAACGACTTTATTTGTATATTCTCCAGGACGTCAGCTTACCTGGCCCACGCTCAGTTTCCTGCCCACTCTGCCGTGTCAGGCAATGACTCGGCGGCTAATTTGACGGAGATACTTACTTTTCCTCTCTGAATGGTGTGATTTTTTTTTTTTTCAAAGCATTGCCATGCTTACCTGATTAATTTTCCAACCCGGGGTTAGCGTTCTCAGGGAGACAGGTGTGGTTTTGCCACCGTGAACTGCTTGTGTAGTCTGATTGCCTGGTGTCAAGTGTGTTCGCTCCCCGCCCCCCAGTTCTGCAGGAGGGGGCTGGACGTCAGGGCCTCCCCTCCCCCACAGGATTATGCAAAAAGAACATGTGTAGGACTTAGTGCATGTGGCTATGTCTTGAGTAACCTCGATGTGGACTTAAAGTTGAGGGCTGAGCGTGGAGCACATACTGGTGGTCTTGGTGGTCTGAGTAAGAGCATCCTGGAGCCGAGGAGTTTGGGACTAGCCTGAGCAACATAGTGACATCCTGCCTTGAAAACAAAAAGGAAAGTGTGTGTGTGTGTGTGTGTGTGTGTGTGTGTGTTCACCATGGCATGTGTTTAGAGAACGTACGGCAAACTTTTGAGAGCCAGCCCTCTCCTTCCACTCTGTGGGTTTTGAGAATTGAACTCAGGTCTTTGGGCTAGACAGCAAGCACCTTTACTTGCTGATCCCTCTTGCTGACTCCAAACCACACCAGGATCCTTACTCACCAGAACACCTTAAAAAAAATTCTCAAAGTTCCTAACTCATAGCTCCCGACCCACGATGGCGTTCTTTATGGTGAGACGGCACATCCGGTCTCCCAGGAGATGATGACTAGAGCTGTTCACACTCTGGAGGGTAGAGATTTTTTATTTCTTTTTTAAAAACAATTTATTTTTTATTTATGTGTGAGGGTGTGTGTCTGTGTAGAGATGTGTATGCATGAGTGCCCATAGAGACCAGAGGGGAACATCATGGACTCTTGGAAGTGATCGCAGGTTCTCTCAAGAGCAGTACACGCTCTCTCCAGCCCTGTTTTGGGTTTGCTTTTGTTCTTTGTTTTGTGTTTTAAGTTATAGACAAAAGAAGATCGCCTCAAACCACAGTTCTGGTTCAAGGTTGAGGGGGCGTGTCCCTGGTGATCTCTCAGGGGAGCTCAGAGGTTACTCAGGGCATTACTTGGTGAGCCTGGCCAGGGGTCTGGTTCTGAGTGTTAACAAAGGAATCGTTTAGCTACAAATCTTAAGGATGGGGACAAAAGTATTTTAAAAATGGGCTCCTGGCTTTGTTTGCTTTGACTGAAATAAAAATATCTGTAATACTTCTCAGTCAGGCTCCTGTAAGTTAACCCAACTAAACTCTTTAGATCATAGAAAAGACGGAGAAGGGAGTGGTGGGGACTGGGTGAGAAGAGAGAGGGGTCTGCAGGAGAGGGGAGGGTTCTAGAGGGCAGTAGGATCAAAATACACTATATTCGCATATGGAAATATAACGAAACATATAACTAACAGAACAAAAAATATAACAGAATAAACTAACAGAATAAAAATATAACTAACAGAATAATATAAAAATATAAATATATAAAATATATATATTATATATATATAAATATATATATAAATATATATATATATAAATATAAATAATATAAAAATATAACTAACAGAATAAAAAAAGAGTTTAGGTAAAACTTTCAAATATCTAGCATTTGGATGTTTGATTCCAAATTTAGGGTATTTTTTTTCTTTTATTGAAAACAGATTCTGGGTCTGGAGAGGTGGCTCAGGAGTTAAGAGCATTGGCTGCTCTTCCAGAGGATGGGGTTCAAATCCCAGCACCTACATGTCAACTCACGACTGTCTGTAATGCTAGTTGCTGGGATTCTGACATCCTCACACAGACATGCATGGGACTCTTCTCCTGTTGGCAGCCCAACAGGAGGAAAAAGAGTCCCAAGAGCAGACACATTCTCACAGAGGATTCTCACATTCTTAGAGGCCCACTAGTTGGGAGTCCCGTAACGATGCTGAGCCGATAGCTAACGCAGACCAGTGTGGGCCTGTGCTTGCTGCTTCTGTCTCTGTGAGCCCATGTGTGCCTTGCTTGTGATTCAAAGGGCTGTGTCCTCCTGGTGTCCCCCATCCCCTCTGGCTCTTGCAGTCTTTCCTCCTCCTCTTCCACAGGGTTCCCTGAGCTCTGAGAGGGGTTTGATGGAGACACCCAAGCTTAGGTGATCTAACGGGTTCTACAGAGTTCCAACTGACCATCTCTTGTACCAGATGAGGCTCCCAGTGGCAAGACTAGGTTGTATTCAACTGAATTGTTGGCCAAGGTCATCCCGTGGAAACCCCCAACCCACCCACGCTGATGCTGAGACGAAAGGTTACTCTCTGAAAACTGACAACAGGCGTTGGTACCAGGACCTCTGAAACCTATGACATCACGTAGGCAGCAGTGAGACCTGTACACCTGTTGCCAAGGCAACAGCCACCATATTCCCAGAATCCATTGGGCTCACCTTTACCTGTGACCATGTCACCATCCGTATATATAAGAGGAGCACCCACCCTCTTCCCCTCTTCTCTTTCCACCGCTACCTTTGCCCTTTCCCCTCTCAATAAACCCCACGTGGAACTGTTTGGCCTGGTGTGGTCTTTTTGGAGCTGCCACTGCCCACCAATCCCAACTGCCGAGGGCCAAACTGCCGAGGAAAACACCCACACAACTCATCGAACATGGAGAAGTCAGACTGCCCCTACATGGAGTCTCAACCCATATGTTCTAGTCTCTTTGGTGAAGGAAGGTACTCTGCAGGCTACCTAAAGAGAAACGAGAACACCACCCCAGCCACAAAACCTTTGCCCTGCAATTTCTCCTGCCTGTAGAATATGGCAGGTCAATGGCGGCCCAGGACTTGTGGGCATAGCCAACCACTGTCTGATTGGACCTAAGGCCCACTCCACAAGAAGAAACCCACACACGACACTGCTTGGGTAACCAAGAACCAGAGACTAGATAGCCCAGGGACCTAGAATAAATTCAAACAACTACTGATCACCAACCAACCAACCAACCAACCAATAAAACAATTCCTAGTGATAATCTGCTACAATCATAAATCGGAACCTTATCCAAGACTTATCAGAAAGGGTTCTGGAGGGAGAGAGGGAGAAAGAGAGAGGGAGGGTGAGAGGGAAGGAGGGAGGGAAGGAGAAAGGGAGGGAGGGAGAGAATAAACCATAAGCCTAAATTCCTGGTTTACACCCAAAGCACATTGAGTGACTTATTCAAAGCTATGCTCGGTATGGCCACTAGGTGTCACTACAGGAAAACCGATGGCGTTTTTGTAGCCAAGCAACCGCACCCAGAAAGTATGTGTGTATACCACCCTCATTTTGCACAGTGTTCTAGGCCTAGATGATCTTGTCTGGATATATCTTAACCAACACAAATCCTGTGGGTTGGGGATTTTTTTTCTGGGCCATTCATAGTTCTGCCAGGTTTGATTATTTTATGGTAAAATCGAAATGAACAATAATAAATTCAAATTAGAGGTATACAGAGGGAATGAGGGAGAGGAGGAGCCACAGAAACTAAGAATATATGAAAACACTGTAACAAGATGCATTGTTCTGTATGCTGTTCAAACAGCTAGTATAATAATAAGTTAACTTTTTCCTCTGTTGACATTGAATTCGATTCTTATCCCCCAGATGATGGGTTGGTTATACATAATCAACTTTATGAACTAGTAAAGTAGTACATTCAGATCTGTCTTATTGGGAAACGCTGATATTAACTGTAGCGTATTAAGGTATTAAGGATCCCTGAAGAGCTGAGTGTGATCACACAAGCCTATCATCCTGGGGCTCGCGAGGCAGAACTAGGATCCGTTGTGTGAAGCCAGACTGAGCTACACAATGAGACCCCCGTCTCAAAAAAATAATTAATTACAAACTTAGGTCTTCAGGGAAGTCTTCATTAATGTTCCCCTCTTTCTCCCTTCCTTCAGCTTTGGCTTTGACTAAAGACTCAGAAACTGAAAACATTCATAGGTTCTAAATCCCGTGTCTCCTGCCCCCACCCCACACAGGGACGCGAGTGTTCTAGGCTGACTTGACTAGGACTGCAGGCGTGTACCACCACGGCCTGTTAGATCAGAACTTCCATGGCGTTAGAAGTTGAGCCCAGAGCTTCGTGCATGCTGGGCAAGTCCTCTGTCAATGGAGCTGCATCCTCCGCTGCTTCTCCTGTGTGTGTGTGTGTGTGTGTGTGTGTGTGTGTGTACACTTCCATTTCTGTGTAGTGTGTGTAGAGCAGATGTGTATGTGTAGTGTGTGTGTAGTGTGTACAGTGTGTTTATGTGTGTATATGTGTGTATGTGTGTGAAGAGTGCCTGTGTGTAGTGTGTGTATACTTCTATTTGTGTGTAGTGTGTACAGTGTTTATATAGTATGTTTATATATGTGTGGATATTTGTATGTAGTGTGTATATAGTGTATGTATATGTGTGTGAGTATGTATACTGTGCGTATAGTCTGTTTATATCTGTATATATGTGTATGTGTGCATATAGTATATGTGTGTATGTGTGTGAGTACCTATGTGTATGTACACGTATGTGTATATGTGTAGTGTGTCTGTGTGTATGTGTGTAGTGTATGTAAATGTGTGTACAATGTGTTTATGTGTGCATGTGTGTATATATATATGTATGTATGTATGTGTGTGTGTAGTGTGTATGTTTAGTGTATAATGTGTGTGAGTAGGTATGTAGTATATGTATGTATGTGTGTGCACATGTATGTGTGTGTCTGTGCAGAGGCTTGTGTCATGTGTCTTCCTCACTTTCCACTTTATTTCTGAGGAAGAATCTTACACTGAACTGACAGCTCCCTGATTTGACAAGACTCACTGGCCAGGAAGCTCCAGGAATCCTCCTGCCTCCACCTCTCCAGTGCTGGGATTGTAAACATCCCCCACCATGCCTGTCCTTCACGACAGATACTAGGGAACAGACTCAGCTCATGCTTATGCGACAAACATGTTGCTGACTGAGTCCCCTGCCACCTGCCCAGCCACTCTGCTTTTATTTTAAATTTGCACTGATGCATAGTTGCACACATTTATGGGCATAATATAATGGTTAATATATGTGTATATTTTGTAGTGATCTGGTGAGAGTCATGGGATTTAAAAAAACAAAACAAGCAAACAAGAAGTTAGTACCTGGAGACTCAAGATTGTGCACAGGGTTTTGATCTACAGAATGTCTCAGAGGGACTTTGGGAAGCTACATCTAATGTGGCAGTCAAGGTGCATCATGGGAGGCTGTCTTCTAGCTCGCCTGGCTTTGAACACCAAATGCTAGTGGGGCCTGCCTCTTGCTACCATAGTAAAGAACTCACTACCAATTTCCATGGCTGTGGACTACTTCATTAGACTGGAGAATCATTCCTAAGAAATCCTGGGGAAGCAGAGTCCCACAGTGGTCACCTCACTTCTCGGCCCTGGGTGTACAGACCTGTTGTTCTCCCAGGCACACAACACTCACGGAGACATCACTTTGAAGTGACTTTTGCATGTATAACTAAGTCCCAAATGAGTTGAGCTGAGGGTGTAAAGGGTCTGCCTGGCCGGTCTGACATAGTCCTTGAGAGGAATTAAGCTTTTCCCAGGTGAGGAATGTGGACAGTGTCCGGGAGCAAGGGTAGCCCACAGATGATGTAAACCACGATAAACAGGCATGGTCTCCGGACACAAGAAACTGAGTTTGGCCAACAGCCCTATTTGAGCCTGTTCTACCCCAGAATCATCAGAGAGGGACCCAGACCTGCCAACTCCTTCATTTCAGCTTGCCAGACCCTGAGCAGCCCACCGGCCGCACCACACTGGACTCCTGACTGATATTAGGTGTTAGAATGTGGGTGTTGGTTCTCTGCTTTGATCTGAGGGTCATCTAGGATGTGGCAACCTAAAACTTGGGTATAAGATGATGCCGCATGTCATGGAAGCATGGGGAGTCTCCCCATTGTCCCCCCTAAACCACCCCTTGCTTCTCTCGTCACTCAGTGCTGGACCAGGGAGAAGGCCTGCGACTTGTCCATCCCTTCCCTGTTAGCCCCCCAAGTGTGAGGTTTGAGGGTGTGCTGCAGTGACATCCGCTCACCGCTGCGGCCTCTTGCAGACGTCTGAGGTCACTGAGGTCCGCCGGCCCAGCCTGGAGCCTTTGCCTGCATATGCTTTTCATCACAAGACACCAGGCTGGCGAGACATAAACAGGAAAGGTGACACGGGAACGCGGTTATTTACTGAAATCTGACCTGCAGGGCTCACCCATTGCTGTGGAGGGTTACAGAAATCCCATTTGTCTGAACACAGTTGTGGAAATGTTCTTGGTGTTCATGGGAATGAAATATTTCACATTTTGTATGTGCTGAGGAATTCCAGACCCTTGTGTCTGGCCTGCTGCCTGCTTCTCTTAGGAAACATTTTTTTTCTCTTTCTCTATTTTCTCCTCCATAGCTGCTAAAATGGCACCAATAAGCTGTTTCAGTTGTGGGATTTCCTTTATTTTTCTCTTTCTTTCTTCTTCCCTCCTTCATTTTTCTTTCTTTCTTTCTTTCTTTTTTTTAGACAAGGTTTCATTACATAGCCCTGGCTGGTCTGAAATTCTTTATGTAAACTAGGCTGGCCTTGAATTTAGAAATCTGCCTGTCTCTGCCTCCTAAATGCTGGATTAAACGTGTGACCTCCACACCTGAGTTCTTTCTAATATATATATGTATGTATATATGTATATGTAATATATACATATATAATAACATTCATATATGTATTTGAAAATATGAAACCCACATTGAGAGATTTATGACAATAATCATTTTAACACTAAAAATTGTCCATTAAAATTGTCTTTGAAGCCAGATGGTGGTGGCATGTGTCTTTAATCCTAGCACTCAGGAGGCAGAGGCAAGCAGATCTTTTGAGTTCGAGGTCAACCTAGATCTATAGGAGTTCTAGGCCAGCCAGGGATACACCGTGAGACCTTGTCTCAAAATAACTAAATAAATAAATAAATAATTCAAATCATAACCCAAAACAATAAAAACAAAACATTCTGTTTCTAGCCATGGAGACGAAGCACCTCTGTTCCAGAGATCTAAGAGAACCGTGATTATAGCCTTGAAAAGGCCATTTTCTATTAAGTAGGTCTGATACACTATCCTCCCTTGGTATCTGCAGGGATTGGCTCCAGGGTCTCCATGGAAACCAGGCTCTAAGGAACACACCTCTCTTATTCGAAACAACACAGCATGATACCATGTTATCTAAATAGTTTTATATCGACAAAAATGTACATACATTGGTACAGATCATTTTCTTTTTTGAGACAGGGTTTAAATATGTGACACACCAGGTTTTGAACTCAGACATTCCCAAGTACTGGGGAGGGGGGGTGTCCCAGGTAGGTTGAGTCCATGGATGTGGAATTCATGCCTACAAAACACCGAGTTTACTTTCATCAAACATCTGCATTCATAGGCTCCTCATTTGAAGGTGTGATCCGAAGAAATTTCAAACTGGGACTCCGTGTTTATAGGGATGTTTCTGGAGAATACCCCAAATTCTGTGGTTCTCTTTCCTACTGGTTGAAAGCCTTACTTACTATCCAGGGCTGACCTATTAGTGTTCATTTTGTCACATCCGTTTCATAGAGAAAGTGAAAAAGATGTTCAGCACTGCTACCGGTTTCCTCTGGCCAAAGGCAGCATCGTGACCTGTGTGCCTGATAGCCACTGGGACCCTGTTTCAAGCTGAGCTGAGTCTCTTCATTTCGGTTATCGCTATACGGAGAAAGCCCATTGACAAGAAACAGAACTTGGTAGAAAGAGGGGCCCAGAGGCGAGATCAGGGGGGTGGCGCTTGGTTTTGGACCCTGGTTCTAGTGTTCCTTGAGCATAGCCACACTCTTGCCTGCTGTGGCTAGTCTCAAAAACTCTGTGTGTGACGACTCCAAGCCAGGTGATTCTGTGCTGCACCTAGGTCCAGAGAAGTTTTTCTATCACTCCAAATGAAGCACGCACACCTCCTACGGTAAATTAGAGCGGCCTCCAGGCGTGATTCTTTCTCTGCATCGGACTTGAGTGATTTGTATCTCTGTATTCTGTTTGGTTGCCAGAAACCCCCAAACATGCTCTTCATCAGAATATACTGCAGGAGATAAAGGAGAGCTGAGTTCAAGAAAGACGTAATCCCTTGCCCCTTAACCTCTCTCCCCAATAGGATGGTTTAAAAATAATACCTCTAAAACTGACAATTAGCTTAAACATTATAATTTTTTAAAGGATATTGAACACCTACTATGTGCAAGGCCTGGGCCAGGGAGTCAGAAAGGCACAGTGCATTCTGGTAGAAAGCAGTGGAGCTCAAAGTGTCTGCACATGCTGCTGCAGTAGCTTGGGGCCGGGGGGGGGGGGCCGGGGGGGGGGAGCCGCTAAAGATGCAATCAGAAACGGGATGGGGTGCGGCTCGGCAGTCTGTGTTTAAACAAGCCGGCTGGGTGAGGCTGGGTGATATACTTGGGGACTGAAGACTACACACACACACACACACACACACACACACTGACCCAACCTCCCTGCTCACTCATGGCACAGCTTGGGAACAAGGCACAATCTTAGCTTCACTCCTGATATAAGAGATTGGAAGTGGAAATTGTTCTGAATTTCCTGAACAAAACCAGCATGCGTAAGACTCCTGGGGCAGTCACTCCCAGCCCTGCCCCTGGGCCAGCAGCAACGCTAGGTGTGCTCTTGGCTTGCCTGGTTTATCATACAGATAAAATGACACATGGAAATAACTTGGAAGGGTTAGTTCCTGTGGGTCTGGATTCTGTCTTGGCAAGACCTCACTCAAACCCAGGCCGTGGGCCTGAGCTGCTGCAGGAGGTGTCTGGGAAACCCCGTGCGCTATCAGTCCTCTCACCACATCAGAAGAAAATTTCTCTTCATCCTCGGATAACACTTACCGCTTGTCAGGGAAAGAGAGAGAGCGGAGTAGGGGAGGAGTAGAGGCTGAAAACTAACAAAACTCAAAGTGTTTAGCGATCCCCAGAAGACCCAACTGTCACCGAGTTAACCCTTTTGGCTATATATGGAACCTAACCTGTGGATATATAATAATAAATTATATATTACATATATACCATTAATATAATTATACATCACATATAATTATATATTATATAAATTATATTATATATAATTTAGTTTATGTGTGTGTTTTATGTATGTGTGCCACATGCATGCCTGGTGTCCAAGGAGGCCAGAAGACAACATTGAATTCTCTAGAACTGAAGCTGCAGACAGTTGTAAGCTGTGTGGGTGTTGGGAACCAGACTTGGGTCCCGTGTTGTAAGACCAGCCGGTTCTCTTAGCCACTGAGCCGTCTCTACAGCCCTCTTGTGGAATTGTAAATGTGTTCCCTTCTATCCTTCGCTCCTTGACCTTTCCAATTTCCACGTCCCATCACTGAATCCGATTCAAGGCGTACCTGGTAAGCCCCCGCCACACAAAGTGATCACGAAGGGGAAGTAAGACTTGGCGCCTGCTCTCAAGGATCCGCGTCTATCAAATAACCAACCGAGAGAAGGAAGCGCCCAGAACTAGGTGCAGGAGTCCAACAGGAAACACAACCTAACTCACGCAGGAACTTCCGCTCTGGGGCTGGGAGAAAGATACAAACCCAGCAGGGTATGGGCCGCAAAGGAGGTAAGGAAGAGTCCATAGAGCAGAGGGCGGCGGGTGACCCACCGGAGCGAGCAAAGACTGAAAGGAAACCAGAAAAGAATGAATGGGGGAAGAGGAAGCAGGGGAAACAGCCGTATGAGATACAGATATTTGTCTGAAAATGATGGCATATCTTGAAAGTCCCACATACCTGGCAGGGGATCATTTGATACCGGGTGTTTCCTCGCCTGTATGTAAAATCCTGTCTCAAAATAAACTAGAACCAACAAATGGGCCAGGCGTGGTGGCAGACACTTATAATGCAGTACTCAGGAAACTGAGGTAGGAGGATTGCGCGTTGGAAGCCAGCCTGGGCTATTTCATGGGTTGGAGGTTAGCAGGACCCGTGACAGAGTCTTACAATCGTGCTGATCTATTTATTGTTGCTCACGGTTTTGTCAAGAGGGTGGTCCTCCCGCCGGGGTTGCCGGAGTGCATTTGCATGGTATCTTTCCCGCATGCATCCTTCCGCTGGAGGCTGGAGGAGAGGCTGCGGGCTGCAGGCGCAGCTGCGGCCCTGAGAGGGTCGGCCCGGTTATCCGAGTGCTCTCCAGTCCGTACTTTCTCTGCCGCTGCTCAGCGTTCATAAAGGCGTCGTGTTTTCTTACACAAGTGGCGGGGACATCCCAAGAAGGGAAAGACTGGAGCTCCTCTGCAGGGCCCATCCGTGGAGGTTACACACCGTGGCTTCTGTCAGATCCCGACCATGTGGACAGCAGCTGACTGGAGGCCACACAGTTAGGATGTGGACAGTTAGGATGTAGACACTGTCCACAGCGTCACGTGAGTGCAGAGGAACAGGAATTTAAGACAGATAAGAACTGGAGACCTGACGTTGTGAGCAGCAAGCTCACTCGAGCAGTCTATGCACAGTGCTACAAGAAAGCAGGTTGCAGGTACGGCTGATGGATGCCGATTGATAGCAGCTCACAGCTGTTCCTTTCTGCAGACAATCGCCCTCAGCTGAACCATACCCCACCCCGTGTCTGGTTGGTACAGGCGCAAGGGTGGCTCCTTGCATCTGGGTGGGATTGACTCTGATGGTGTTTGTGCTCCAGGGCCTCCTTGCTTAGCTACCTCTGTTGGTTTCCTGTCCCCCTCCCCAGTCTCCGCAGCAAAGCATCCTTCAGCCTGGTTGCTAAGAAACCGGCTTAATAAGCCGGAAAGGAAATTTTAAGCCAGAGCTAGGTTGTAAAACCGGCCTCGGGTGTTGCTCCTTCAGCCTCTGCCCTCTCTCTGCCTGTTTTCAGTTATTTTTCTCTCTAATCTCTCTCTCTTTTCCATACACACTAGTTTTTTATTTCCCCACAACTTGACAGATTCGTCAGGTGTGTTAGTACACACCTTCCGTATCAGCACTTGGGAGGAAGAAGTGAAGCCAGCGTCTGAAGCCAGCCTAGTCTACTGACCGAATTCTAAGCAGGGCAGGGCTGCATCATCAGACCTTGTTTCAGCGGTGGCACACACCTTTAATTCCAGCACTGGGAAGGCAGAGACAGGCAGGTGTCTGAGTTCAAGGCCAGCCTGGTCTACAGATCGAGTTCTAGGACAGCCAGGGCTACATAGGGAAACCCTGTCTCAAAAAAAAAAAAAAAAACAAAACAAAACAAAACAAAAAACAAAAAACAAACAAACAAACAAAAACAAAAACAAAACAAAACAAAAACCACAAAACAAAAAACCAAAATACAAACTACTCTGGGCGTGGCCACACGCACCTCTGATCCCAGCACTCAGAAGGCAGAGGCAGGTGGATCTACGGAAATTCCAGGCCATCTAGGGCTACATAGTGAGACCCGGTTTCAAAAAAACCAAAAACAACCAACAAGCATAAACGAAAAAGCAGGGCTGGTGAAGTGGCTCAGCCGGGCAGGGGGCTTGCCTCCAAGCTTAACTGCCCGAGTTCGAGTCCTTCAGACCACATGGTGAAGAGAGCAAAGCGACTCCTGAAGATCATGGTCTGGCTTCCGTGGCATGTGCACACTCATACGTATTTGTAAGCATACAATAAGTAAATGAAAAACAAAGGCTTTGGGGCCTTAGACCCTTCAGCAGCTATAAGGGCACATAACAGAAGAGCCCAGTTCGATTCCTCAGCATTCGAGGCTGGTGGCTTGCAGCCCTGTCACTCCAATCCTAGGGGACCCAGCTTTCTTTTGGCCACCACATGTCTCTTCACTCACATACACATACACACCCATACATAGACACACGTTTAATTAAAAAAAAATCTTTAAAATTTTTTGTGCTTAAAAACAACCAAAAAATCTCATACCAAGCCAAATAAACAAGCAAACAAACAAAAATCCTGGCCAGGCATGTAGCTGTGTGGGCAGGACGGCCTAGCATATGTGAAGCCATGGGTCGAATCCCTGGCATTCATGGTTGGACCATATGAGAGGTAAAGGCAGGAGGATCTGAAGTTCAAAGCCAACCTCGGTTACACAATGACTTAGGGGCCAGCCTGGGCTCCCTGATACCCTTTCTCAGAGCAAACAAACCTTCACCAATCAACCAAACAAAAACCTGGGCCAGAGAGATGGCTCAGCGGCTAAAAGGCACGTGACTGCCGAGCTCGAAAATGTGACTTTAATTCCCAGGATCCCTGTGACAGAAGAAAACCAAGCCCTGCGAGCTGTCCTTTGACTTCTATATATGCATATATATAGACACAGACACACTCTCAGACAGACAGAGAGACAGACAGACACACACACACACACACACACACACACACACACAACAAAAGCCCCAAACTAGGCAGACTTACTGAAGAATGCTTTTTTCTTTTTTTGAAACATCTAAAATCTTCAGATGGACCAACTTTATTATAACTTCACATTTAACTATGATTAATACAGTTTGGTACAATAAGGAAAACAAAAACCAAGAAATAAAGTTTAGAAATATGTTTTCATTTGTTGCCTACTGCCAAAGTTACCCATTTTTAGGGTTATCACATTTACCATGAAGCACATTTTCAAAGGTAAAAGCCAGGCAATCAGGAACTACATAATTAAAAAGAAGTGATTTTCTATGAAGTATGCAAAACCAAAAACCCAACCCCTCACCTTCAATAGTGTACACATATATTAAAGGTTATGCTTTTGAAATGTTTTCAGCATTGACATTTCTGTTGGAACTACGCTATGGAATGCAAAAAAAAAAAATAAAGTTCTTGAAATTGAATAATGAAGTAAATAAAAATACAAGCATGCCTTCTAGAGTTGTAAAATCATTTTAGCCATAGAATCCATCCCTACAAATAATACTAATCCATACATAATAATGCATGAATTATTCCCAGTACCTCTGCCATTAAGACTCCCCAGCCTGAGGACAGTCTGTCCTGGCTTTCAGCATTTCTTCCCTGCCTTTGCATGGGTTAGGAGAATGCTTTAGATGCTCTTTGTCTGAGCCTGAATAGATCTGTCTACGTAAGATGGGGCCTTGACAGATGGGAAGCCAACAAGACAGCCTCAATCCCCAAGACTCCGCCCTCAGCCTAACAAGCTGATCACTGTCTTATGGATGAGAGACTTGGACTCAGAGCTTAAAGTCCCAGCCCAGTTGCCCTCTGTCATTTCTGCCCTTCTGCGTTCGCTGCCTCTGCCATGTGGGCTAGTTTTCTGTGGAATGAGCTTTGTCCACTCTCTCCTTCGGGCAGGCCTGCTTTGTTGACTCACTGGAGAGCCGTGACTACACACAGAGTCATCAGACATGATGGAACCTGCCGCAGCCAATGCAGGCCTTTGTCAGGCGTCTTCGACCAGGCCAGTGAGAGATGACCAGACCGACTATTCGCCAAGAAGGTGATTTTGCCTTTAAGATCTTTTTGGTGTGAATCAAGATAGACTTTGAGCAGAACCAAGTCTGAAATGTAACTCAGAGGAAGAACAAGGGCCTGGTTTCATTCCCAGTATTACCAAGGGTGGGTGACAATCATGAGTCAAGGCTAGCCTGGGCTGTACATAGTGAGTTCCAGGCTATCTTGGGCTACTTAGCAAGACCTATCTCAAGAACTGGATCCCTTTTTTTCTTCTATTAGTTTCAGTGTGTCTGGCTTTATGTGGAGGTCCTTGATCCCCTTGGAGTTGAGCTTAGTACAGGAGATAAGAATGGATCAATTTGCATTCTTCTGCATGCTGACCTCCAATTGAACCAACACCATTTGTTGAAAAGGCTATCTTTTTTCCACTGGATGTTTTCAGCTCCTTTGTCGAAGATTAAGTGACCATAGGTGTGTGGGTTCATTTCTGGGTCTTCAATCCTATTCCATTGATCCACCTGCCTGTCATTGTACCAATACCATGCAGTTTTTAACACTATTGCTCTGTAGTATTGCTTGAGGTTTGGGATACTGATTCCCCTAGAAGTTCTTTTACTGTTGAGTATAGTTTTAGCTATTCCGGGTTTTTTGTTATACTAGGTGAATTTGAGAATTGCTCTTTCTACCTCTATGAAGAACGGAGTTGGGATTTTGATGGGAATTGCGTTGAATCTGTATATTGCCTTTGGCAAGATGACCATTTTAACTATATTAATCCTGCCAATCCATGAGCATGGAAGATTTTTCCATTTTCTGAGATCTTCTTCAATTTCCTTCTTAATAGGCTGAAGTTCTTGAGAAACAATGAATTCATGAAATTCTTAGACAAATGGATGGAGCTGGAGAACATCATCCTAAGTGAGGTAACCCAGTCTCAAAAGAACACTCATGGTATGCACTCACTGATAAGTGGATATTAGCCTAGAAGCTTGGAATACCCAAGACACAATCCACATATCAAATGATGTCCAAGAAGAAGGAAGGAGTGGCCCCTGGTTCTGAAATGGCTCAGTGCATCAGTGTAGGGTAATACCAGAACAGGGAAGTGGGAAGGGGTGGATGGGGGAACAGGGGGAGGGAGAAGGGTTTATGGGACTTTCGGGGAGCAGGGAGCCAGGAAAGGGGAAGTCATTTGAAATGTAAATAAAGAATATATTGAATAAAAAAAAAAGAAAAAAAAAAAAAAAAAGAACTGGATCCCGATGTCATATTGAGGCCCTTGAGATTAGCTTGGGCCATTTTTCCTGTATTCTACAGTAACCTGGGGCCAAGAAACTCCTCTCATCCCCCCCCCCAAGCTATTTTGAAATGACGCTTGCTGTTTTCAACCAAAAGACACCCAGCTGAAATACGTAGACATTTACATTTTATTTTACCATGAAGCACTTGCTTTATTACACTTAGACATCTGCTTTCTCTTTGCCAACCATACGCAATGGAAATGAAGTCAACGCTTAACCGGGGCTACAGTCTCTTGATTTGAAAGACTGTAGGCTTAAAGGAGATAGTCTTTGCTGAAATGAAGGGAGACTAGCTAGTACCTCCACACGAATGAATGCTCTACTCCATCTTATTTCTCCTGAGTCATTAGATATCTCACTCTCCCTTCTTCCCCTTAAAATTTGTATTTATTTGCGTTTGACGAGGGGCATGTGCAGGCCACAGCACATGTGTGGAGGTCAGAGGTCAAGGTGGAGGTGCTGGTTGACTCCTTTTACCCGCAAGGCCCCTGGGATGGAACTCGGGTCGGCAGACTTCAGTTCGTAAGCACCTTTACCCCAGGAACCATCTTGTCAGCCTCCTTCTTCCGTCTCTATCTCTATTTAAGAGATATTGTTACACATTTGAGGCTTCTTATTTAAAAAGTAAAATCCTTTGAAAGATGAACCCCCTGACTTCCATGTCTGTGGCCTTCCCACCCTCCTCATGCACGGCCTGATCTACCAGATGCTTCCGAATGCTCACACAAGGGACCTCACCTTTGGTTTTTGCTAGTTGGTTTGTTTATTGAAAAAGAGTCTTACGATAAACCCTAGACTGGCCTTGAACTCAATTCAAGCCGGTTGCTTGAGCCTCCCAAGTGCCAGGATCAAGATGTGGAGCACTCCGCCTGGATCACCGTACATATACATACGGAGAGTCTCAGTTCTCAAAGGGACCCGCCACAGACCCACCTCCACCTTAGAGGCAAGCATGTTCCATCGCAAAATAATACACTCAGCATCTAAAAGCTGATAGACAAGAGCCAATATTCAGAGTCCTGATTCCATGTAGGATGTGCCCCCAAGTTCTCTTCAGGCAAACACTTTGATGTCTTCAACTGGCTAAAGGAAGATGAAAACTTTTGCCTCGGGCTTGACCTAAAATTAAAAGAGCTTTTGAAGGTTCTCCGTGAAATCAAAGCTGCACATTACTTTAGTAAGTACACATATATGTAATGTATAAATAAATATAATGAACATACACACATATATAGTATAATATATATGTATATATATTAGTTGGAAGGCAGAAGTTAGAGGCCATAAGTTCAAGGCCAGTGAGGCCCTGACAGGACATCAAACAAAATTGAAATTAAAAATTTAAAAACACCGAATGCTTACAGCACGTTGAGTGCAGCTGTAAGTGCCGAGGCCAAACAGAGGACAAGAAAGAGATGAGTCGCCGTCTCTAGACAGAGCACACGAAGCCCTGAGAGGACAGAAGACGAATGTGCCAATGGATGAGGCCAGCTCTGACAGATGTGATGAGTTCTGTGGCGGGAAACAAAGACGTGGAAGGGCTAAAGTGGGGGGAGTGGTGCTAGTTAGATCCGTGGTTCTCAACCTGTGGGCTGCGACCCCTTTGAGGGCTGCATATCAGATATCCTGGATACCACGTATCCTGCATATCAGATATGGACATTAAGATTCAGAACAATAGCAGAATTACAGTTACAAAGTAGCAATGGAAATAGTTATGGCTGGGCGTCGCCACGACAGAAGGACCTGTATTTAAAGGGTCACAGCATTAGAGAGGTTGAGGACCGCTGGTCTAGATGGAACGACTATAGAAAGCCCCTTAGAACCTTGAAAAGGACATTTGGACAGAGATCCAAACAAAGGAGAAACCGAGGCATCCACTTTCCTGGAGGTGGAGTGTTTGTGTCCTCTGCTGTGGAGGGGATGATCTTCAAGGATGGTTTCTGATTTATTCCACTATCCTCCACTAGATGGACTTCCTAAATGTAGGGAAACAGAAACTCTGCTGGTGAAGTGGAGTGTCCCAGAGAGACAGGAAGATGCTGACCACCAATGAGAATTTGTTTTCTTAAAGATGCAAATCACTGAAGGGGTGTATGGATCCCAAAAGAGAAGGGGTATTAGTAGAGTAACTGGCAGAATCTGACTCCAGTCTTATTTAATAGTGACCAAGGTCAATTTCCCTAGTTTACATATATTTAAGCGATGCTAAGAGAGGTTGACATGAGGCCAGGCTGAGTGGCCGGTAGGGGGAAGCTCTATATTGTGGCTTCTCAGTAAAGCTACAGTTCTTTCAAAAGCTGGTCACTCGATGCTAGTTATCGGACATTCATATTGTCAAAACCATCAAGACATAACTGAATGGAAACACCCGTATTGTTGTTGGGTGTTACTAAGGATATACAGAATTGATATAATCCTCAAAAAAGTCTTAGGTTGGAAAATGATTGTTTCAACACATATGAAGATTCAAAAAAAGCCATCTAGGCCGAAGTCTTTAAGAACATATTGGCCATCAAGACCCAAGGTGCTATTGCTGTAAGACAGCAAAGGTGGACAGAGACCAGAATGCAATAGGCAGCCCAGAAAGCAAGCACATGTAACTACGTTTCTGACAAACGGGTTAAAAAAAAAACACAAAGGGATTTCTTCCCAGGGAAGAAGAATTCTAACGTTTCAGCTCTACAGTCCACACACAGATGAGTTCCATACGTAATTTATAAAAACAGAGCCTCTACGAGGAAGCAAGAATATCTTTACGATGTTAGTAGAGGTAATAATTTCTCCCACAGGAACACCAAACCCCAGACCACAAAGAAAACTAATAAATTAGACTCCATGGAGAAGTGGTACTTTATTCATTATTCATTGGAAGAGCCCACAGAGAGAATGAAAAGCCCACGACATGGGAGAGAGGTGTATGTCGTGGAGCTGACAAAGGTAACCAGAACACACAACTAACTCCTAAAATTAAGATGATAATTCAATGGCTAAACACGTACTTTCATGCCTAGGCATGCGCCCTCTCTAAGCTATAGTCTGAGCTAAAACATCCTCACAGGGTACTTGTCACACACGAAGCAGAGTGGTTAGATCTTACCCACAAGATGAGGTCAAGAAACCAAATAGCATGTCATCCATGCCTATAAAGTCCAGGAGCTAGCAAGGCTATTTTTATGACCATAGTGATTGCCTTTCACTAGGATGTGGTTTAGTGGTGGGAAGGGGGCAAGAGGGTACGTCTGAGCTCCTTTTAATATTACATCTCTTGATCTGGGTGTGGTCTATAAGAATGTAATAATTCATGATCTGCGTATGTGCGCGCGCGCGCGCGCACACACACACACACACACACACACACACACTCACGCGCCAAGAAAAGTTGATATTGCTGGGAAATGTATATGTTTGTGACTCCAGCACTCAGGATTCAGAGGCAGGAAGGTTCTTGTAAATTCCAGGCCAGGCAGGGCTGGCTACCCAGCAGGAAGCTGGAGCCTGGGAGGAAGGAATGGAGGAAGGACGGGAGAGCGAGGATTGAAGATTTACTAAAACACTCCATGATAAACGGAAGAGTCTAGATTGGGAGTCGCCATTTGTGTTATCGCCGCCTGCCTCAGAATCATTCCAAAACTTAGCAGCTGAGAACAACAAATACTTATTACCTCACGGTTTCTGTGGGCCAGGAATTTGGGAGACGCTCA
The DNA here is from genome assembly GCA_964023405.1 of Apodemus agrarius. NCBI lineage: Eukaryota > Metazoa > Chordata > Mammalia > Rodentia > Muridae > Apodemus > Apodemus agrarius. Next base: position 40,965,032 of record OZ030016.1, on the reverse strand, counting down.
GGGCGTAGCTCCACTCGGAGTCTCTCTTGAGGTCGCAGCTAGCCCATTAGCCAGGGCTACAGTTATCTGGAAGCTTGGCCGGGGCTGGAGGGCCCACGCCCACAGGCCTGTGGTGTCGGCAAGCTTGGGCTGCCACGCTAGCCTTAGCCGAGCTCTGGTTCTTCCTCTGTTGAGGGGCTCCCCAGGGCTGCTGAGTGTTCTCACGGCAGGCCAGCTAGGCCTGGGGAGTGAGCAGAAGGGAACAAGAGGGCCCTGGATGGAAGCCACGGGGGTTTCTCATGGCCAGCTATGGTCGCGAAGAGTGTTAGCCCAACGCTGCTTCTCCGCTGTGGGGGCACAGAGAAGAAACACCAGCAGTCAGTGACGGGGAGCCATCTTGCTGACTGGCTCCCAGAGAAAGGTTTCTTGTCTCATCTCTGTGACTAAATGCCTGACAGAAACAACCTGAGGAAGGCTCCTTTCCTCTCTCCCTCCCTCCTGTGGGTGTGTAGACATGTGTGCCATGGTTGAGCCAATTCTGGTGCCATCCCAAGAGGGAGGGGCCATCATATGCCCTGGCACTGGAGTTACAGGCAGTTGTGACCCTCAGAAGTGACTGCTGGGAGCTGAATCCAGTTCCTGTTGGAGAGCAGTGCTCCAGCCTCAGAAGTGATATTTATTTTAATTAATTAATTAATTTTTATTCAGGGATTCAGTCTGCCATGGTGGTCGGGTGGGGTGCAGGGCACCTGGGGTGGCTCAGCTGATGGGGTCCGGGTTGCACTGTGTGGTTTCCTATGCTAAGCAGATAAGAAAGCGGAGAGAGCCAGGGTTGCTGGTAGGGCTGGGCTATTATCCCCGCTGCCTCTCCAGCTGCCAACCATGACTTCTATAGCAAAGACTCCCAAAGGCTACGCGCTGGGAACCCAGCATTCCAACACCCAAGCCTGTGGGAGGACATTTTTAATACAAACCATAATACTTCCACACCCATTTTTATTTTCCTCTGAAATTACTAGGGTATCTTTAGAAATTCTTAGATCCTTAAACTTCGTGCCTCTCTTGTCCGCTAATGGGCTCAACTCTCCGACTGTTTTCCTGCTCGTGAACCTTCGGCAGACTTGCTGGGGGGTGGGGGGTGGGGCCGGTGGGGGTCGTTACGGACCGCCTGGAAGAGAAACAAACTCTCCCAAAGGGTATCTGTGCTGTGAAGATGCTCTTTGTGACCTGAAATCTCAGAAATCCTTTAGCCATCCTCGCTGTGCCTGGTACCTTATCTTAACTTGATCACCTGAAATGCCACCGGGACGGACATACATGCCATTGCTGAAAGAAGCGTTTCTGCTCAAACACAGGCACATTATCTGGACACTACCAAGGTTCACACGCTTGGCTGCTCATTAGAATCTCCCGGGAAGCAGTTAAAGGTACAAATCCCCTAAGTAGGGTGTGTCTCTGTGCTCCGGACAAGCTGACCGGCAGGCAGGCAGGCAGAGTTCTGAGTGTTGGAGGCTAGCCTGGTCCGTACAGCAAGTTCCGCGCACGCGCGATCCAGCAGGTGGGACACAGCGAGCCCGTATCTCAAAATAGAAACAAAAACAAGCAGCCACCAGGCAGAAAAGACAGAACAAAGCCCAGCCAGTTTCCAGGTTTGGCAGGTGACCCAGGGTTCAGAGCTGCTCAGCTCTTGCAGAAAGTGGAATCTGGTTTCTCGCACTCACGACTGGTGGCTCGCAGCTACCTGGAACTCTAGTTGGAGGGGAGCTGAGACCTCCTTGGACACACACACACACACACACACACACACACAATTGAACCCCCCTCATGGGAGATGGCTCAGCGAGCGGAAGTGTGTGCTGAGCATCCACGTGGACCTGAGTTCTGACTTTTGTATATGCATAGTGATGGTGGTGATGGTGATGACTGATGATGGTGATGATAGTGATGATGATGATGATGATGATGATGATAACGGTGGTGATGGTGATAAAGCCAGGTGTGGCTCCATGTGTCTGTGGCCCCACTGCTGCGTGGGTGGATTGCTAAGGTTTGCTGGCCAGCTAGCCCAGGCTAAAAAGGCCAGATCCAGGTTCAGCGAGAGATATTATCTAAAGAAGTGCGGTATGACAGAGAAGGACATTGGCAGTCTTCCTTTGGTTAAAATGATGTACATGCACACAAAGCACACACACACACACACACACACACACACACACACACAAACACACATCAGAAAAGAGGGACTGAGAGAGCGCCCCCCCCCCCCCCGTCGGTCCTGTGGCAGCGTCTGGAAGCCACGGGCACACAGTGTCAGCGTGTGGCTTTTAACACTTGGGTTTCCACGCAGGGGGAAGCCGCTTGCTCACGAGAGCCCGTTTCCTCTCCACTGCCGTCCGATGGCGTGCTGAGTGAGACAGGCTCCTGCGCCTCTTCACCTCCTCCGCCTTCTGATGCCCCCGCCCTTTGGTTCCGGCCGCGACAGCCGTGAACATGGAGTGGCCTGTCAGCAGCTCGGGCTTGTGGTCGGAGCTGCAGAACTGACTTTCTCTCCTGGGCCTCAGACTCCACTAAGGGGCCCAGTGACTCCCGGATAAGGGGACATATGGCCATCTTGTGACACAGCCAGGAAATCTCCCCACCCCCGCGGGCAATGAAATGACACAATGCTTTGTAGAGTCGCCTCTTGAACATTCCGAGATTACAATGGATTGCGAGAGCCAGGAGACTCCTCGCCTATGGGAAAACATTCAAGGCATGTGAAAGCTCTTAAAAGCAAAATTTAAAAACAAGTATTTTTTTTTTTTTCATACACTCCCGGGGCAAATATGTATTGGGCAACGCTGATCATAGTTATTTCCACTTTCTTGCCCACTTCAGCCATGGTGACGCCAGCGGGTCTTATAACAGGCACCCTTCCTGCGCTAAGGAATCTGTGCCTAGCTGCTCTTTCCGCCTAGAACATTCTCACCCAGGTATTTGCTTGGCCAGTTTCCTCAGCTCCTTCATGTCTCTAGGGGAACAGGACCGATACAATGACTACTGCATATTCTATGATACATCTTATCAGAGTGGTTTACTATGGGCTGGGTAATCCCACAATGGTGGAAAGGTCTAAAGGACCCAATCACTGCTCAGCTCATCCTAGAGGATTCCCGGAGAGCTGTTGGTCTCCATTCTGCATTGGACACCAAAGAAGCTTGGTTGGGATAGACTGTAGCCCGGTGGGAGAGACACAATCATCAGCCAAAAGGAGAGGCAGCCAATCAAGTAGCTGCTCTTTCTCCTGGACCTTTTCATACCTGGGCGTTTCTAGAAAAAGATTTTCCCTCTTTAGTTAATTCTTCCCTGAAATGTGCTCCCAGACCCGCCCAGAGGCATGTCTTTAGTTATGATCCAGATCCAGTCAAGTTCACAGTCAAGATTAATTCTCTTATCCAGCAACCAGCTTCCCTTTCTGAGCCTGCCCTACTGTTTTTTTTCCAGTACCCTTTTTACCTTTTATGACTTCCCAAATAATTTACCTTTAATTGCGATTTTATTTTAATTTGCTACATGGTAAGGATACATGTTCGCAGGATACATTGTGATTGACCTTTCAGTCTGCGCATGTGCCATGATGGGCCAGTCGGCGCCTCTGTCACCTCAGTCATCATTCTGTGTGTTGAAAACAGAAAATCTCCCTTGGAGCTGGGGAGATGCTCAGTAGGTAGAGGACTTCCTGTGCAAACGTAAGGCTTAGAGTCTGAATCCCCAGCAACCCAATAAATGCTGGGTGGGCATGGTGGCCTGGCTGTGACCCCAGATCATTTGCGGAACACTTGCTCCCCAACGGGCAGTGCTGTTTTGGGGGAAGTTCTAGAAACTTTATACTGCAGAGCCTAGTTAGAGCATCAGGTCACTGGGAAGGGCCTTTGAGGGTTATATCTGGCCCGCCGCCCTTTCACAGTTGGCTCTGCTTCGCGTCCACTATGATGTGTGTGGCCTCTGCCTCTGCTTGGACCCAGGCTCAGTGAAGGCAGGAACCTAACAGTCTGAAACCGGGAGCCAAAACCAATCTCTCTCCCTTTAAATTCTTCTCTTGTTTACTTCGGACAGAGTGTTGAAAAGAAACTAAAACAGACTGGACACAGACTTAGAGGTCAAAGGTATTTTCACGGCAGCCGTACTACCTTGGGACAAGAGCGCTGGTAGGGCATCTCAGGTAAAACAAGCAGAGAAGGGGGAAGAAAGACTCGGGATGTATTGTCGTACGTAATTCCATCAGAGAACAGGGACACTCTTAAAGCTGAATAGAAAACACGTATTGCCTGCCATCTGCAGTCTCCAGCTAGATCCCACCAGTATAAAGTTTCCAGGACCTTCCCAAATGTAGCCCCAAGCCTCCTTGTACTTTGTCTTTGATGCACAAAATCACATCCTTGGCAGAAACAGCGAGAAGAAAAACTAGAGAAGCCAAACATCAAGGTTAGTACATTTATGGACTTTCCTGGATCCTGGGACGATAGTCCAGGTCTTTGATGGCTTAGGTCTTTGTTCCTGTTTTGCAGGTGTTGAGGCCGGCTTGCTAGGTCCTAAGGTCAGAATGGGACCTCCAACAGTATCCGATATGTTTCCAGGAGTCTGGTGTGCTGGTGTTGGTTTTTGACTATTTGACAAAAACCTTGACATGCTAAAGAGGAAACCTCAGATGAGGAACAGCCTCCATAAGATGGCCCTGTAGGCTTGTCTCTGGGGTCAACTTCTCGGTTGACAATCGGTGTAGGAGAACCCAGCCCACTGTGGGTAGCGCCCACCTAGGGAGGTGGATCCAGACTGTATAAGAAAGGTAGCAGAGCAAGCCAGGGGGAACGAGAGACTGAGGCAGCTTTCCTCGGTGGTCTTTGCTTTAGCTCCTGCCTTTAGGTTCTGATTTTTGAATCACTACCGTGGCATTCCTTGGATGGACTCTAAGCAGTAAGACAAAAATTAACCCTTTCACCCCCAACATTCATTTTGGTCATGCCGTTTACCACAGCAACAGAAACCAGTTTAGGACCCCCTAGCTTCTTTCCAGCAGAGATTGTATATGGCGTCACCCAGAATCACCTTTCTATTCTTCTCTCCAAAAGATCTGCGTGTTATTCCAGATGTGTAATAGTTGGCGAACAACATTCTTTATCTTCTGAACACCTCCGTAGTCAGATGAGAACCGTTTCCCACCTCAGAGATCAGTCTACTGATCTTAAAAACAGGCATGTCACCAGGAGTTTAAGAAACGTGGACTGTCCCAGAAACAAAGGCACAAAGAGGCTGAAAGAAAGGGACTTGGTACAAAGAGGAAGTCCCGTAGTTGTTGAGATGATGTGATGTCAGAGCATTTAAGTAAAGCTCTTTCCACCAGGCAGTGAAAGAAATGTTAGCGGGGATTAGAAGGTCGAAGTCCTTTTTTTTTTTTTTTTTTTTTTTTTTTTTTGGTTTTTTCGAGACAGGGTTTCTCTGTGTAGCCCTGGCTGTCCTGGAACTCACTCTGTAGACCAGGCTGGCCTCGAACTCAGAAATCCACCTGCCTCTGCCTCCCAAGTGCTGGGATTACAGGTGTGCGCCACCACCGCCCAGCTAGAAGGTCAAAGTCTTAACGGTGAGTCCTTGGCTGGGGACTGCCTGGCTGCAACAGACGGTTTCTACCTTTTCATCTTCCAGAGGAAAATGGGCAGGCCTGGGGTAACGAACCAGTAATACTGTAAAAAAAGGATTTCGAAGAGTACAGAGCTTTAAAAATTCCCTTCATAACTCTCCTTTGGAATCTCTCACTTTCTCTGCGTCTCCTCCCCTTCCATCCCCCACCCCACACCCAGGAACACAGCTAGGCACAGGAGTGCGGGAGGAAAATGCCAGTCCCGCTCGAGCCCTGTGTTCCCAGCTGTCACAGAGAGCCGCTCAGTGCTCACCGGAAGGGAATGCCCGGGTGCCCTCCTCAGAGGTCGCAGCGGCACGTCCATTAGCACGGCCTCTGTGCAGTCTGGGCTCTTGCTGCTCTGTTGCACTTCTGTTGTTGCTGAGTTAGCCAGGTTATGGAGGGGCGTTGACATCACTTCTCGCAGTGGCTGTGGCGGTTGTTATAGATGTGTATTATTGCAAAGGAGGCAGTGACTGGCATGAATATCAGCTGTAGAGCATCCTCTGTGCCTGTTCTCGAATCTTCTGTAAATGACACACCTCTGTGCTAACTTTTGACAGCCTGTATTTTTTCGTCTCTGAATGTTTTAAATTCTAATTTAGATTGATACAAAGTACCCACCCCCCCTTCACTCCTTCAACCCGGCAGAACATCAACCCCAGAACATCAACCCCGTCTTGTGGAAGTACTACATCTGGATTGGTAGGGCTGGAGTTCTCAAGTAAGAACTGCTGGTCAGGAACTAGTTGGGGAGAAAAGCTGGACAGTATAGTAAGTAGCCTTTGAGTTCTCGAGGTATGATTTTTTTTAATCTTTTTTTTTATAAGTGACTTTGAGATCGCCTGTAGGGTATGGCTTTCCCAGCATGTAGCATAAATGACATAGCAAAATCTTACCTTTGGGACACACCCGTGCAAAAGCTCTCTAGGACATCTAAGGAGACAATTGCTGGCTTGGAGCATCACCAGCAGTAGAAGCTGTAACTCAATGTCACTGGCGGGGCAGCCTGCAGAGTCCTCAGAGACCTGTGCTCGGGAGGAGCTGGCATCTTCACTTCTGCTGCAGAAAAGGATTTCAGGATGAGTGGGTAGGAAGCAGAGATGGGGGTCTATAAAGAGGAGCATTGCTGGGGTTTGGGATACCTGGGTTTATGGGCAAAATTTAACAGAGGGAGGAAGTACGGGTGTGTTTCTGTCCTTACGTGGGGTTTCCAGGGTGTATGATGCATCTAATGCATGATGGGGGCAGGTGCACCTGATGCATGATGGGGGCAGGCGATCTTGCAAAACTAAGTGTTAGCAGCATTCTGTCTAAACTCCACCCCACAGTTACCTGGCAACAGCCAGGCATGCTCCGCCCCACAGCTCCCTGTCAACAGCCAGGTAGGCCAGACCCAATATTAAAGGGACTGCTTGCACCTCCTTGCTGTCTTGCTCTGCTCTTTCTCTCTTGCCTTCTTGGGCTCTTCCTGTCCCCCCTCCCTTCCTCTTCTCTCCACATGTTCATAGCTGGCCTCTTCTCTTCTCTTCTCTTCTCTTCTCTTCTCTTCTCTTCTCTTCTCTTCTCTTCTCTTCTCTTCTCTTCTCCCCTCCTCCTTCTCTTCTCTTCCTATTCCTCCTCCTCTTCTTTTCTTCTTCTTCTTCTTCTTCTTCTTCTTCTTCTTCTTCTTCTTCTTCTTCTTCTTCCTCTTCTTCTTCTCCTCCTCCTCCCCCTCCTCCTCATCTTCTTCTCCTCCTCTTCCTCCTCCCCCTCTTCCTCCCCACTCCTCCTCCTCTTCTTCTTCTCCTCCCCCTCTTCCTCCTCCCCCTCTTCCTCCCCCTCCTCCTCCTCTTCTTCTTCTCCTCCTCCTCCCCCTCCTCCTCCCCCCTCCTCCTCCTCCCCCTCCTCCTCCTCCCCTCCTCCTCCTTCTTCTCCTTTTCTCTCTCTCTCTCTCTCTCTCTCTCTCTCTCTCTCTCTGCCTCTACTACCCTCTTAACTCCCCTTACCATACCCTGAATAAACTCTATTCTATACTATACTCTCCTGTGGCTGGTTCCTCGGTGGGGGGGGGAGGCATACCCCAGCATGGCCCACTAAGACACTCCCTTCCCCATTCCTGACTACATAGCCATAGAACATATCTCTCTTCTCTTTATCTTTTTATAAACATATCGCTAATGATGTGAAGCAAAAAGCAGTTGGTAGTCAGTCACCTTGGCTGGCCATGTGGGTCCTCTCAGTTTGCAGTGTCCTTGCTGTGGTACAGCTCTAGCTGATTGGCAGTTGCCCCTCTCCCTCCATATCCATCTGTCTATAGGACACACAGCTGTACAGTTTTACCAAGTGCTGGTAACCTGTGCTCTACAGGGGCCGTTTCCCAATGTCCATTCTAGAGAATTCTAGAAGTCTCCTTATGCTGGCCACACACCGTGAGCTTTTTGTCAGGGGGATGTACCTTTTGGTAAATTTACTATTTGATTTTGATTTTTTAAAGATTTATTTATTTATTATATGTAAGTACACTGTAGCTGTCTTCAGACATTCCAGAAGAGGGTGTCAGATCTCATTACAGATGGTTGTGAGCCACCATGTGGTTGCTGGGATTTGATCTCAGGACCTTTCAAAGAGCACTTGGTGCTCTTAACCGCTGAGCCATGTCTCCAGCCCGATTTTGATTTTTTTATAGTCTTTGAAAATATCTTATAGCCGGGCGGTGGTGGCGGCGGTGCATGCATGTAATCCCAGCACTCTGGGAGGCAGAGGCAGGTGGATTTTTGAGTTTGAGGCCAGCCTGGTCTACAGAGTGAGTTCCAGGACAGCCAAGGGCTATATAGAGAAACCCTGTCTCGAAAAAACCAAATCAAAAAAACAAAAACAAAAACAAAAACAAAAAACAAAAAACAAAAAACAAAAAAACAAAACAAAACAAAAAAAACCCAAAAACTGTATATAGTGGCTACTGATCTTCATGCATACCTCATATTCACGATTCCTGACTTTCTTTATTTTTCCAGAACACAATTATGTTTTGTTATGTTTTTGAAGTGTGTGAAAGACAGAAGTTGATTTGGTATCTTCCTCTGTTGCCCATTACCTTAGCTTTTATATATACATACATATATAGTATACATATATATGTATACACACACAATAATATAATATATATATTATATTATTGTGTGTGTGTGTGCGCGCGCGCGCGCGTGCGTGCACAAGCGCTCATCAAATGTGTGTAGGTGCCCCTTGCCCTTGCACATCAGAACAGAGAGTTAGATCTCCTGGAACTAGAGTTTCAGGTCATTGTTAGCCGCTCAGTGTGGCTGCTGAGAACTGCCCTGGGTCCTCTGCAAGAGCAGAGAGTGATCTTAGCCGCAGAGCCAGCTCTCTAGCTCCCTCCTTAGTTTTTGAAACAGATCTTCTCTCGCGGAAAGTGGAGCTTGCTATTTCAGATTGTCTGCCTAGTGAGCCCCTGGGGTCCGCCTGGCTCTCTACCTTCAATGCTGGTGCCTGCTGGGCTGGGGCTAGGGCTGGGGCTGAGGCTGGGGAGTAGTGGATTCTGAACTCAGGTGCCCACACTTCAGCAGCGGGCACTTCACCCACTGAATGACCTTCCGAGCCCCAGAAGACAGTTTTAAATGCAAATTTGTAATTTGGTAGACTGACAGATTATTGATTTTAATCAGCTTGGAGTTAACACATCAGCTCTTCTCTCTCAAACTAAATCTAAATTATAAAAGGCAGTGTAGTTCCCAGGAAGGAAGGGGCAGATCGATCTCCCAGGTCCTTCTGTCTGTAGCTGTCACTGAATAATTGTCCCTATGGCTGCCAACCTGGCATTCTGTGTCATTTAGGTACATCGGATGTAATTTAGTCATTACACCCAGTGTACCTAATTCTGTGTCATCTCTGATGGCCAAACCAGTGGCTCCTTTTTGCCATGTGGGGATGAGGATGAGCTACAGAATGGATTCCTAACTTAGCAGTTTCTGAAAACAGCTGCCTCCCAGCAAGCGCACAGCTGTTTTCCATGCTCGTCTCCCGGCCTCTTATTCTCTTTCCAGCCCTAGAGGGAACTTGAGTTTGTGTGGCAGATCAGGGTGGAGTTGAGGGGGGGGGAAGCTCTCTCCCTAATCCCCTTTGTTGTGTGAGTCTTCGCTGGTCCCCCTAAGGCTTTTGAACTTGAAAGTCGGATTGCTTCTTTGTTTCTCCTTTCAGCCCGCCACATCCTACCCTGGAGGCAAGTAGAAATAAAGACCTGATGCTTCCGAGAAAGAAATGGGGAGAGGAGGGGGAGACTGGGCATGGAAAAAGCTGTGTCCAAGTCGGAACAGGCAGTCCCACCCTCGGAAGGTTAAATGTAAAGTTACCTCGAGACCTGGCACTCCTGCCCTTGACATGAGCATCCCCAGGAGCCAGGTTGGTCATAACCAAGACTGAAGAGAGCCCAGATGTCCATCAGCCTGTGAATGAGGAAATGAAGCTGCGTTCTATCCCTCCAGTTAAATATTATTTGGCCCTGAAGTGAACGAAGTGGTGGTATATGAAACAGAGATGGGTTAACCTTGAAAACATTATGGAAAATGAAAGACGTCAGTACCTAGGACCTCATTTTGCATGACTCTGTCTAGTTGAATGTCTAGAATGGGCAAATGTAGAGAACCCTAAAATAGTGTTTGCCGGGCCTTGGGGGGAACTGGGGAGGAACAGGAGTGAGTAATAACAGGGGCAGGACTCCTTCTAGGTAATGGGTACTCCGAAATTGGTCCCAGTGATGGCGTAGGACTAAATATATTGAAGCCTCGCAGTTGTACACTTTACATGGGTGGATTGTATGGTATGTGATTGATAATTCAACCAAGCTGCTTTAAAGGAGTGGATCATTGAAAAAATACTACTTACTCCCTCAAACTCTCTTCCAGCTACGTGTACATCATATATATTACAGATATTTTAAAAATTGGAAGCAGACCCCAGAGAGAGATTAGCCTACTTCTCCTCCTAAATATGTATTAGGTGTCTACTCTGATCAAAGCACAGTGGTGGAATCCCATGGAAATTCAAAGCTGAGAAGGGCATGCCTCTCTCTCTGAGAAAATCACAAAATGACTGCTGTCAGTCCTTTGGCTTCTAGCTGCTGTGGTCTGCGGATGGTACTGATTATGAGCTTCACCTGTCCAAATTATCTTCCCAAACTTGAGTGTGCCGAGGTCGGCAGTTAAAAGAATCAGGAGGATGGAGCTACGTTGTAAGAAGCCAAACTAAAACAATTTAGATGTCTTTGTCAGATAGGTGTAGAGGGGTCCAGATGGCTTGAACTGAGGAGGAGTTGTGGGGAGAAGAAAAAAGAAGGGGAAAGATATAATTATATCTTAATTAAAATAAAAAATGTCAAGAAGAAAAAAAGGTATGTCAGGAAGGTTGGGCCAAGTGGCCCATGAGACCTGAATGACTGAGGTGTTTTGTGCAAATCCGAAATACTGCTTGTGATAAAGCACTATCAGAGGTCTGTAAGAGTATCCCCACCAAGAAAGAGAACAGTGGTTAGAAATCAGAAAGGGCAGTCATCAGTGTGTTTACATAGAAAGGCCAGTAAGATGGTTCGACAGGAAAAAGTGCTTGCCACCATGTCTGATGACCTGAAGTATTTCATACTCAGGACCTGCATGGTAGAGAGAAATGCCTCCCACAAGCTGACCTCTGAATCGCATGCGCTCTCTCTCTCTCTCTCTCTCTCTCTCTCTCTCTCTCTCTCTCACACACACACACACACACACACACACACACACACAAACGCACATGCACAAGTTAACAAAAATAAGGAAAATGTAGTTACTGGGAGTCAGTGTGTGTCTGGTTGGATTTAAAGCAGACGTGTTGTGAGATGGTGTTATGCTGGGACTGGGAGTTTTATTGGCATGCAACTGAGAATCTTTGGGGTTCATCCTCTGCCATTCAGGCTTTAAAATATCATGAAGGACAACCACATAATTCCCTGAAGTCTCCCCGAATCAGACCAGAGGGCAAACTGGATTGTCCTCTCCTTTGGCTCAGAGGTTCGGATTGATTTCTACTATCTTGTATGTTATCTTGTATGTATTTTTCTTTTAAAGGAATGATTTGCTTGTCCAAAATGGGAAGAGAGTCATGACTGGCAGTCTTTGTCCACCACACGATACAATCTGGGACAAAGGTTTCTGTGTTTGCTCAGTGTTCAACAGGATGTACTTTAGACATGATTTTCTTTTCCTTCAAAGCTTTATTCCTCCAGTAGTCTCGGAACTGCACACAGAACATCGGGCCCCATATGACTGGGGTCTGGCCCTGGGGTTTATAGTCTTGGCAGTAAGGAGCTATTTCCTGGTACAGGAACCTAGAAGAACTGCTTTCCTGTTATGTCAACTGTGCAGCCCTGCTATCTCCTCCTCCAGGGATCCAGTGAATCAGACTATTTTGGTGGTGGTGGTGGTGGTGTGTGTGTGTGAGGGGTGTGGGGGTGAGTGGAATCCCATCCAGGCTTCAGGACTGGGAGGTGAGATTTCTTATTATACAAATGCTGATGGAAAGTGGGAATTAAGATGCTCGGCAAGGGTTTGGGAGTGCCGCAGACTCCAACATGCATTTGCCGACCCCAGGAGCACGTGGACGAAGGTCGACACAGAACATACCAAGCATCTGAAATAAACTAAGGATTTGAGGCAATCTTATGAGGAGCCATTTGTGCATGTGTGTGTTTCCCCAGAATGGCTTGCTAATAGCTCTCAGCTTTCCATCCTCTGGCCTCAGCACCCAGAGTGCTGGGATTACAAGAGAATGCTACCCCTACAGGCTCTATTACATTTTAAGGTACTTTTTTTTTTAAATGCAAATCCTATCTATTTATAGGATTGAGTTTTAGTACTTCCAAGAAGTCGAGTCCTTTGAGTTTTTAAAACCCATGTGCCAAGAAAGCCAAGTGTCCTAGAGCGCTTTGGTCTGCTGACCCTGTCTCCAAGCAAGATCATGGCTTTCGCGAAAGAAAATGGGGTGTTGGTGGGTTTTGTTTTCATTTTGATGTAACCATTGATTCTTGAGATTGGAGTCCGAGGAATGGCTGAGACTTTGATCCAGAGGATGCCGTAGCTGCATTATCTCAAGGTAATCTCTCCTTATTTGACTACTGGTCAGGCATTTGATGTGGAAAATCAACACTGCTTGAGGCTTGGAGCTGTCTCAACTCTGTTTTTGAGTTTATAGGTTGTCGCTGTTTGAAGGCTTGCACACTCTGCTTATTTTCTTAACTTTTGTTATAAAAGGCGCCCGAGTTCTGCAGATTTGTAAATAAATTATATCTTACGGTACGGAACCTGGCTTACATTCTTGGTGGATCATATCAACATTGGCAGAATGTTTAAATAAACACACGCCAGAAGGTGAGACAGAGGTTAGACAGATTTTATTCTCTCTCCTACAAAGCTCCTTTGGCCTTCTGAATTCACTCTTAAAAATTTCATTGGACAAAATTTCATTTTAACAAAAGTTAAAAATGAAATGAGGGAATCTCAGTAAAAAAAAAAAAAATCAGCTATTGATAGTCCTTGCTGTGAGAGTAATAATCTCTTATCAATCATTCAATCTAAACAAATTCTTAAATAAAAAAAAAATCATAGCCTTTAAGTCAGTGATTCTCAACATTCCTAATGCTGTGACCCTTTAATACAGTTCCTCATGTTGTAGTGACCCCCATAACCATAAAATTATTTCATTGCTACCTCATAACTGTAATTTTACTACTCTTATGAATCATAATGTAAATTTCTGATCTGCAACCCCAAAGGGGTTGCAACCCATAGTTTAAGAACCAAAGCTTTGAAGTGTTGCAATATAGACATACTATCTGCAAGAGATATTTTCTATTTGTAATGCCAATAAGATGAACTTTTTCTACAAGAGATGGATATACATGAGTTATAATGCTGAATTTCCTTTGTGGAGCTGGTGAGGCCCAGTGCCTTTAACTTGCTGCCATGGTAGGGTTTATGTCTTGAACACAGTTGACACATGACCTTCATCAGGCCTGTCTGTCACTGTCTCTTGAGCTTCAGTGACTGTCCCAAAGGGCTATGAGGTCCAATGCTAGCCTTTTACTGTAATTTTTAATTATGAGTTAGAAATAATTCTTTTTTTTCTTCTTCTTTTGATCAAGAAGTTATTGGAATACAGGTCCATCCCTGTAAACTACCATATGCTTCTTTGGAGAAGAGAATACAGGTGATGGGCAAAGAAAACCAGAGCTGGATAGACACAGGTTGTGAAAGATGCAGACCCTAGACTCATCCAATGGGTGAGTGTGGCTGGAGCCCGTTGCCGGAATAGCCACCTGTCACATCATTCAGTGTAGCGTTGAAAAGGAACACATTCTCCACCCTTCCAGCCTCCTTGTGGAGACCAGTGCTTCCTGCCATACTCCTAACCTCTCAGCGACTTCTGTCTGTGGTGAACAAAGTACCTGGTTTAATTAGCAGGTGGGAAACCATGCTACTGGGCATGCTCAGAGAGCCTGGAAAGAAGGCGTGGTGGGTAGAAAGGTTTTCTGCTTCAGCAGGAGGACTGGCATTTTGATCCCAGCCCCTTTAAAGAATGCTGAGCTTTGACACACATGACTGTAATCCCAGTGCAGAGGAGGGCAGAGACGGAAGGATGGTTTCAGCTTTTTTTTGTCACAGGCCTAGTGTCAGATCCAATGTAAGAACCTGTCTCATCGAGAGAATAAGGCAGGGAATGGTAGAGTGGGCCACTCGATGTCCCCCTCTGGCTTCTGCACGCAGGCACACAGGTGTGCACATCTGGATACACCTGTGTGCACACCACACGTGCACACACAGTCTGAGTTCTGTGCTGGTGCAAAGATGCACACACTGAAGTATCCAGTGAGAGAGCATAAAGCAGATTCATGGATTGGTAAGATAGAGGAATCCACAGAGACAGAATAGAGCTGTAGCAGAGTAGTAATGTAGAATTCAAGAGGTGGGGATTTGGGGATTGTTAAATTCTTTCAATTTTTTTAAAAAAAGATTTATTTATTGTTATTTGTAAGTACACTGTCATTGTCTTCAGATGTACCAGAAGAGGGTGTCAGATCTCATTGCAGATGGTTGTGAGTCACCATGTGGTTGCTGGGATTTGAACTCAGGAACTTCAGAAGAGCAGTCAGTGCTCTTAACCACTGAGCCATCTCTCCAACCCAAATTCTTTCAATTCTGTAGTCTGTTTGAACAAACCTCCATAAGAAAGTTGGGAAGAAAAAAAAAAAAGACAGTATGTGTGGTAGTTCCGACTTGATAGAATCTGGGAAATAGCAGAGACTGTATTTCTTTTGCCTTTTTATTTATTTTTAAAAATTTGTGTGGAGGCTGGCTAATTTATTTAACATACTCCAGACCATAGAAAAAGAGACAGAAGTTTCGAATTCTGTTTGTGAAGAAAGAATACCTGTGTAAAGTTAGCAAAAAATGGCAAGGTCAAAGACCATCACTGAGCGTCAAGATTACGTCTCAGAAGGAGCCTGGCCGCAGGCAGGCACCGAGTTCTGCAGATCAGTACCACAACCAAGGGTAAACCTAGCTGTGCGGTTTGAAAAAGCAGCCAAACAGGTCATACTGGGGACTGTCTAGAAGCCACAGTTCTTCCTCGCAGTGAAAGCCACCGCCGCCGCCGCTTTGTCCACTGGCAGGAATTTTGAAATGCTACTCTCTTTTAGCAGAAGACAAAATGACGGAAACTGGATATTGGGGTGGCGGAGGGGTGGAGCCGCAGAGTGGAGGATTTCATTTCTGTATTGAGAGGGGGCTTATAAGAGCTTTCTTAGCAGGATGGCTGAATCAGTTGTAAGTAAATGTGAGCTGTGATTAAGGTTAGCATCTAGCCAAAAAGAAACACATGTATCCATTGTCATAGGGTTAGTTAGAGCCCTAAGAGAGACATGCAAGCCTTAACCCACAGTAGTCAAATATATCTTATTTTGAAATAATGTTTTGCTCTCTCTCTCTCCTTCATCTTTCTTTTCTTTTGTTTCTTTCTTTGAGACAGGGTTGTACTAAAATAGTCTAGACTGGGCCCAAACTTGCCATCCTCCTATTCCAGAAATACTATTTTTTTTTTAAAATGTATGTGTTCAGTTTAGGCTTTGGGTGGCTTCTAATCCCCCAGTGATTAGTGTCTAAGAAGATAAAGATGGAGAGGCAGAGGTGCACACGGGTGGGGCCATATGAAACCAGAAGCCCAGCCGGGGTGATGTCCCTGGAGTATTGTAATCCACGAGAGGCTGGAAGTGTCAGGGAAAGGTTTACCCTTCAGAGCCAAGAGAAAATAAAGTTTTAACCCCCCAAATTGTGATTATTCATTACAGGAATCTTGGGAGCACAAATCTATTAAAGTAAGGTCAAAGCTGTCATAAGCTAATTGTGTGATTGTGTCATTATTTATTTTATTTTATAGTGCAAGTCCATATGAAGACTTGCCCATATGAAGTCCATATGCCCTGTGGAGACATTAGTGTCACCTGGAGGTTTCCAGCCTCAGTCCCACCTAGTGAGGACCACTCTCCCTGCTGAGATCACCAGCTTGCTGTGGGAGCACGTTGGTCTTGACTGGCTGCAAACAGAGGCAGGGAAGGCCATGCTGTAGATAACGTGGGATGTTGGGGCGAAAACAGCTAATAGTCACTTCAGTGATATGTCACTCTAGACTTTGTTGCTTAGGCCACACCGGCAAAGGAAAATAGACTGCGTTATAGCCATTTACATGGGAATAAAAATGTGAAGTTCTGGTGGTAATTGTCAAGGTCTCCTCTTGATGCGTGCTCTGTGATTTTTATGGTTAGATTATTTCCTGGAATGAGGGAGGAAATGCTGATGCAGTACTCGCTGTGCCGACAAGTGTTAACCTTGAACTTGTGACCTTGGTCCTCTATTACACGCCCTTGTCACTCGAGATTGGTCATGATTCACCAACCTGGTTTTTAATTTTTTTAATGCTGATATACACACACACACACACACACACACACACACACACACATACATACACATACACACACACACACATATGTGTGTGTGTGTGTATTCCACCTCCTGTAGTCAGGCAGGGTTCCCATGGAGGGATAAGGACAGCAGGACAGCAAACCACTCATAAAACCTTCAGCCCAAAATATGTCCTGCTTACAAGATGTCCAGGGACAAAGACAGAGCAGAGGCTGAGGGAATGGCTAACTGATGACTATTCCAAATTGAGAGCCAACCCATGGGCAAGCAGTACTCCCTGACATTATTATGATACTCTGTTATGCGTGCGGACAGAAGCCTTGAATAACTGTGCTGAGATGCTCCATCCAGCAGCCGATGGAAACAGTGCAGAGACCCGTAGCCAAACTTTAGATGGAGCGCTGGGAATCTTATGGAAAAATTGGGAGAAGAATTGAGGGACCTTAAGAGGACAAAGACTCCACAAGAAGACCAACAGAGTCAACTAATTTGGATCCTTGGGGGCTTCCAGAGCCTAAATCACCAACCAAAGAGTGAGCATGGCCTAGACTTGCAGGTTGGTGGGTGGGGGTATGGGGGTGTGAGGGTGTGAGGGTGTGAGGGTGTGGGGGTGTGGGGTGTTGTATTAGTGGGGAGCTGTGACACCCAGAGGGCTTCCCCTCCTAAGAGAAGGGGAAGATAGAATGGGGAGAGGACTTGCATGAGGGGGTACTGGGAGGAAAGAAAGCTATTGGGTTGTAAAGTGAATAAACAAATACATTTATTTTATATTTTAAATATAAGATATATTTATATTATGCATTTATTCATAACATATTTTATAAAATAATTTTATTATGAATACATTTAAAAATAAATATTTATAATATTTATACAGATAATTAAATATACATACTGTATAATAGTACTTATATAAAACATCACCATATATAATATCATATAATTATACAATATTAATATGTTAAATACAATACAGTAATATATTAAATATATAAACTACATATGTTAAAACCAACATAAATTGAAAACACATATTTTTGAATTTTTGGACCAGGATTTTCTGTGGCCTAGTCTGGTCTTGAACTTACTCCATAGCCTAGGAATTGATGATATTCTTGCCTCCACCTCTGTCTTAGTCAGGGTTTCTATTCCTGCACAAACATCATGACCAAGGAGCAAGTGGGGGAGGAAAGGGTTTGTTCGGCTTACACTTCCATACTTCTGTTCATCACCAAAGGAGGTCAGGACTGGAACTCAAGCTGGTCAGGAAGCAGGAGCTGATGCAGAGGCCATGGAGGGGTGTTCCTTACAGGCTTGCTTCCCCTGGCTTGCTCAGCTTGCTTTCTTATAGAACCCAGGACTACCAGCCCAGGGATGGCCCCACCCACAAGGGTGGCCTTTTGATCATTAATTGAGAAAATGCCCCACAGCTGGATCTTGTGGAGGCATTTCCTCACCTGAAGCTCCTTTCTCTGTGATAACTCCAGCTTGTGTCAAGTTGACACAAAATCATGTAGTAGAACCTCCCAAGTGCTAAGACTAAGGTCAGGTTGGGCCAACTATCTCCTTATACTGTTTTTTCTCTCTCTCTCTCTTTTTTTGTTGTTGTTGTTTCTCTGTGTAGCCCTGGCTGTCCTGGAACTCACTCTGTAGACCAGGCTGGCCTCGAACTCAGAAATCTGCCTGCCTCTGCCTCCCAAGTGCTGGGATTAAAGGTGTGTGCCACCACGCCGGGCCTTGTTTTCTCTTAATTAAAAAGAAAAGTAATAACAAAGTAATCTGGGTTCATTGTAAAGTATTAGAAAACACAGATGCCAAGTGGAAACAATTTAAGTCATCCACACACATCTCAGTCAGTAAAACATGGGTGCAGAGCACCAAAGGAGTTCCCATCAGAGTTTAGCTGTGTAGGTTACAAGAGCTTCCTGATAATGTCATTATCCTTCGGAAACTTGCATGCCTCTCTTTTAACTATTTATCATAACCACTGCACATATTAGTAAGCATAGAATGGCCTTAAGTGATGATCATACCTTAATAATTTGTTTAATAAATCCCTTGCTGTGGAGATGCTTCTGTGTCATGGGGGTCACTATTGCAAACAACTCTCGTGAGCCTTCTTCCTGGATAAATCTTGAATCCAAGCCTCCTGGTTTCCTTATACATGATGACATGTGAGGGGCGGGCAATTTGTAAGTTTTGGCTTCTGAACTTGTAATGACCAAAAATCAATTCAGAACCAAATGTATAAGGAATCTGCTGTGGTCCCAGGTCGCACTCTCCTGTGTCCCACTGTGTGACTTCACCACAGCCCTGTTTCTGAACATATACTGTGTGCTCGTGGCTGAGAAAGCCATCGAAGCATGCGTGCCAACAGCTGCCGCTCGGAATACCTCGTCTAAGAATCAAGACTATATAGGAGGCTTGAATGGCAAATTTTTACTAGATCGATCAAATAAAACGAAGACTGTTTCGTTGTCATTATTCCTCAGCATGTAAGTATCAAGCCAGTCCCTCTCTGCGCTATAATGTGTCAGAATGTTGGATTTTGCACATTGCAGTTTGAGTTCACGATTCCTATTGCCCCACCCCCTCCCCTTTCAGTTAAAAGAAATCATTAAAAGAATTTGGTCTGGGATTTCAGAATTTCCAACAGTTTCTGAAATGGTTGTAAAAATACCCCAGCCATCTGTACTGCATGTTTATGAGAAGGGACATTCTCAGTATTAATTACAAAATCAAAATGCAGCAAGGAATTAAAGATGCCATTTCAGTTTACAGTGTCGGGTATTCAACAGTTTTCTCTTTCTTTCGACTAGGCCTCGTGGATCCCAGCGTCCTTGGGACTTGCTAAGAGACTGAGAACAACCTCGGGCTTCTGATCTTCCTGCCTTAAGGTGTGACCCAACACCAGCTACGGAGTTGAGCTGAACCAATCTGCCTTCTTACCTCTTGTGACTCGTTACTCTGATGGCCACGATGGTCACAGAGACCCCTACATATATGGAACATGTACAGCCCCCCTTTTGATTAGTCCCTAAACAATACAGAAAACTCATCTATATAGCATTTCCCCAGGCTTAGACACGAACAATCGAAAGATTTCTGTAAGGATTTGAGTGACCTCAGTTGGATTTCTTCCAAGGGATGAGTCTTTTCTGTGAGATTGTATGTCTTCTGCGTTTGGGTTTTAGTTTCTGTATTACCTTTTGAGAAGTGGGCACGACACAAATTTAAGGCACATATTGTGGGTGCCGATGGTGCAGACACTTGCAGCAAAGTATAGAAACAAACAAATGTAAATCACAGGCTTGACCGCCTTCCCTCCCCCTCCCCCTTCCCTTCCTTCTCCTCCCCTTCCCTCTCCCCCCTCCTCTTCTTCCTCCTCTTCCAAGTTTTCTAGAGAGGGTAGAAACCAGTGGTTGCTACTGTAAGCTTTTCTTCCTGGCATTTTCTGATTTCTAGTCGCTGGGGCCTCTTTTAAGCATCGTTTTAAGATGCTGTACAGGTCCTAAAGCCATGTCTGCACCCTAGAGCCGAACCACCTGTCAGTCATTAGTTTATGACCTTTGATGGAAGATAGCACTAATATTTTCCAGAAGCACATAGAAAGCTGGTCAATTTTAGGGTTTTAAAAAATAATACACACCATGTAGGCTTTATTCAACATAAAGCTGTGTCTTGCTTGCATATGTGTTTATGTGAGTGTGTGTGTGTGTGTGTGTGTGTGTGTGTGTGTGTGTGAATGTGTAGATATTTGAATCAGTCTAGCTAGTTAGCTCTAACTGGCAACCCTCTGAGTCTGCCTGGCCAATGCTTCGGTGACAGCAGAGTTGCCACGCTCATATGGGTATGACTGTCTTGCCTGCATGTGTGTCTGTGCACCCATGTGTATGCCCGGTGTCCAAGAAGTGAGACAGTCCCCAGAACTGTAGATGGGATCCCTGTGCTCTGTCCTATGGGGCTGGAACTCAAACCTTCCCCTCCCCCAACCCTGCCACCATTTGTAAGAACAAGTGCTCTTAGACCCTGAATTTTGTCAGCTCTACCCACTCATTTTGTTTTTTGTTTTTTGTTGTTTTGGTTTTGTAGGCTGGGATGTTGACAATCGATCTGAACTCTGCACAGCAAGCTCCTTATGCACTAAGCCATCTCCCCAGCCTCTAGTCTGTACTGTTTTAAACATTTGTGTTGAATATGTGTTGAATATTGCTTCATTTGAAAATTAACTTTTATTGATAGTTTTATTTGATAATGTCATGCGTGTATAAAGTTCATTCGGATTATTATAAGCCTCCACTCTCTTTAATCTCCCTCCCATTCCTATTGCCCCATTCCCCTCCCCTTCAAGTTCCCACATTCAGGTCTTTGTTGTTGTTTGGGGGACCCACTAGGTTTACTCAGGACCATCCAAACCTGGGTTTGGAGCTACCAATTGGAGCCTGGTGGACTCCTCAGTGGACACAAAACCACTGAAGACCATGGCTGCTCCTCCGGCAGAATCCATCAGTAGCTGACGGGTCAGCCAGGAGTGGGTAGGGCCCTGTGAGCCCCGCCCCCATCCATGATGGGCTGTAGACAGGCGCTATTTGGTGCAGGCCCTCATTTTTATTAGAAGCACTCAGGTACTACATGTTAACTCTTTTCATCCTTCCACTAACTGGTTCCTATTGAGGTCCAGCTGGATTTGCTTTGCTTCTTGACCTCCCGGGGAAACAGCCCAGGAAGCTTCCAAGTTAACTTCATTCTCTGCATGTTGTTAGCGGGGAGAAAGCCTTGTAAGTCTACATGCAGATGGCGGTAAGAAATTAACTTGAACTTCAGCAAGGCTGAGGTTTCCATGGGAACGGAGGAAGCAGCCATACTGCCTCGCATTTGAAAGGAACAGGAAACAGGCTTGCAGCCTGCATACCAATAGAAATGGCTACACTATCCCAGGACTCTTCCCTCATGCTCTTAGTCTTCCTCGGCTTAAAACTCTTTGACTTCAGATAATAAGAGGAAAACCAATGATGGCTGGTCACATGTTTAAGTAGCCTAACAAGAGAATATCAGGAGACAGAAACTCTAAACGTTTCTTTCACTGCTAAAATCTGCAAACGGTTAATAAGCTTTAGGTGTCTTCAGCACAAAAGCTACATTCTTTACTAAGTAAGCTGTGATATATAGTTAAAGAATCATTGATTTAGTTATGCTTGCTACAAAGAATATTCAAATAAGCTTGAGTTTCCCCCTCCCCTGCTTCCAATGTACTTTTCTGTCTTTCTTTGTGTCTGCACATGTATGTGTTACAGGTTTGTGTGTGAGAGTATGGGGTTACTCTTGTGCAAGTCATAGGAAAATATTTGTTTTATTTATTCATTCATTCATTCATTCATTCATTCATTCAAAACAGGGTAGCCCTGGCTGTCCTGGAACTCACTTTGTTGGACATGCCTGGCTTTGAACTCACAGACATACACCTGCCTCTGCACTACCACTGCCCAGACCTGAAGAATCTTGGGTGTCAGCCCTCAACTGCTAACTTGAGACAGGGTCTCTCTCTCTCTCTCTCTCTCTCCCCCCCACCCCCCTCCCCTCCCGTTTGCTGCTGTGTATGCTAGGTTAGCTGGCCTGAGGCTATGCTTAGGTCTCCATCTCCCATTTCCCTAGAGGAGTGCTGGACTCGCATGTGGATGCGTGACGTGTCCGGCTTTTACAAGGATTCTGAGGCTCTGAATTCAAGCTTGCGTGGCAAGAGCTTGGCCCACTGAGCCGTCTCTCTAGCCCCCAGTGTGGGTTTCTTTTAGGAATAAAATACATGGCTATTATTTTGTCTAAATCTCCAGGTACTCAGTTGAAGGGGAAGGATTAAGCCACTCTGGAGAGCTGTGCTGCCTTCTGAATCAGAGGTAGGAGGAGGGCTCTGGTTTAGTGATGAGACATTGGCTTAGTGTGTGTGAAGCCTTGAGTGTGAGCCCTAGAAGCACAAGAAATGAACAAAAAATATGGAACAGAATCTGAGTTCGACTGTGTCTGCCATCCAGACATAGATTAACCAAACTTCTGTTTCTCTCTATCAGAGCTGCCCTCCTCTAAGGCCCTGGGGCAGTGGGCTGTCAGAATGTCCCAATAGCTGATTGTCTCTAAGAGATATTTACTGCTGTCTTTTGCCTCTTAGACATTCCTTTAATGGTGATTTCCCTTGTGCCTCGTGGTGATGAAACAGCCGTGGGTATTTTGGGAATCTGGGTGAGGGGAAATTGAATTCGGGCTACATAAAGGACGGATGTATTTATGTGGTCACGGTTTAGCAGATTGGGTGTGCTATTGCCAACGGGTCTGGCTTAGGAATAACTTCCAGGAATATCTGCACTGTTCACTGCGTCTGCCACTGGGTGCTGCGACAGAGAAGACCAGGCTCCGGGTGGGGCTGTGCCCATGCCCTTCCGTGCCTGCAGCAGGAGTGGTAGGGTTGGGGTCAGGGAGAGAGGAGAAGCAAGGCTGAAGAGAAACAGGGTGCTCCTCTTGGGGAAATGCAGTTCATTAGTAGACATGAGAAACCAGAAATGGAGGATTTGCTTTGTATGACTCCGCCAATACAGAAGCTCTTGCCTAAAGAACAGCTGTAGAGTCGGTATGGTGCTGCAGGCTTGCAAACACAGCTACTCAGGTCAGGGCAGGCATGCCTTGAGTTCAAAACCTGTGACTGAGTTCAGGGCCAACCTGGGCAACTTAGCAAGACCCTGCTAAGGGGGGGGGGACAGAAAAGTTCCTTGTATCTCCTGAAGGGTTACAGGTGGTTGCAAGCCATCCTGTGGAGGCCAGGAACTGAACACAGCTCCCCTTCAAGAGAGGTCAGTGGTCTTAACTGCTGATGCGCGCTTTAGTTCCGATGTGGAACCTTCTGAGTGGGAGCTGTGTGCCACAGGATCTCTCAGACCCTATGGCTGGATTTACAACCCAATCAGCACTCACAGTGAGGAAAGCAGCATAAAACTCAGCCCGGGAGGGACAACCACAGGGACATCAGTGACTAAGTATTCAGGGAGCACTGCTGATCTAGAGAGCCTTTAAGATGGGAAACCCAGGCTAGAGAGATGGCTCAGCGGGTTAAGAGCACTGGATGCTCTCCCAGAGGTCCTGAGTTCAATTCCCAGCAACCACATGGTGGCTCACAACCATCTGTGATGGGATCTGATGCCCTCTCATCTGTCATGCAGGCATATATGCAAATAGAATACTCAAATAAATAAATAAATAAATAAATAAATAAATAAATAAATAAATCTTTTAAAAAAAAGATGCAAACCCCACAGTGACCAAACACAGGGTTAGGGTTAGGGTTAGGGTTAGGGTTAGGGTTAGGGTTAGGGTTAGGGTTAGGGTTAGGGTTAGGGTTAGGGTTAGGGTTAGGGTTAGGGACAGTCTCCTGGATCCAGTAGCTGGCATGGTGTTGCACACCTGTAATCCCTGAACTCCAGAGGTGGCAACCAGAGGACCAGATGTTCAGGAACAGCTTTTCAGCGGGCTAAGATGTGAGGGTTTTTTGGCACCTAGTTCTACAGCCATGAAGTATGTCATGCCTTCTCAAACAATGAACAGAAGCCAAGAGCCAGAATAAATTCTCCCTCCCCAAGGTGGCTTCAGTCAGGTGCTAGTCACATATATGAGAAAACCCAAGTATTACATATGTAAAATGCAGACACACATTACGTGTAGGACATGTATTTGGCCTTCAGTGTAGAGCGGATTTTGTCATCCACCTGTCTACCCATCCATGCACTAAGCAGTTATTAACTGTTAAGACGTGAGTGCCGATCTCACTACCACATCTTGAGCAATAGCACAGCGTTATAATACACT